>VZTE01003324.1:2899134-3034322 GCA_013397775.1 Eulacestoma nigropectus | reverse complement strand
TTTGCGTAAAAAGCAGGGAAGCTAATTAAAAAAAAAAAAAAAAAACAAAACAAAAAAAAAAAAAAAAAAACAAAGACGGGCATATTCCAACAATAGGTTTAAAACACTTTATGAGTTTCAGTATCCCACGAATCTGTTTGCAAATATCTTGCAGGAATGTTTAGCCAAAGGGACTGGGTTTTTATCAGAGACAGGGCGTGAAGCCAGAACGTCTGCCAGTGTGGCAATCTGATGGTTGGACAATTTTTGTCAACCGAATGTGTGTGAAGTGAATTTGAAATGTACAAATTCAGGCCCTGGCAAGAGTTTGAAGTCATGTAACTGTCACCACTTCCAGTAAAACCTGAGCTGCTCACATTCGGCTGCCAGACACTTAGAATCAGCTGCTGCCAGACAACCAGCTATCTGAGACACCTTTCCATGCAAACACTGGATCAGAGATTTCTAAAGCAACACGATTATTCCTGAGTCTCAGCAACTTCAAGGCTGGAAACACAGAACAAAACATATATTGCATTAGACATAAAACCACTCCAGATAACAATTATGGTAAAAGAAGTTTACACCTTGCAGTAGATTCAGCTCTGATTCAATGCCTCTGCTGCATGCTGTAATGGTGCCTGTCTTGGGGCAGAGGGTTCACTTACTTGTTTACACAGGATTCCTTTCAGTTCAAAGCTTGTTTTCTAAAGATGTTTTTGCTACTTTTCATGCGCTGTAGCTATGAGAAGAATGCAGTGAGGAGACAAAAAAGGGAGTTCAGAAAATAAGAGCCAGTAGCTGGTAAGTATCACTGTTCAGCATTATAAGTGTATCAACAAAAGACCTTCATGCTTAAGTAGGTGGAAAAAGGAATTTCAGGAATACCGAATCCTTCACATTTTAGCACAATAATGTGATGACAAAAAGACCTGTGACAAATAACTCTGTGCTCTTCTAATGTGGAGTCACTAGGATTAATAGCCTTTAAAACCTTCCATTTCTCTTACATTTGATAGGGGTGCCTTAAGGGGTTGGTTTTAGTTTAAACCATAGAGTGACACTGACTCATTTGAGGTCTCTTAATGCCTGTCTAGGAACTGCTGGGTCTGGAGCACCTACTGCTAATGCTTAATGTGCTTTGCATTAGCACCTCGTGTCAGGAGAACCTGACACTGGCAGATAAATGGATGTTTCACAGCAATGTTCCCTTCTGCTTCTTAACTAATCAGCAGTAGCAGGAAAGGCAATAGAGGGGATTTGACGAGGTTTAATCACAATTCTATTTGAAAACAAATAAGTATAACTTGAAACCTCACTGGCACAGTTTTTACAATAACTGCTAAGCCTCCTAGCCTATGGAAAACAAAATAAGGCAATTCAAAACAAGTAAACGAATGATGATAGAGCAGCTGGTATGTGAAGATTAGAGAACACTTCACAACTTCACAAACATTACTGTCGATATTTTGTTGGAGTTACCTATGGTTTATACATAAGGAAAATGAGAAACAGTGGAGTTGGAATCATTTTTTCAAAGGAGATCCCCAGTGCTAGACTGCATACAATCACACACATATGTGGTGGGCAAATTGCTTACTAAGGGTAAAATTGTCACTTGTCCACTTACCGTGTTCTCAACCGAGCAAAAAATAGGCTTCACTACAGCTTTTCTTTCCTCTAATGGCTATGTGCATTGCTGAATGCAGTCTAGAGAGATGGATATCCCAAAAATGCATAAAGAGGAAGGATACAAAATGATGCAAGTGTCACCTTCAGGGCACTTTAGCATCACTGCCAAGCTGGACAGCCTGGGCACTGTATAAAAGTACCAAGCTATGATTTGTTCAGAAGGCCATGGGTTGGATGGGGCTTTTACGCCTATTTTAGGGAAGATCAGTGTTAAAATCTAACACTAGAATGAGGTAAAACAGAGTTTGTTGGTACAGAGTTTGAATTTTCTGGGTGTCACTATCCCACTTCATCCTGTACAATGACCTCCCACCCTTTTTCTTGGTTCAGCAGAGGAAACAAGTAACCTCAACAGCAAGTGTAGCTACAATGACAAGTGATTTTACTTCCAGGGGCACCTTGGAAGCTTTATCTACCGTCAAAGACATACCTATGTAATGCTTAAACTATGACGAATAATGTTACTGAGATGGTATTGCATAAAAGTCAGGAAATTATGCTCTCATGAAGATTTAATGGGATTCCTGTCTATGTTGTAATTAGGATGCAGCATTTTAAATGTTGTAAACAATGCCTTTGCTGTTATTTTGTAGCAGTGTACTTACACGGGCAACCTAAGAGTATGTTCTAACTTTCAAGAATTTAACATTGCTTTAAAATCTTATGCAATCTACATTAAAGTATCAGCCAACCAACGAACATGCTTTTTCTGGTGTTTTTTAAAGACAAAGGTAAGAAATAAACTTGATAATGCATAACTTCAAAAACCCACAGATATATATATATATATATATATATATACACTTATATACAGCATAGTTTGACCTCTGGGACTACAGCACAGCAGCAAAGACTGTTTTCATGGTGACCTACTAGATGGCTCCTACAGAGCTGTACTAACCAAAGGGGTGGGGTGATGTAGAGATGCATTCATGCACTGAATGAAAAAAGCAGTCATGAGGGAGAAGTCAGTTCAGGTCTTTCACTCTCCTTTTGTATTCCACAGACCTAGAGAACTTGGCTATTACGGGAGCAATGTGCCTTACCTTTCCTCAGCAACAGAAGCATTCTTCTAAGTTCATGTACGTGGAACAAAAGCTACATGGAAGAAGCAAAAGCTGAAAGGAATTTCATGCAACAGACAAAATACATTTCTGTTGCCCTAAAGCATTCCCCCTGCAAAGTTAGTTTGCAAACAAGAGAAAAAGCTCAAGGACATTGGCAATAGAATGCTATGAACAGACTAACTGCTGTTAAAACTACTAGTTTTTTTCTATAGGATGAGGATTTCATGGTATTCCTTCTTACAGAGTCTCAAATCTTCTTCATTAGGGAAAAAAACCCCAACCTTACCCAACTGAGTGGGGGAGATTCACTGTAGTAGTGGTATGTATTGGAACGAGTGATGCTTCGTGTGTCTCCTCACCAGCCATGAATGATTTCAGAGAGTTCAGAAAGCTGATGAAGTATGAAAATACACAAATAAGTTTTTAGAAGACTGCTCCTGTCCCAGAAATGAACACATGAATCAGGAATTTTTACAAAAAAACTGCCAATTAGAGAGGTATAAGAGGGAGAGGGGATTTTAGTTTGGTGGACTGAAGAGCCATTTTCTAACTGAGGAGTTATGTGGCTTGCACTGCCTCCAGCTCATTAAAGGGGAAATCAATTTTACAGGGGACAAGCTGACTAGACTAGTAATAATGGCATTAAACTTACAACAAAAGGGGAGATTAAAAAGGGGCAGCAAATAAACACTCATTTAGCACAGTCAAGTTGTCAAGAACAAAATTAATCAAGACACTGAATGACAGAAAGAAAATAAATTCTTTAATTGCCTATTCATGAATGGCAGGAGCTTGTGTGGTAAACAGGAAGAGTAGGAACTACTTGTACCATGAGAATGAATTTGACCTGCTCGATATTACTGGAACTTGAAGGAAGATTTTTGTGATAGGAATGTTAAATTCACTCGCTAAAAGCAATTTAGGAAAAACACAGTGGCAAGAGAAGAGGAGAAGAGGCAGTATGTGGCAATAACTGATTTCAACTCACTGACAACTACGTAGTAAATGCCTTTGTGTTTACAGATCAATCTCCCTTGTCACAGAGACTGTGACAAGGACAATTAGATGCAGGCAGCTACTTACCATGAAACTACCCTATGGAGCAGGATGATTACTCCCTTAAACCCCTACTTAAAAGGTCTATGAAGAGGAAGATGATAAAAGGCTTTTTGTACTGTATAAGCTTTAAAAAAAAAGGTTTTTTCACAGGTGAGTATCTGGTTGAAAGACGTAGCTCTACAGGCTTGACATTTCCAGTAATAATACACCTTTGGAATTCTGAAAAATGATTGATAAAAATTTCCTAAATCAAAAAGTTTGGTGTCTCTCCGTAGAGAATTTTGTACAAGATATCCTGACAGCTAAATCAAAATTGATTCCAGGACTTAAAGTTAGTTATTCCTTAAATGAAAGCAAGAACTTGATTACATTTGTTGCATGCAAATAGAACGCAACACAACATCCACTACTTTAAAATGGCCACATTGAAACAGGACGAGTTTGTGCCTGGTAAATAAGAGGAAGAATTTAAAAGGAAAAAATATGTAAGCAATAATAAAGATATTTAAAAGCACTTTAAGAGATGATTTAAGAATTGCTATGAAGGCACAGTCTATTCTATGCCAGTCTAGGCGAAAAGATAAAGACAATGTGAAATTTTAAATATAAACAGGTTGGGCAGGGAGCCAAGAGAGAAAATGGATTAGATCATTTGAATTTAGGGTATGAATGGCTACTGAAGACAGAAGAATATAGAAGGAATTCTATGGCCACCTGAGTTTAGTATGCTAAAAGGGACATTAAATATATTTGGTGTAAAAGCAACCTTACAGTAGTGTTTGTCCATTGTTAAATGGAAAGAATGCAGTTGTCAAAAATAACACAGAAGAGACTGAAATGCAGAATAAATATTTCAGCTCTGGGACTGTGAAAAAGCCAGATATGGTCATATCATTTGAAGATGATATGAAATGTTACACTTAAAACAACAAAGGCAATGTGTTCCAAGTACCCGCTATCTAGGCTGTGCTTTTTATTTAAAAATGCAGGTAGGTATGTTAGAAAAAAAAAAAAAAAAAAAAAAAAAGAAACCCAATAAACTNAAAGGAGCCTAATAAGCTTTTTTAGGTCATTTACAATTATTTGTAGTAAATCTTAGATTGCTGAGATAGATCCTGAGCATTGGATGGAAGTCAAAGTTATGTCCATATTTTGCTTTCAAATGGACATCATCTACTTGGATTTCTCCAAGGCTTTTCATACAGTCTCCCACAGCCTCCTCCTTGAAGAAACTTATGCATGACAGTCTAGACAGGAGGTCTGTGTGGTGGGTGGGGAACTGGCTGACCAGCAGCACACAGAGAGTGGTGATAAATAGCTCCTTTCCAAACTGGCAACCTGTCACAAGTGGGGTCTCCCTGGGATCAATACTCGGCGTAATGCTGTTTAATATCCTCAGATTGAGCTGGATGATGGGATCAGGTGCATCCTGGTGAAGTTTGCCAAGGATAAACTGGGAGGGGAAACGAGCACTTTGTAAGGGAGAGCCATCCCACAGGAAGATCTGGGTAGGGTGGAAGAGTGGGCCAACAAGAACCTTATGAAGTTCACCAAATACAAATGTAAGGTCTTGCACCTGGGAAAACATAATGCAGGAGTCTCACACAGACTGGAATCTACTCAGCCAAGGAACAGCTCTATGGAAAGGGGCCTGGGGTTCCTGGTGAACAAGCAGCTGAATATAGATGAATGATGTGCTGTTGTGGCAAAGCAAGCCAGCAGATTGCTGGATTGCATCAAGAAGGGCATCCCCAGCAGAGATAAAGAAGTCATTTTTCCACTTTGCTCAGCACTTGCCAGGGCATACCTGGAATATCGTGTTCAGTTTTGGTCTCTGCTATACAAAAAAAAAAGATGTAGACAGGCTGGAGAAGGCTCAGAGAGGGGCTCCAAAGATGATGAAAGGACAGGGAAGCCTGGCATGCAAGAAAAGGATGAGAGAATTGGGTTTGTTCAGTCTCAGGAAAAGAAGGCTAAGACCATATTCCAGTATTTAAAGCATGGCTACAGCAAAGATGGAGACGTCCCTTTCTACAAGGAGTCACATGGAAAAGAAGTGGGTTGATGGATACAAGCTACTACTGAGTGGATTCCAACTGGACACAATAGGAACATTTTTCACAATGAGAAGAGTCAGCCATTGGAATGTTCTTCCCCAGAAGTAGTGGATTCCCCTAAACTGGACACTTACAATTCAGCTGGACAAGGTGATGGGCCATGCTTTTGCGAAGAGTGGTTGGACCAGATGATCCTTGAGGTCCCTTCCAACCTAGTATTATTCTATTAATTCTGTGATAAATGAGGTAGTCTAGGTAAATATATGCCTGTCTGTCTGACATCAATCTTGGGAAAAGTAATGGAACATCAGATGGAGAAACTGATTAATAAAAAATAGAGAGTAGCATATTTAATGTCGTGCAACATGGTTTATGGACAAAAGAATTTGTCAAATTACTGAGATACCCATTTTTTATGGGTACAAAGGTATGAGGTTAAAGCTGCTAGATTTCAGAAGAGAATTACACAAAATCAGGATGCCAAACATTAAATTAATTAAAAAACTGCTAAAAGACGAGGCTGATAGGCAATTTTAAACTGGGAACATTAGGAGCATGTGCATTTTATTTGATGTTTTTTTCTAAAGCTGTGTTCTGGATTCCATGCTGCTAATAAATTTTGACAATAACTGAGAAAAAAATTAAAACAAAACTCATCAAATGTGCATATGAAAAATGCTGAGAAACTAGTAAATAGTAAAGGGAAATATCACTCAAGCAAAGCCATTCTAAACTTCTTGGTAAACTTGACAAGCATATTTTTACTGGGCAATGGACAAGGCAGGCTCCACTGAAGGTATATGAGACTATTCCTGAAAGCAGTTTCTGTGCATGAGACTAGGTTTGCAGTCAGGTGACTTTGGGATATCTATAGAACAATGACTAAAAGTGGTTGGTTAGTTGGTTGGTTTTTGTATGAAAAGAAAGCTATTGGAGGTAGATTGTACTTCATCTATAAAAAAAGCTGACATTCCAGTTCACAAACCAGGTACATATAAATCCTCAATTTTCTGCTTCACATGTAGTTCCAACCTTTTAGTATAGTTCTTGGGGGAGGGAGAAGAAGATGGGAAGAGAGAAAAATGCCACAGCTACAATGAAACAGTCAATTTTATTCAGATCTTGGCCCATCATCATTCAAACTAGGTGGAAGTTAGAACACACACTGGATTTCCCTTGGATTTTTTTCATATAAATGTCCTCCTTATGGCAATGCAATGAAAGTCAGGGAGGAGAAGGATGAAGGAGAGACAGATGGGAAGGGGAGACTGAGTGCTGCACAGGTGTGCAGCAACCCAACTTTTTCAGCACAGCCAATGAGACACTGATCAAGACATTAATCTCTATTGAAGAGAATTTGTCGCAAATTTTATTTCAAGTTTCTCTACCTGGATTACTTATTTATTCACTGCATAACTTATTACAAATATTTAAATCTTGAATTTCCATACCTCTGGTGATTCTGTGTCCATACTCCTTTGTCGCTATTTACGTTTGCAATTTGATTGGCTCAAGAAAGAGTTGTATAAGGAAGAACTGACCCAAAGAAATGAAATGCGTAATATTACACTGAATAGCTGATTAACAAAAGGTAAGTGTATCATCTGGGGGTTTGCAGTTTTCTAGCATGTATAAATTTGGAGGTTCATCACGTCAGAATTCTCCTATCATCAAGCTAACTTGATTCTTCACTGTGGGTGTATTTACATTTCTTTAATTTTCCCAAGAGACATGTTTCCTTAACAGAATAATGTCACAATGCACAAGAAATGCAGCTGTTTTGTGGATCCACCTCAGTGTTAAACATTATGAATCCGTTTTTTATTCCCATTAACCATCCATTAGTGATGACTAGATCATGCTGAATTACAGAGAACTCAGACAGCTTTTTCTAGAGTACGTCTCTCCTACAAAAAAAAAAAATCCATGTATTGCCTCTCTTCATGTTTCTCATCTGCCTCCCCTTCTCTGTGGTTGAAAGCTCTTTATGTCTTCTGATCTCAGACATAGGTAGGCACCACCTCGCAAACACATAGGACTGAGAAAGACGTGCTGAGTCTGTGTGCCCAGTTTCCTACTATTGAAAACAAGACATTAAATAATGTGCTTATAATATTTTCACAACTAAAATTAAAATACTTCTGCTTTCTTTGTTTTGACTCTGTAATTGTTATTGAAAACCTGTTCTTAAATGCCATGTGTTAATTTTCCCTCTATTTGTCAGGCTACATGTATTCATGGTTAGTTTATATCCATCTGTTTTCCTGCTGCTGCCATCTCCTGAGTTAAATAATGTGAGTTTTATCTTGTAATAGTTTTATGGACAGTAACATGTCCATCCTTCCCTTTTAGTTCAGTAGGGGCAGCAGTCTAAACCAACCTAGCTCTATTCCTAACGTCCCTTAAAGCAAAACTTCCACTTATTTCAATATATTTCTAGGACTTCTCTGTGCCCATACAACATTAAATGCACCTTTCTTTGAGGCAGGTGGCCAGAACTGAACATTGCATTTCCAAGAAGGTCCCTTAAGTGCACAGTATCATGGCCTTAGATCTCCCTGGTCTCTGTTTCACTTTCATATCCCAGAACTGATTCACCTTTTTAAACAAATACATCAAACCAGTAGCTCAAATTTATACTGTTTTGCTAGTACACAAATTTTTTTCTCATCTGCTTCTGCTTCTGACTCATGACAGCCCCATTGTTTAGTCCCTAAAATCAGTTCATACTTCATTCTATTAAAATTAATCTCGTTTCTATTGTCCCTGTTCTCAAGACATTGCAATTCTTCGTTACATAAAATCTCGGTTCTCTGCTGTACTGAAAATGCCTCCCAACTTTGTGTATCATTAAATCTTGTTAGCAAACTGTAACTTTATGTGGCACCCACTCTTCCACAATAATTAAAGTGTTCTACTTTCTTTACAGCTGGTGTTGCTGTGTGCTGAACTAAAGCAGTCATGCCTTTCTGTAAGAAAAAGCACACCAATCAGAAAATATCCATGTTCTTAATGACTCATATCTGGGTGAAATTCCAAGTTTCAGTGCATGATCACAAGTTAACCTTGCACTAGCATATTACCGTAAATGTAAAACACACAATATTGTCGTTTCACTTCGGTTTCAGCACAAAAAAATAGGTTTACAATGCTATAAAACTTGAACGCTTGATTGTTTTCATCCTACCGATGCATTGAAGCAAAAAATAACCTTTTCAATATCTTTTATCACTAAAGAATGCTGACTGCTCCAGGGAATTAACCCACCTAATGCATTCAGAATCTTTCCTTGCAAATTCTATTTCGGAAAGTTTGCTTATTTTTTTAGAAAATGCAAGTAAGGAATAGATGGAGGAGATGGGGATAATATTTCCACTTGGTTGCCACATCTATGTTGCCTCTTTCTTTTCTCGTGAGCTCAAATATCTTCCTCTTGAGGGTTAATACTCATTATTACATTTGTTGTGAATTTCCAAATGCATGTGACATTTGGTTTGAGTTTGTTCTTTCTGCTGATAAAGACAGCACAAACCCTTGAAGTTAAGGATGAATAAGATTTTAAGTCCTTGTGCTAAAGAACAAAACCTAAACAAAGGGATAGTTGTGGTACAGCTTGACAGTACGATACCAAGATCTAATTCTTATTCATCATAAGACAAAACATCTTTCAGTTATTCTTGTCTTTGACTTTACCTCTTGGACTTTCTTATAAAAGATGAAATACATCTTCCTCTTTATACCCAACTACACAATAGGTGTCCTAGTTTAAAAGAGAACAGACAATGAACCAAGAGAACTGGGAGGCTGACAGCAGGGAAGTCCATCCCCCTGAAGGCAAAACACACTGCTTTTTTATTAAAGTGTGTCATGGACATGCTAAAAGGTATTCACAGCCCTCGGTCACAGTGTTTTAAAAACACCTGCTGTGTCAAAATGTTTCTGAAGAGAGATGGACTACACTAAGATGTGGAAAATCAATCTTCTGTTCCTCTTTCCTTTGTCTATTCCTGTCAATCATATGTTTCAGAAACCAATTATTCTCACGATAGCAAAATACATTTAGCCTTGCAGCCTTTGTGGACATATGTTGTAACTGACAGTCAGTGGTGTGAGATTTCATATGCACATATTTAAATATCTGAGTCATGTAGTAAAATTTCTGGCTGGTTTTGCCACACTCCAAGATCATCTTATCTTACCCAAGTAAAAATCTTTTTTTTGAGACAGCGTTCATTTTCTCAAAAGGACTTATTCAAAGGTTTCATCCCAGAAAACTGTGAGGACACTGTATCACAGAGACTAAATATGTCCCAGGCTCAAACTATCATACTTGTAATATACCACGGGAAGCATTCGAGCTGGCAGCATGGCTTATGAATCATTATTGTCAAAGTATTGCTAGGAATCCCATGAGACAAACATTTGCTTTCCCCTAAAAGTACTGAGGGACGGTTTTTGAAAGATCATCGATATTTTAACACTGTTCTTTTTGTTTTCTTTCTTTTTTTTAACTTATTGTTAACTGTTCTAACTTTTTGTATACCTTTTAACTGTTGGACTATCCATAGCATGAAACAGCTGACCACACCCAGCGGCAAGGGGACAGATTACATATCGGGTCAAAGGGAGTACAAATAAAAATTTTTTATAAATTCAGGGGGTTTTGTCCATTCAGGTGGCAAGGCTTCCTTGGCTGACTGATGAACTATGAAGAGGACACTGCATGGCTGATATACAGCTGCCAAGTTATCCACACACGTTCAATAGTTACACAAACAACTACAAAATTTTTTCCACAGGGATGCACAGCATCAGTTGTATGAAGTGGGGTACACTGGCCATATTGTGTATAATGCTTCCATTAATATTGTTTTACTGCCAACTAAGATCACCATGGGAAACAAAGAAAAAACTCTTCTGGAATACAGCTACTCATTTTGAAATAGTGCATCTAAAAGTTGATTATTCCTTTCTTGCATGACAACCTCTCCAAAAGCACCTTTTGCCATACAGCATGAACATCAACGTTTTATTTTTCCAATTTTCAAAGACCACAAGTGCTTTTTACTGATACAAATGTGAATAGAATATTTTGGTGTGCCTCGACATGCTGTACTAACCCACAAATAAATAAGCAGTCACAACAAATTTTCTCCTGCATCATATCAACATTTGATGTGGCACAAATATAGCAATATGCCTGAGGAAACTTCATGCTTAAAGAGAATATATAGTTCAAATAAAAAGTGTAATCTCGTTTATATTTTAGTGGGAAACAATATATGCACAGGTGAAATAAATAACTAAAAAGCAGAGATGAACAAATTCAAAGACAGAACAGAAAGAGAAATAGAACTATATCTTTTTTCACTATCAAAATTTTAATCTATAACATATTAGCAGTTTTGCTATTCCACTATTTCTTGACTAAACTTGCCACTAGATAGCTTAGACATTGTACAGCTGCCTAAATTTAGGTGCCTAGTGCCATCCTGGATTACCCAACTTCACTTTCATCTGCCCTTCTTGAAGCACATGAATCTCCTGTAAGTTGGGTGCCACATCTTCCGGCTCCAGGCTGATATGTCAGATATTCTTGCATGGACACAGTGACCCTAAGCATCCACGCGAGCCAACAAAATCCCATTCTGCACCTCTGTCCCACAACTGGACATCTGAATTTAGGAACCCACAAACTCAACATGAATTGTACCTGCTTTGAGCCATTGGGGATGTAGTAGGACACCAGAGACACGATACTGGCTGACATAACATGGGGCTTGAGGGAGATCTGTGTCCTTCTGGTGCAACCCCAAAGTGCTCTCTGGGACACTTAAATAGTACTCAACACCTATTTGTTGACAATCAAATCAGACCCATTGATTTCTCCAGGCTTTTCCAACGTATCCAAGTGTTTTTCATCAAGACTGTACTTTGCATTTATTTACAAACAACAACAAAAATGTAAAGCTTATAATAATACAGAAATAAGATCACATTAGTTCAGCAACAGCCTGGCCCTTTCTAACTTATGTTATTTGCAGAGGATTTAGCTGATTTTTGTCATTTTCTGGTGTGCACAGACCATACAAGCAAAGCATTTAAAGTTCAAATGCAGAAATTTGGCCACAGCTAAAAACAAATTGACTAGTCTTAGAAATGAAATGTTAATTGGTGTCAGAGAGATTCAGTACACAATAAAAGAGCATACAATGCTTAATCCTTGCCAATTTAGAAATTTTTAGCAGATATGATTATCAAAAGAATGAGTATATGGAGTGTTTTCACATGTAATATGTAATCAAAGAATAACCAACAGCTTCACCTGCAGGGAGGGATCTGTGCACACAGAGCTGCCATACCTAGTTGCTGTTATGGGGTTCTTTTTCTCTGAGGCAGAGACCTAACAGCTGTATTTGGTAAAAACATAATCCTTCTTCTTCAGCTTCAATTCTTCATATCATTTGTTAATTTCTCAAATGCCCAGCCTAGAAATGTTTACCATTACACACTACTATGAGCAGTGGCCTGGTAAGAATGGTCCTCTTGCAATTTATACTTGATCTTCCATACTGATTCAATATAAAAGCAAAACACTGAGATTAAAATGCCAAACTGAAAGACTTTATACTGTGAGCTGAAGTTACTTAGAGAAAAAAAATGGGTGGCTATACCAGAGTTTCTCAACCTTTGCAGGGAGAAGGAGGAGGCAGGATACAAGGAAGGGGAAGCACATGCAGCCCCTGCCTTTTATGAACTCTGCCTTGAGATTCAAGTTCCACAGAAAACACTTGATGCAGATGGGAGCAAGTAGCAACAATTTCCAATAAGTTAGAATATGGAAATGAGAAGTAAAAATACTGTAACATTCCTGCTGTTGTTCATCTGAGACCTTATACCAGCTGCCCACCCCATACACCTAATCCAAGTAATCTGAAGTTTAAAAGAAGGTCCCTATGCCCAGAAGGGCTCCCACAGGCATCTTGGACATAGTTTGTGTGTGTGTACACATCTGTATACTTGTTTCCAGTCTATAGGCTCAGATTTTGCTTGAGACCAAACTCAGCACACGTCCAATATAAAGTCTCCCTAACAGTCCACAGTATAAGGGCACACGCATCTCAGACTCAACACCTGGAGACAGCGGTGTTTGGAATCTGGCACTGCACACCCAGATCAGCAGTTGTAGACATGGAACCCCTTCACAGCTGGGGCTGGACCCCGGGAGAAGGAAATATGCTACAGAACTGAGCAATCTTGTGGGTTTAATATGTGCTCCTACACAGGTGACTCAGGTTCATTGCTCCCCACTGACTCCATGTTGTCTCTGCAGAATAATTACACCCCAATACCAAGTGCAGGACTAACCTAGAGACAGCCAGCAGAAAACACTGAGCATCAGGTTCCATCCATCACCCTGTGCTGACTGAAGAGGGCTGCACTGCAGAGAGTGAAGCAGTCTCTAGCCACGAAGCAGCTTGAAAACTTGTGAAATGAGCTGATTGTGTGACTGCTTCAGCCAAAACACCCTGACCCCCCCCCCTCTGCATAATAACCATGCTGGGAACCATTTTCCATCACAAATGCTTAAGTTGATATATTGCTGTCAACTGAGGCTACAAGCAAATAATTTTATTGCATTCTGAATGACTTTCCATTTTGGTAGTATAAAGGCAAGATTTGGGGTTGGCCATATGAAAAATGGTTTAAATCTGATGGATAAACAGATGTTTTCAGATAATTAGCAATTAAATTATTCATAATGTTGACACGTTGCCATCAGATTTCCAGATTAAGAGGAGTACTTTTTTCTACCCAATACTCAATACTAACCACTCTGGCAACTCCTGTTTTGGAACATTTAATACAAAAGGATGTGCTCTTCTGCTCCTCACACATGAAGAAAAAAAAAAATTAGTGAAGAAACCCTTAATGCCCTAGATGACCGTGATTACAAGATGTGTATAAATATACTTCCCCTTCCAATGTCTATACTGCTCACCACACTGGTTTTAAAGTGCATGCAACACGCTGCTTAAGGGCAGGAAAGCTGGAGAATTGTTACTCTGTACCTGTTCACTACCAGTGAAAACACATGGTATCTCAAACTTACATTTTGTGGCCTATATTTTGTGAGTGAATCAGAAAACAGTGAAACACAAAGATGATTACATTTCCTGGATAACAGCTCATTAAGATTCTTTTCCACCTCAGTGGCAGAGCTGTGACACTTGCACCAGAGCTCTATCAGATCCTCCAGACTGATATCATTTCAATCAGAACGTGAATTTCATGACTGCAGAAGGTCGTCAAGTCAAATACTGAGTCTGATTTTTAAAAGGGTTGGATAATTTTATGACCATTAATAACACTTGCAGTTCTGCGTGTTAAGACAAGGTAATCAAATGTCACGCTTCGGAGTGCAGGCTGATTGCCATATAGGTCAGGAAGAATATTTTTGCCAATGTACACCATTGCATAAAATAAACTTGCAAATAAAGTTCAACAAGTGAAAACCTTAATACCAAAAGCTTTAGCTTCTCTATTAAGTCTTGTTTATATTTGGGTACTACATAAAACAAAGGAGGTGTGAAGGACCAAGCAGTTTCAAAAAAGCATTCAAGCAAATGTGGTATCTAAAAAGAATCAGATGTGAATCTACTTCACAGTGTTTTCAGGTGTCATGCAAGTTCCAAAGATTAAATTTCTAGCCCTCTTTGGAAATGTTTCTTAGCATAGAATCACAGAAAATTAAGGTTGAATGAGATTTCGGGAGGTCACTGAGTTAATCTCTGTTATCCAAGGTTGGATCAATTAAATTTGTATCAAACAGACATTTACCTAATCTCTCTTTAGACTTCCAGCAATGGACATTCTACAGACTTTTTTTTTACCCAGAATCAGAATTTCTATGTTATTCTCAATTCATAACTTGAATCAGGTAAATTATGTGATAAATACAACATATATGTAATTCAATGCAAGAACAGAATGCTGTTAAAACTGTATTTTGTCAAATTGTTGAATTTAGCTCCTAAGTTTTTACTCTTTCTGAAAATGACCAAGGACCTTATCATACCTGACGGTAGCACACACTACCTGAAGCTAGTAGTTTGTGGCTAAAGGAGTGCATTCTCAGAAGCTCAATTTGCTAAAGTACATCTTCAGATATTATCATATCAGTAATTTATTTTATTTATACAGTCTTCACAGTCTGTCCATTTCTCAACTTTGAAAAAGTCGCCTCCCCAAATCTACAGACTTTATCTTTGAAATCCACAAATCTGCTCCAAAAAGGCATTTTTTTATGATGCATCACACAGGAATCATAAAAATACCTTTTTTTCTTCAGTTAATAAAAATAACATATGAAAGATTCAGCATTAAACTAACTGGTATGGAAATTAGATTTCCACATCAAGGAAGACTGAGAGCTTTTGCAAAGAAGCACGAGGGAGACATGTTTTGTGCATGATGATAAAAACTTTCACAGTTTAATCTGCCAACAAGTTTAAAAGACCTTCAGAAATGAAGGCAGGTGGAAAGGGTTAGGTTTAGTTCTCGACCAAAGAGCTATGTCTACCTTTCTAAGAGTCCTGCATCTGACAGTGACTTAGACTGTGACAGGTTGTCTATCCAAAAATATGACTCTTTGATATATGCTATTTTTTACCTTTTAGATTTAGTCCACAGATTCATGAAGGTCACTTTATCCATGGCAATAAAAATTAATATCATTATCATTATAATTTCAAACTTAGTTTCAGGAAATTAGTTTCTTTATTTCCAACTGGTTTGCCCTTAAATTTGTCAGAAAGGAAATCTAATTTTTGAGAAATTAAAACTTGTTGGTGTATTACTTTGGTCTACGCATCTCATAAAGATTTTAAATTACGCCACACGTTTTCTTTTTATAAGCAGAAGGAATTGGTTTTTTAAAACATTAATTTTCTTTAGATATTATTGTAGAGGTAGATGAACTGAATGACAATACAGTTAAAACTGTCGGCCAGATTTTTCTAGTTATTATTTGTTATATATGTTCTAATTTATTTATTTGGTCTCTTTGGAACATGAAAAAATGGGAAAATAAGTCTCAGAAATTTGCTTTTTAAAGAATTTAAAACTTACAGCAATATATTTATGAAACTATAAAATACAGACTGCTATTTTAAGATGAGTAACAGACAAGCCACTCAAGCATCAATAATTCTAATGTGAGGTGATTGTAGCCTCCAATTCTTTGTTTTACCTGGTTCTGCTCTTTATAATTAATCTCTTATCCTCAGTTTATGCAAGAGGCATGGGGCAAGGGCTGTTATCCCGCTCTAAATCCACCTGACAAAAACTGAAATTCTTCAGTCAATATTGGAGGGCCTGTCAAAACAGCGTAACAGCACAATATGGGGAGCGCAGAATTGTGCGGTCCTACAACTAGCAGAAGCAGCCACAGCAAAATTAAGGCAAGGGTTTGAGCTTGGGTCTAGGAATGTGTCAGCAAGCTCACATGAGTTTTGATTCCAGGGCACCCAGCTTCTGTCCACTTGATGCAGCAGAAAATTATCTCTGCTGCCTACTCTTTTTAACAAGATAATCTGCAGATTTTGAGCGCACAGAATCAGGTTCTTTGTTGTTCTTTGAGAACAAGAGACAGGCAAACAGTTTATGCTCAGTCATTTCAAAGTTTAAAGAATGCTCTTTCATGTTTTCTTGTGAATTGATGTTAATTTAAATAAAAGCGTTGAAACCTGCCTGGAAAGTATCTTAATCCTTAGCATTCAGTTGCCTTTATTTTATCCCTTTGTAGGTCTAGACAAGTTTATTTGTGAGTTATTTCATTTGAAAGTATCTGTGAAGTTCAGCATATATATAATGGAACATATAGAATGTGAAATGTTCCTGGCTATCAAGGTGATGACATTAAAAAATACTTTTTGTATTTTGTGAGTGTTGTCAGTTAGCTGGGCTACTAGAAGACCAAACAGCCAAATGAGAGCAACTGGTTGATTTTCTTGTGAAGACTGATGGGAATGACAGAATAATAGAGGACATGCAGTTAGTATCAGATGCGAAGGGAGTCACGACATCAAGAAAGGTGAACAAGTTGTGAATTCACAGCAAAAAGTTTATTTCTAAGGCATGGCATGAAAAAAAATGGAAGTCAGAAGAAAAGGCACTACATAAATGTCTGCAAAAGAAGCAAAGGTAAGGTGAGTACTTAGAACTGAGTGAGTGGATTAATAGTCTCGGAGAACTGAGTCATTCAATATCAGAAAGCCTGAGAAAGGCTGGGGAGAGGAGGGAGATTGTGACTTAACATGCGAGGAGACCGTTGAACATAAAAATAGAGATGTATTCATAATAAAAGGATCAATGAAGCACTTTATAGATAGCCATTTCTGTCAGATAAGCTGAGATAAAGGAGAAATATCAGTCTACAAAAGCTGAAAATATTATCAAAAGTTTTGTAACAGGTTAGAAAATTGGGAATTATCTGATATGTCTATTCTGCATGTTCTGCTGGTTATATAAGGTAAAAACGTACCATAACCAAGAGAGATTAGAAATGTTACCTAGAAATAAAAATATTGCTGTAGCTTTCACTTGACAGCATGCGGCCAAAAAACACCTTAATGTTTGCAGCCGTGGTTAGGGCACTGAAATGTCTTGGTGGCTGCACTCCAGATGTCACTTGTCATTCATTGTAGCCGCCAGGATGCAGAGAGGGATTTAGATGAGCACGCAGATGAAAGGAGTAAGACGAGGACCCCAAAGACAATAGTTTGGGATCATGTCATCAAGCTGATTCTGCGAGCCTGCAGAGTCCATGGGTGGGATCCATCCCACATAGTCAAGTGTTGTTGATGTCAGGTGTTTCCAGAGAATGAATCTTCCACATCCTGCTAAGAGGATGTGGTCACTAGCTCTCTGGAAGTCGGTCTCTCCCTGCATTGACAAATGGAGCTTCAGGTGCCTGGATCACCCTTTTCTGTCTAAATTTTAGATTTCCAAGTTAAATCAGGTGAGTTCCATGCAGGCCTTTGGCACAAGTGTACAGCTTGGTAAAGACACTTAAATCAAGCCAGAATTATTCCGTTTCTGTAGTGGCTGAAAGGCTGTGTTTTATCTCCTGTCAGAACTCACAGCATGCATTAAGCCAAATGCTTGCTGGTAGGGATGGTAAGTACAAAGTAGGTGGTTAAAAACATATGAAAAAAGTATAAGTCTACCTGAGGTTGGAGGATGGATATTACATTCAAGATAATAAAAGTACCTGATAAAAAGTTAAAATATTCTTGCAGTGAAAATACCACACAGTGCATAGGAAAATTAAGTTACATAGTGATTATAGGTAGCATGAAACAAAAACCTGCAATTTTATCTGACAATTGAGACAGTTAAGTGTAATTTGTAGCCAAATAGGGAGTCAAATGATTTTTAGCAGAGAACCTTTAGTGAGGTTAGAAAAAAGTAGATCATGGCAACCTTTTAGAGATAAGAGACACCTCCTGAACAAGGCAGAAACATTGATCATGAGGCATTTTAATTACACTGATATTGATTAGGATAACAGGAACGCAATTATAAAGAAGAACACATTCTTAATTGTTACATATTCTTAGTGCATATATTTTGTTTCAAGGAATACCTTAAGCAGGTTTTATAGTCCAAGGCTATTTCATGTCTAATACTAAGAAACGAGCTAAATATAAGAAATCACATTTAAGACACAGAGTGTCCTGGATCTACTTATCAGCTTATCATTGCGTTCGAAATACTCATGAGAGAATTCTGTGTACTAGAAGTGTTTTGACTTTGAGAAAGAGGACGGTTAAAGAAAGCTGGATGCTCTGAGGAATGTTGATTGGAATTCTATAATGTATGAGAAGAAGGGGAGGAAATATAATATTTAAGAAACAACTGATGAGAAGGTAATTGAAATTCATCTCAAGCAAATAGCTATGCTGCTGAATAGAGAGTAGAATGTCAAGCAAATTAAATGAAAATATAACAGAATAATAAGTCTAACTCAAAACTGAAAATTGGGGTATGTTTCTTCTCAAACCTTCCAGTTCAATTACACGCCTAAAAGTGACTGCATTTTTCTACCATTAAGAGAGAAAGCCTAAGATAAACAGAACTTGGATATAAGAACACATTGCTAACAACCAAAAGCAGATTAAATCAATCACACCTCTTGCACATCATTTAATTGAGAAAATGTCATCAGTGAATTGTCTAATATTCCAATCTTGTTTATGCTACTGTTAAAGTTCTTGATCTTCAATAAAAGCAAATCAAGCAAACAATTCAGCCATAAAATCGCACAAGCTTTACAATTTGTATTTGTTCTTTCCTCTTCTCAGACCGTGCAGCAGTTCACAGTAGGTGACCTCCCTACTGTCTAGGTCAGAGACAAAAATCCTTGGCTGAATAGAACAAGACTTTCTGTGGATGAGCATATCCTGGAGAACAGCATCCAACAGATAATCTGTATGGACATTTTCTGTTCAAGTTTAGAAACCTGAGAAATGTTCATCTGCACCCTGTATTCTAATACTTTGAGGACCTGGCCAAATGCTGGTTTAAGGCCAACCTTAGTGTCTTTGTCTTAATTCATCTAATGTGTCCTAGGTCATAAAAGTTATATTCAACCATGATATCCAGAAATGATGCGTTGTGCTTCTGCTTGCACAAAATCACTGACATCTTGCAGACCAGATCTACTAGGAAGTCATGAGAGATTAAGTCTTTTCAACTTAAAAAACTGGGGTTTTTTGTCAGAGAGCAGTGCTCTCCAGCATGCTAATGCTTTCTTGGTTTTGCAGAAGCAGGAATTGCTGGAAGGAGCTTCAGAGGATTAATGCTGTTCCCATGACAGAGCCCAAGTACATGTATTATATATAAATGCTTACTTTGAATAAAATGATTGCTGTGTTTTTACTCACCAGTATTAGCAGGACTCCTCATCTTAAAGACATCACAGAGCCCATAAAATCTGGGCTCTCTCCAGAGTCACGTAAGCTCCAGCTCCGGCTGTAATTGCGCTTTATGCTACAGAGCCCTTACATCTGAAAAAGCCTGCAGCTGTTTAATTCATCTGATATGGATCATTCTATAAAAAAATTCTAAGGAATAGAATAGTTGAGGACAGTTTTCTTCTTACGGCAACTGTAACCACTGAGATTTCAATTATATGAGCCCTTGCTTCATAATTAAACCATAATCACAGTCAGTTGGTATACATACATCTTGCTCAGCCTCACAGCTGGGTGTGGATCTCTGTGGAAACGAACTCTCTTCCAGTAAAAAGGAATCTGTAAAATTTTCGATCTGTAATACTGTCAGATCAAATGTGAGACTGAGGTCTTTCACACCTTTACCTTCCCACTGTCTTCACCGTGAAGTGGCAGAGGACTGGTCAGCTGCATGGCATTATTTGGTCCTGATGGCTTCTCCTTTTGCAAATCAGATGCAAAAAGTTAACTCATAAAGTTAACTTTATTATTTTGGTAGCCTTCTTTACAGATGATCCTGTTCAGAATAATAACCTTCCCACAATGTGGAAACTTGGGTGCTTTTTTTACTATTATATTGTACAACTAATATTTCTCTGCTCTCTCCACAATTTCTAACATTTTTCTATCATATTTACCTTTTCACAACATCTCATTCATAGCTCTGAGGCACCCTTATAGTATTAAATCAACTAAGATACCATGTTCAGGTGGTAAATTTACACCTGATAGTATTTACATGCATGACCTTGCATGAGATGCAATTAGATTTCATCCCACTTTGTAATTCTATCCGCTAAGACAACTAGTTCTTCCTGTGTTACTAGATCAGACTTTTGAATTATGGTGCCTCTCATCTTGCACCTTCACATTCCTCCCCACAATGTTCAAGCGAAAAATTAACATTTATATCAGTTCTTAAATCCCTTTGAGGATCTCTATTGACAATTTCCTTTCAAACCAGGAGTCTCACTTCCTAACATAATCCCTTGTTGTTTAACTTTTGGCCAATTTGTTAATTTTCACATAATTACAGCTGTCTTCTCCATATGAATTAATAGTTTCCCATGTGGCATATCTGTTTCTTTTAGAAGATCAAAGAGATTCTTTTCGTTTTTTACCCCTACTGGGAACATATACTATCTTATCAAAAAGTGTTTTAAGTTTGCTTGGCACGACCATTTTCTCAATTTTAATATCCTTCACAACTTGTTTTGGCATATTATGGAGAAGAGCACCATTACTCCCTAAACAGTCTCATTACCTGAATCCTTATTATCTAATTTTATGTGTTAGTTCTCACATTTAATCTGTTACTTAGACTATCCAATTGACTATTGTAATTTATTTGAATTAAATGTTGCTATTCCTATTTCCATACCTCATTTTCACAGGCCATCCTGGGTTGAACCTAGAGGTTTATCATGTGTTAGTAATCAGGCAAAGTAGGTCACAGGTGGTTTTAATGTCAGCTAGATGACCGCATTTCTTGCCCCACACCCTCTTTATTTTAAACAGCTAGTAAATGTTTCTTTTCATTTCCTTCATGAGCACAAAATTAACTCGTGTTTTGGTACACCTCACATTTCAGGATTTGTAAGCTGTAGCTTTCTTTCCTGATTATACTTTTTTTCATTCCTTCTTAACTCAGCTAATCACCAAAGTCCTGTTGGTAGTGCTATTTTACATGCTTATGTCTGGTAATAATGTCAAAAATATATATTAAAGGAATAGGTGAAGAGCCATTGCAATTTGAAATCATATTTGGACTACTGGTATTTATGAAAAAGCTTTTTCTAAGGTCAGGTGTACTTTAGTCTAGCTGACTTCACCAAATATTTTCCTTAATTCACCAAGGCTGATTCTTTGGAACAGAAATGGCTCAATTTTGCTTTTCAAATTTCTTTGAAATTTTTTATCAAGTTTTTGATATGAACTGAGACTTCTCTAGGTTCAAATTTATTTTCTATAGTGAAAGGTGTTTATGACTGAAACACAATTCTATATTATTATATGAATTTTGAATCTGAGCATAGCCATCCCTATTTTATTTCTAACAACTTCTCAGTAGAATTTGTTTTGAAATTCATCCAGGTCACATTTTGATACTTCAGCGGTTTATGTTTTCTCAAGTCTTTCCCCTTTCTGGTCTTCGCACACATCAGTACCCAATATTGCTACATGACTTCCCTCCTCAATTCTGTTTTCTTCCTTTAAAACGCATACTTTAATTTTATTTGGATAATTATTACACTGTATTTCTAACAACAGTTATTTATTATTATCTATCCAGCATGCCAGAAATGCCTGCTTTGGTTTTTTGTCTAAGGCTAAGCTCTTCACATTATACTTCGAGCATTTGCATCCTTTCTTGTTTCTACCTGCACTTTAACTCCTTTGGAAAAAAATCATTTTTTTGTGAGTAAATACCTTGAATTTTCTAACAGAGAGGTAAAATTTGAGGAAATCTCGGAGCCCTCCAGGCACCAGAAATGTTCCCAAGTTCTAATTGGAAAAAGATTAATGTGGAGCTGTGCCATCCTCCTGCAATACCACATCATCTTGGAACACTTTGCTCCTGCGAGTAATTTTCTTCAGAAAAATAAAAAAATCACATTAAACAGTAGGTGTCCAAACTAATGGCAGTATTTCAGTTCAGATTTTGTTAGGTTTTGCATCATGTTCCATCACACAGCACACGTAGTAAGATTCATCATATTCCATCAACCAGTTTTGCTAAATGTCAGGCTTTTAATAAAGGGAAAGGGCAAAAAGTTTTAAAGGGTTTGCATTGCCTTGTTAATCAACACTTGAAGAAGTTTTGAAGAACTCAGTGACTCATTAATTTAAGAGTGAGTTTCTGGAAGCTGTAACAGATCTGAAATCCAAATTTTCTTTTAACAATCAGGGGACTTCAGCTGCTAGATTTCAAATGTTAAAATGTATACTTATACGTGCTGCAAATCTGGTTTGCCTAGAGAATATATGCAGGCAGCAAAGTAATTTGTCAATACTGACTAGAAGAAGCTATCACAAGAACAGACTCTGAGAAGTGTCAGTGCTTCCCATAAAACCATCTCCCCACCTGCTCTACAGGACAGACAAAGATCAGTAGCAGCCATTACCAGCTATTAAAAAGTACATTCTCACTCGTAAAGAGATGAGCAGGACTGGCAGTTCAACATCACTAGGCAAGTACAGCTGTTGCTTGCCAACCATTACATGACAGACATAAAAAGTCTAAGAAAGCTAACAGATGAAAACTTTTACTGTCATTCTTTGAAATTAAAAATAACCTCACCACTTCTTTTTGCTGTAATTCATAATTCTTTGTGAGTTCCCTCACAGCATCTAGCACACAGAATTGAACTCCCCAATGCCCGTACAGAGTGGGTAGCATTATTTCACCTGAATAGTTCAATTATCCTCTGGGAGGGTGCTTCAGTAACAGCTGTTCAATGGAAGTATGGGTGGCAGAATCAGACCCTCAGCTTACACAGAGTTCAGCATCCCTTCACTGTTTACTTTGATTAACTACATCACTACACATTTTTGAGAGGAAATGCAATTTTCGCTAGCAGTAACTCAGCAACTTACAGTAAAGGGGTAAAAGCTTTGAGCAGACAATTCTGGGTGTTGGAGATAGTGCAAGTGATAAAATGATGTATAAAATGACATGATAACAAACACTGACCATATCTCTGATTTTTCTTTAGTAGCAGACAATATCATCATTCACACAGCTGTGAGCCATTCAAGAAGGTATTATCCTGTGAGTTCTGACATCAAAAACTTATCGCTTCCAGCCCTACAGTAAAGCAGTTTAGTTGGTAATAAAAATGAGCAGGAAATTTCCAGAGTGGTCTGAGTTGACAGCAGAGACCAAATTTCCACAAAGTGGTACAGTTATATATAATTTATATCTCTCTGCACCATCTAATCCTCCTGAGAAGATTAATTCTGGCAGAAGGCATGCCATGGAAAGACTAAATACCTTGCCTCAGGGTCTGCAGTTTTTATTCCTTCCAGAGGTACCTCAGGAATCCTGTTGACAAAGGCCCAAAAAACTCCCTATTTTTTTCTTTATGTCATTTTGCAAATCTTCTAGAAGTCCATCTCTATTCCTAATTAAGATGAAGCCCCTGGTTTTGTTCTGCCCTTATTTTTCAATGAGCTTCAAGCTAGACTTCTTGATTGTCATTGCAGGACAGGCTAATAGCTAAGAGAAAAAACTCAGCAGTAGTCTGTAGTATAGTGAAAAGCATAGCACATCTACTATGACCAAGGTTCAATTCTACCTGTTCACACTGCTGTTATCCTAACACTTCAAGAAGTCAATTAATTAAAACATAGCTACAAGCAGAAAAATCGATATTCAATACTCAAACAAACAATATTCTCGAGTTCTGTTTAAATAGCAACATCGTGCAAACTGCTGTGCTAGAGGTATCCTTTGGGAACTCTGTCTCCAGATCCCCACTTTTTAAAATGCTCTCTTTTCATTTCACATTGAAAAAGGAAATAAATCATCGAAGATATGGTCTGTGTTGGAAATAGAGCCAAAAACACCCACCAAAACCCAAGAGCAGGATTCAGTTCTGGACTGTAGACACCTACACACAGGTATGGACCATCTGCTAGGTTTTTGAGCTCCTATTTTAATTAGAAGAGTTCCAGTCCTCTATTTAGTATAAACTTTGAGTGGTATTTGAAGGACATGTGAGAGTCATGTCCGGCCTCCAGCTCCTCTTCTCTTTCCTGTAAGGTGCTGTATTATATGTGGATATTCTGGATACTATATGGCATCTAAAAGTAGCACAAGATGCCTGCATTCAGGAAGCTGAACTGAAATTCTGGTTGACATGGGTAGTGGCATCTGCAGAGCCAAATCTCCAGGTTCAACTGACCTTATTGATTAAATCTCCCTTATCTATAATGAAGTTTTAGTGACCCAGGGTAGGCAATACTTGCATGAATACACATGTGCATTTGAAATGTTCTGTGTGCATCTGGACTGGCAGATGGAGGACAGGGTGCAGCATGAGATGTTTATATTTAGGCACTTGCATCAAGCCTCCTAATTATGTTGATATCTGCATGTGGATGTCTTAATGTAAGGGCTAAGTCCTGCCCAGGATAACGTTAGTTTCCTGAGACACTTCAGCCACATACCTAAGCTAATAAATTTCTAACTTCATTAAAACTGCCTTTTCAAGGGTCCATCTCCTTTTCAATCATCTTTGAGGGGATAGGTTTTTTTGAAAATCTGATTTTCCATTCTATAGTAGCTTCAATATTAAGTTCATCATCCCTCTACTGTCCCTCACTGTACAATTGATGTGTTTTTATATGCCTTTTTTCCACCAGAGTCTTGTTTATCTCTCAAATCTTGAGCTCTTTCAAGAGATCAATATATCCCCTGGCTCTCAGTTTCAACAGGAAAAATAATGGAAAAATATTTCAAGTAATTTATTGTTTGGAAACAAATTGTTGAAAAAAATCTGTTTGCAGATATTAGATGACTGATTCACTCTGACAGCCCTTCTTTATTTGTCCATTTAAATTTTTCTTTCTCTCACACACTAGTAGACAAACAACAGTACGGCACAAAAAATTCAGCTCTAAAACACAGCCCCACGAACCTTGGAATTACAGCTTTCAATACGGCCTTCATACAGCTATAGCGTTCTCAGCTACCACGTCTTTTAATGAGATGCGTTTGGTCTGGCTTACAATTGCTGAAATACAATCTCTGTCACGGGTACACAGATAGCCCTCTTCACTCATCTATCATTCCTCACTCCATGATTATTTAATATCATGATTCCCTATGAGGAAAGCGTATGCAGCATACTCAGAGCTCAGTACAGGGCGGGTGATTTTTCCATGAAACAGGCTGTATTTCCTGACTTTCACAGAAAGAAGGAAACAATCTTTGTAGCAAAATATCTTTTCACACAAATAAGCGGGGAGGCTAAACAGCAGAAAATTTCTGTGCTAGTTTATTTCTGATACATATGGATGCTTTTTCTTTCCTTACTATTGATTTTCCCTGTACTTTGAAACTGTTTACAACTGTGAGTGCTAGCAGATATTTTTGAGTTTTCTTTACTCTGAAAAGAAAAATTCAGTCTTATCACCTGCCCAACAGCTCTGGGCACAGCAGTGTCCCATCCTTTGGATGACTCCAGGAAGTACTACAGTTATAGTAACCACCTAGGGTGCTTCCCTGCCTTAATCTTTTCCTGTCTTTTCTGAGAAATATGTCCAATAGAAGCTCAGTTTCTTGTTTCCTGACTGTATTTTTTTTTTTATAATTATGTAAGCATCAGCCCTACTGAGAGCTATTAGGTGGTAGGCTTCCCACAGAGGGATGGTAGGTGGGACTGGGAAGTGAACTATTTTAATTGTAACACTACACGTGCTTTTCTGATAATGACACTGCCAGTCTGTTTCACTGTGTGTAATTAAGACTGGAGTCACACTCATGTACAGAGAGATCTTTTTCCTCACTGAATCCAGCATTTTGAATTTTCTATCAAGTTCATCTTTTTCAAGAGCAGTCCACATGGAGACAGGTTTTGTACTTCAGCTGTTACCCAACACAAAAACTGGTAAGGACCAATCTGTTGGATTTTTGTGTGCAGGAAATTTCAGCAGTCACAAGAAGAGCTGCATACATAAGGGTGACTCATGGGAACAAGAGCTTACCAGGCTGGACCCAAAGTACATCGTTACCTGGGAGTTGGTATCTGCCAGCTGACCCAGTGGCACACAAGAAACTCTGGAAAACATTGGACTGCTTAGTCAGCATGTCTAGGACCACTGAGCATGGGGAAGACTGCATTTTAAATGTCACTCTCCCTATAAATAGCATATTTACCCTTGTAATGGAGAAACTCTTGATTTTTTAATTTATTTTTTAAAATAGCTTTAGGTAATACTTCTGGTCTACATAAATAGGCAGGAAGGCTGCAATATTGTTAAAAACATTATACAATAACATATCCCTGAGAAATTTGATAAGGCCTGTCTATGCCACCATAAACATACTAAGTAAAGCCTTTGTATTAACTTCATTTGAAAAAGCTTGCTAAGAGCTAAAGCACATAACAGTGGAATTGAATTACAGTGGCCTAATAAATTATCAGCCATTAGCTCAATTTCCTTAATTGCCTGTGGGCATGCTTTTAGTCCACCCCAATTGTGAGGTAATAAACGTCAGTGAAAGGGATTTTAGAACATTCAAAGCCTATATGACCATAAGGATTCTAAATACTTTGCTGCACTGGTGCCCATGTCCTCATATGATACTAGATAGATCAAGAAGTGATTTTCAATTCATGTTTATAATATTATTTGTGATATGCTACTTGAACCACAGGCAAAGAGCAAAAGGTAGAAAAGCTGAGGAACATGAGGGGGAAGAAAGAGATACTGATGAGTCTCAAATTTGGAAGGCCTGAAAATCCTTCTCAAAACAGGTTTGAAATTGCCAAAAGTAAGGGAAGAAAAGGGGGAAAAAAACCAACCAACCAACCAACAACAACAACAAAACAAACAAAACAAAGGCTTGCTAGGATAGAAGGCAGAGGGTTTTCAAAACTGCACTAACTAAAAATACAGATTAAATGACTTTATTGAAGAACTACTCTGGTGTTTAAGTCCCACTTTGTGTTTACCTTATGGTATTTTTAGTTGGCTAGCAATGGGAATATGGTTCAGTTTATTTAAATAAGTTTATCTATTTTGAAACCTATATGGATATTTTTATTGGTCCAGCACATTTCAAAATAGCAAAGTTAACATAAATAAAAATTCTATTGTGAACATTTAATTAACAATTAAATCTCCAGAGTATTTCTGACTAGATAAAAATCTGATTTAATTAATTCATGTGAATCTATAAAGACAACTTGATTATCATTTGGATTTCCATTCACAACTTTAAAACACTGAACATTCCTATCACTCATGTCCTACCATGTCATGTAAAAACACATTTAGCAGCACCCAGTACCAATACATCTTCGGTCTTTACAGTCTTATAATGAGGCGTGATTTTGCAGTAATTTTCTTATATGTAGAAATGGATTTTGATGTAAATACTGTGTAGGAATCAAAGGGTGGTATGATTAATTGTTATTGTTTCTGAAGCTGGGCAAATATTGTAAAATTAAAAATTAACTTCTCATGGTCTTACCTGGATTCTTTCAGACTTCTGACATCTGTTTTCTGAAGAAATTTTACTGGAAAATTATTAGTTTACATGCTTGGGTAGTCGAGAAAATGTGAATGATAAACATGGACATGCAAATATTCACATAAGAATATGGCATTTATATGTGAAGGGGAATACCATTTGACACAGATAAAAGAGCTATTTAATGACCCATAAAAAAAAATTCAATCATATTATTTGCAGCTAGAGTAAACTGTACACATATTACTGAGTTCCAATCACAGCATCACTGCATATGCTACATCAAATATACCTTTTTAAGAAAAAAATACTCTTTGGCATAGCAGGATTAGATATTGAGTCACTCAGCCAGAGCTCTGCTAAATGAAAATTTGGCTAGATTTTTACCAACTAACACTCCATTTATGCCCCTTCATTCACTTGTCTTTTCAGTCCCTCTTTCATATCCATTTCATTTTTCATTGCATGACGCCCTTGTCGAACTTTCTAAATAGCCATCACTTAAAACATCCAAGTATATGCAGGCACATGCACACACACATTGTACATACATTTCATTTGCACATAGGTTCACAGTGCCTGTAAATAAGTACCACTACTAGGACAGCATACATGAAACAGAAATTGATATTCAGCAGACACAGAAGTAAAACACAAATTATTAGAAACGTGCTGTTAAAATTTGTTAAAAGCGAGAACAGTATTAAAATGTTTCAGCCTAGAAATTTAATACAGATTTGAATTTACTACAGGAAAAACAGACCTTTCCATTAGTGAGGTTCATTTTTGTTTGACCTCCCAACCTCTCCACAGAACTGTAGTCTCCTTTCATCTGTTACCCCAGTGTGACAGGCCAATAGGTTACTATCAAAATACCTCTGCTCTCTTTCCCTTTCTTCTGTTCCTCAGCCCATTTCTCTTGAAAAATAAAAGTATTTTAAAATTGAAATTCATTGTTTTAATTTCATGTCTTGAAATTTAAGATTTCAAACTGAAGCAATGTACAGTCTTAAAATGTAGTACTCTAAATATATGTAATTTAATTGCCAAGGAATAATGTCTCACAAAGTGTGAAAGAATTATCTTTCATGCATACAAATGTCTGTAATCAGCATTTCAGAGAACTATAGAATGATTTGGGTTGGAAGAAACCTAAAAGACCACCCAGTTCCACACCCACTGCCATGGCAGGGAAACCTTCCACTAGACCACCTTTCTCAAAGCCCCATCCAACCTGGCCTTGAACACTTCCAGGGATGGGGGAATCACAACTTCTCTGGGCAATGTGATCCAGTGCATCACGACCCTCACAGTGAAGAATTTCTTCCTAATATCCAATCTAAATATACCCTCTCTCAGTTTAAGACCATTCTCCCTTGACCCGTTACTAAATCCCCTTGTCAAAAGTCCCTCTCCAGTTCTCTTGTAGCCCTCTTTAGGAACTGGAAGGCTGCTATAAGGTATCTCTGGAGCTTTATCTTCTCCAGTCTGTATTTACAATAATCAAATGCAAAAAGCCATGAAGAAGCTGTTCAGCACTAAGATTCTCCTCACCTGTATTCCCTTTGAACTGAATTTTCATTGCGAGGTAAGTTCTGTACTGCCATTTTTATATATGGATATGGACAGGTAAAGGAATGGATAAAAAAGAGGTACAAGGAAGGAAGTAATAACAGGAAGGAGGGAGGGAAGGGAGAACTGGGGAAGATGGGAGGGAGAGGGGAAGGGAGAGGAAAAATCTATTATAAAATCTAACAATCTAAAAAAAAAATCTAAAAGAAAGATGATATATTCTAGAATCAACCACCAGTATTTCTATAGAACAATGAAACTAAATGCTTGCAAATGACCTAAAAGTAGGTATGGGATGCAAAATAGTCAATCACACAATGTCCAGCATGTCTCCAATTCAATGCAAATGTGAAAAGGCAACTGCTGCAAACATGTATTGACTAAAACAGGTTCACTGTTGATGAGGATGTAGCTCTGTGTTTAAATGGGCTCACACCCACTGAACCTTGTTGACACTTTTTCAAAGCAGGTAAATTTAAGAGGTGCAGAGAACTACTAGAATGCTGACCAGAAACTGGGCACTATCTCAAGAGAGAAGAAGAAAAGATTTTAACTTGTTCAGTAGAGTAAAACAAGACTGAGAAGGGATATGACCATAAACACATCGTGGACAGATGTCAGTGGGTGAAGGGACAGATGTCAGTGGGTGAAAGACCTGAAAAGGCTCAAAATTGTGTTAGCACAAAAATAAAAAAGTGTAAACTGAGTATGATATATACTTAAGCTGTAAGTTACAAGGTCGTGTTATGTGTATTTTGCATTAGCAAGATAATGGATTCATGGCCCCAAGAGGCCTGGTATGAATTCCACATTCCTAACCAAGTTTTACTTTTAGGAATTTGCCCACAGCTACTGAAAGTTTTACTCCTGGGACAGGCAGTCACCACATTGCAGTTAAACGAAGCTGTCATGGTGAGTTACAGAGAAAAAGGTAGCATGTCAATTAGGCATAATGATGTGGCAATTAGCTTTTCATTTCAACTTTCTAAATATGTGCCATAGAATAACTAAAAGGATGCAAGAAATTTAATCTCTTCATCCTCTATTAAAAAATGGGGTATGTGAAGAAATGAAAAATATTTGACTACTCAGAAAATCTATTTGTCTTCTTTGTTCAGCATCTCCTTCTATTGATCACTATCAGTGCTGACAAATAGCTTGAAGCTGTGATCCTGAATTGATATTTAATTAAAATGAAGATCTATTCTAATTGTATGGTAAACACATCAGAGTTCTGTATGTAAATAATGTCAACAGATGTGGGATAAGAGAGGAATTCAAAATAAGTGTTAGAAAGTTTGCAAAGGGGCTAGGGAGCAAATCATGCAGAGAAAAGCAATAATTAAATTCTGTCTCTAATTTATTTTTACACTGGATTCCACTCTTATTATACTGAAGTTTAAAGACTGATTTCTTATTCTCCTTGCTAGAATGAATAAATTACATGTACGATATGGGGTTTAGGGGGGTTAAATCACAAAAGTAATGTTTTCTTCATCAAAGTGTGAAACCTATTTGTAGTATGAGTAGAGCATGTGTCTTCACGACATTGAAACTTACAAAATGAAATTACTGAAGTGCCTTATAGAGAATGGTGTCTTTCAGAGAACATTTTGTCTCTCAAGCCTGGTCAGCAACTTTCTGTCACTGTGCCCTTTCTCCAAACTCATATATATCATTAATGGGGAGCACTGAACTGGTCTGTTGACTACTCAGAAGTCTCAGTCAGTTTTCCTTTATCAGTTCCTCTACAAGCAGATAGGAACAGCCTCACATTTACAAACCCTGGTTTTCATGGCCTCAGACACCCTGATATCTTCTGGAGGGACAGCACAGAGGAATTTAAGCAACTCAGGAGGTTCCTGGAGTGCACTGATGATAACCTCCTCTTCTGAGAGATAGAAGAGTCAATGAGAAGAGGTGATGTGCTGGACTTCATGTTCACAATGAGCAGCTTGTTGGGGATGTGAAGGTCAAAGGCAGCCATGAGATGGTGGTGGAGCTCAGAGCAGAGAGGAGAGTGAAAAGCAAGCACATACCACTGGAGAGGGCGAATGAGGAAGACTGCATGAGACTTTTGTCAGTGGTGCCTTGTAACACGACCAGAGGCAAAGGGCAAAAAGTGACACCCAGGAGGTTCCTCGTGAAGATGAGGAAGCACTTTTTCCTGTGCGAGTGACTGAGCGCTGGCAGAGATTGCCCAGGAAGGTTATGGAGTCTCCGTACTTGGAGATATTTAAAAGCCACCACATTGTCCTGGGCTCCTGCCTTTAGGTGGTCCTGCTTGTTGGACCAGATGATGTACTGACCTGTTCTTTTCCCTAATGATACAAGAAATACCTGCAACATCTTCAACAGGTTTTGGTAGTACCTGTATGAACAAATGGTTTGTGAATAGTTCTCATACGTGAGTGAAGAAAAAAGTGCTCAGGAGTAGAGTGTATGCATACACTAATCACAACTTTTATGTATTTTGCATTATTTAGGGAAGAGATCGAAGAGAAAAAAAGTTTGAAGAAAATTATCTCTGTAATTATATGGTCTGTGTGTCAGTTTTTCCCCTCAGCTGGAATTCTAGGATTCAAATTATATTCAATAGGAAGCCTTCACTGTTTTTACTGGCACTGAAAAAGTGCTTGGGAAAAATATGTGTTTATTAAATCACAGTTCTTAAATTTTATTAGTTTTAGTAAGTGGTTTTAAGTAATTTTTTAATTTTCATTTTAAGACTTTTTATTTACATACCACTTTCTGATATAATTTTTACTTTGAAATGACAAATCTTCACAATGCAGTCAGCCTTAAGCAGAATTTTTTATTCTTCTTTCTTATCATAAGCGTGCTTAACCATAGTGTAATTACATTAACTGCTCTGTCGTGTTTATCTTTGCAAGGACAAAAAGCCATCAAAGGTAATCATGTCTATAGCAGAATGCAATGCCAGCATGTTAGTAACCTGTGAATTATTTCTTCTACTGTGGGATATTAAAATAGATCTGACTTCAGCCCAGTAACCTCAGTTAATGTCTGTGGGAGTTACTTTTCCACTTTGTGTCTCAAAGCAGAGAAATGAAATTGCCTGGGCTAAACAGTAAGGTGTGAAAGCTCCACTAACTTCAGTCATAGTTTAAACAGGAAGAAGGTATTGTCTGAATTCCAGAATTAAAAGGGTTTAGCACCAAAAGCCTTGCTAAGGTAGCGCCGACACGGTTAAATTACCACAGGGAGCTAAACCATGAGAAGTAAATGTACCTTTTAGTGAAGGTTGGAGACATGCAAAGAATAAGAAAAAGAGTCAGGCACTGTGTCTTAGATGAAACACATTCAGCTGAATAGCTGTTGCATATCTCAGCCTTAAGGAGTGGTTCCTGCATACAAAGATGAGGTTTGGGGGTGAATCTTCAGAGGTGTATATGAGTGTGCATGCATGTGCCCTCACCACATCCCTGAACGGCCAGACTGTCTCGCATCAGCAATCTGACTGATAATTTAGTAATTAATTATGTAACAACACCAGCTTTTTTCTTTTAGCTCTACTGTAGAAGCTTTGCTGGACTCCTGCTTCCATATGCATTCATTCACCCTCCTTCCTAATGATAAATATATAGCACATTCAGTTTGGCTCATATACTTTTTTACTTTCCTTTTTTTACTCAAAATATATTTTGTCTCACCTATTGAAGAGTGTAAATATATTTCACTCAATTATAGGAAAGTCCATGGTAATTCACTGTTGCCTGAGGCTCTCTGAGTTATACCTCTTTCACTCTCATGACAAAAACATAACAAGAGTGCTTCAGGGGTAATATTTTCAGTGGCAAAATGTAGCTAGAAAACCATACAGCACTAAAAATAGAAGGATCCTCTCATAGGCTGGCTTTCCTTCCTGAGATTTAGAACATTCCCATGATATTCCACACTGAAAATGTTGTTTCTCCAGGTGAAATTTTGCTTGGTTGTGAAACACAGCCCAGTACAGGTAAAGATTGACTTCTATATTTTAATGAATAGAAATACAATAGTTAATACCATCTTATTTTCAAATCAGTAGAAATAAGGCAAAAGTTTATCTGGGGATTTGTGCTCATTCCTTCACTCCTTAAATGTCTACATGGGTAAAAGTTTTCTGGAAATCTAGTGGTACAATTGTTTTTTATCAGAAAACGCCTGTTGGAAAACTGGCAAAATGCTTTGTGAAAACACCAAAATTTTCATTACCTTTCCTTATAAATTGACATATAGAAAGCCTTCAAATAAGACCAAGATAGAAATTCTTTACCATTTCAAATATAATATCTATTTCTGTTTCAAAATTAGCTGTTGTGCAATGTTAATTTTAGATGCTAGGCTAAACTAGCATCAGTAAACAAGAAGTTAGTTTGTTTAGCAAACTAAGCTGGACTGCAAAGCACAATACATTTGAAGCACTATATATGAATTTAAAGAGTTAAAATTCTCACCTCTCCTAAAAGAGGTTATTTCACTTTCTTGCAGTTCTTGTGGGTGTTTAGATGGGCAGAAACACTTAACTTTCTACCAGTTAATGCTCTTTATAAGTGAAAATTAATAATCTGTTTCTTCTATAATTCTGGTCATATTATAGCTTGTTTTCATTCTCAGCTATTATAAATTATTTTTTAATATTTGCTAGTATCATAAGGTGTCAGGCAATAATCAGAAAGAATTAAAACAGTCCCTGATTCAATGAATTTGCAATTTATATAAAATATTGTAACAGCAACATTAGTAATTATTTTCCCTATGTACTGTCTCATTAATGATCTGTTCTTTACTTGATCAAGACCAGTATGTTGTGTTAATACAAGATCTGTGGAAAGTCACTGTAATTCTGTTTCTTCTTTTTTTTCTTCCTTAATTTGTTGTCATATCTCCTAATTTCTTAATTTTGCATAATAAGAAATAATGCAATAACATGACATAGCTGCTGATTGTTCTTCAGTTGTAGCAGAAGCACTGTAGAGACAGAATAAAATGTGCTGGATAATGTAGAAAGAGGGAAACAAATGAGTCTGCTAGAATTAGGTTAGTTAGTGGTAGTTAATTCCAGTAGTGATATATTTTGATTTCCAAACTAAACAGTCCTATTAAAGAAATCCAATATATTTTGAAGAAGGCAAGGGTAAACCTGTAGATATAGACCTAGACACTATGAGCTCTTACTTCTATCTGAGGAGCCATATTGAGCCATTATTCAAACCGATAGTGGTTCCATAAAAATAAAGAGGTTGGGAATCTTAGGTTCCTTTCTTTCAAACAAATCCATGAGGATTCCAGAAACAATCAATACAGAGCCCAACCACTATCTGACAGCCAAAATACATACACAGAGATCAAAAAGACTTTTTAAAAAATTGGGCTGCAAATAGTTTTATAGAGTAAATTAATTTGGTCTTTAATTACTACTCCTTTTACAATGGTTTTCTGCATACCTTCAGCTAGTAGCTAATATAGAAATAGGAAACCCAAAGGGATTCAGAGGAATTATTTGTGAAGTATCCATGGAGAGTATATTTTTGTCTTGCACTGTACATCTCATTCTAACTGCTACATTCAAATGTAAGGAAGAAAAACATTCATGGTGATGCATTCATCATTTCAGAGGTTCTGCTTCAATTACCACATATTCACAACTCTTTACAAATCACTAAATACTCAAAAACGACAGAAAAGTGAATACACAAAGAGGGAAGGGAAGAAGAAAGATGCAACAAAAAGTCATAGCCTTTTTAAATAAATAAATAAACAGAAATAAATTCAAAGCTTCCCAAGAAAGATAATAACCACAAGTTATTTGTCCATCTCCAGGAATCTCAATAGCAATGAGTTTGGTTTTCAGCTTCAGAGGATCATCTCCCAGCATTTTAAGGGTAGGTATGAAAAAAAATACTCTTCCCTTAAATTTCTATGATCTCACTATGAGCAGCACAAATTCTTATACAGTAGCTAAATATTTCCCAATGGTATAAACAAATTAATAGTTCTGAAAGAAGTGTCTCTTGTTTTAAATTATTATTGTGGATACAAAAAGCCAGGGACTAAAAAGATTTTCTTTTAAATGAAACAAGATAAGGGAAAAAAATTAATAAAAAGTTCAGTCTCTCTATGGAATATCTAGTCCCAGATGTTCACCACCAGATGCTGCTTCTTTTCCCTATTTTCTCCATCCCCTTTATACTTGCTACTAACCAGATATAAATTCCTCCTTCATCCTTATGCTTTCCATCTTTGTTTTCCCCCCTGGAACCCCTAGAACGATGGACATTTCCTGCCCTCCCTGGTGCCCTGCAGAAGGCTGCAATCCTGACAAAGGCTCTAACACTGGCAGGCAGTTAGAGAAAAGAGGATATACTGTCTTGGGGAACTCAAACTCACCGTGGAGTGGCAGGAGAACAGCTCAACATCAGGAAAAGTACATTTCCTTGTATTTATTTAAGCTCTGCAATAGCAGTGAGGAATAAATCTGAGATCAGGAGGCAGTTGCCCCTTCTGCTGCCCTGTAAATTATATACTTGCCAGACCATTGTGTAAACTCTTTCAGTTTCCTGAGAGATTTCCTGATGGGTCACAGTACTGGAAGTGACACCTACAGCTATTGGAAATAATGGCCCATAGCTGCAGCAAAAGGGAATTAACAGTAGCACTTTTTATTCAGGATAACAGCCTCGTAATCTGTATCATCACTTCAGAGTGAATTCATACAACAAAACCAAACAAGAAGATAGGCTGCTTGCACTGTGAGTAAAATGAAAATACCATTTCTTTCCCCCCACATTCTATCATCATTATTTTTCATTTTTTTCTCTCCTTTTGAGAAAGCAAAATAGTACAGATAAACCTAAATGGATCTGAATAAGAATCACGGTGTTGTACTACTGTAGGCACAGCTTAGAGAAAACCCATTTCTGTCACCAGTGAGTAGTTGAGGGATACTTTGCTGAAGACCTAAGCTTCTCTTTCTACTGAAGTGATATCAATATGTTTTTTACAGAATCCTAACTGCAATTTCGGTCTTGATCTAAAAATAAGAAAATAATTCTCCGTGACACTTTTTCAATATTGCTGTAGATCTCTTTCTTTATCTCTTCTACAGGATGTGCCAGCTAATGCAGTAACATTTTATCTCTCATGTAATGCTCTGACTCTGATGCACCCGACTAAGCTGTGTTCCCATGGACACTTTGGATGAAGGAAAAGTCTGGTTTAAATTAAGACAAGAGAAACCTGAATATTGCCCCTATCAGGAAATTCCAACAGTATAGGTCACATCTCTGTTGTTGTCTTGTGTCATGCCCACGAAGATACAGAATATAGAGCATCAATGGCATTTGGCTTCAAATGAAGGTGTCTTTAGCTGTGTGTCTTCTGTCACCCAAATGTATAAGTTCCCATTATGCTGAGCAGAGATCAAGGGCTCCAGTCAGTATCACAGTTCATACAGGTATCCAATTCCCTTTAAAATTACTTAGGGTACCTGTGATAGCTTCAAGGACTTGGTAAATATGTCAGAACATACACAGAAGAAAAACACTTTGCGAGACCAGCAGCTGAAGGATGAGACACCCAAAGAAGGCTTCCTAAACCTCTCTAACTGACCATGTTCAAGCAGCTAAATTGCAACTCATGTTGACAGTGAGCTGGACCATTTTCTAGGCTCCATTAACTGTATGGATTAAATTTCTGTCGATGACTGTTCAAATCTCCAAGCAAATCCCTTTCTCTTTCTCTAGGCTCGTGAAGAGTCCTGTGGAGACAGCTGAACTAGCTCTGTATAGGAAACAGTTTTGACAGGAAAAGATCAAGCTCAGGTTCTGGGGTTATTTCAGCAGCACTGCCATCCTGCTTGCCCCCCCCTTCAGCAGCTCTGTCCATGGATCTCTAGAGAGATATGGGCATAGGAAGCTTTTAGCTAATGCACCCATCTGGCACTGCCAATTTTTTCTCTCCCTTTCCCAGTAACACACATCACTATGCTTTGACATTATTGCTGCCATCTGAATTTTAAAAATTTTTTATTTCATGGGTAATTTGCAACATTTAACTTAAATAACTTGTAAACCATAACAACTAGTGAGTAAAGAAAAGAATATCTGTATAATTTGTTTGTTCCTCATTAAACAGCAGAATCCTTCAGAATTTATTATTATTATTAAAACTAAAATTATCCAAATATACCAAGTTCATTTGGGGTCATAAACTCTTTGTCAAGTTTCAGTCAAATACTAGTGGAAATGTCCTAGACTAGAAATCAGATAAAAGAAGGTTAATAAAAGAATTTCTCAGAGATCTTTTGTAAAAGAGAGACTTTCTAATGAAGGAAGAAAATTATTAAAAATAGATGTAAAAATTAATAACAATTACCTGATGCTATTTAAACAGACAAAAATCATCAATAAAAAGGAAGGTTCAACAACTGTGTTTCATCACAAAAAATATTTTACCCACTTTGTACAGTCTGAAACCTTCATCAATCAATAATAGATAATATTTACTCTCTCCTGCTGGGGAGCCTTTTTTTATATTTTTAATGGAATACATTGAATGTGGGTTACCATAGTTACAGCAGAATTTCAGAATGAGTTTTGTTTTATCATAATTGCTGCATATTAGTATATAAACAGCTGAACTCTGTCTTCCACTGGTAGCACTAATTTGTGCCTAGAGACAATTCTCTCCCCTCAGAAAATCGAACAACAGCTTAAAATATGCTGTAAGTTTGTGGTCTTTCCCAGAGGGAGTGGAAAGTTTCTGCAAGTCAAGCTGTTTGTTGTTTAGAGCCTGGGACTGCTGGGATCGGCAGCATAGAAAGGTGAAGCTGCAAAAATCCATCACCAGCAGTAAAGGGAAATTAAAAGTGTTCCCTACCCCACCCCAGACATGTTGAATCATAACCATAATACTTCCCATCACTATTGTTTCTGAGCAGACCTGAACACTAATGAATTTGGCTGGGATTTTTACAGAACCATAAGAGAGTTCAGAAACTAACAAGGAATGAAACATAAGCTTTATAAAGATTCCAGCTTTTATCATCACGGTGTTTTCTAACACAGAAAACTATTGTTCCCAGGTTGCAGAGGTCAGGAAGGAAGAGCTTCTTAGTCATGCATTCCTTATTAATCCCCATAAAGACTAATACTCATCAGAATCCTCCTTTATTCTTTAGAGAGTGGAGTTGTGCAAGTAATTTTTTCCAGTGGGAGTAATTGGATTTTTAATCTCTCCCAGAAATACTGAAAAGCAGGAGATTACAGCATCATGGAAAATTTATGTATGAGGTAAAAGGCAAAAAGCCTAACTGAGATCTCAGCTGCCAGGTGAAGTGCTTCCTTCAAGGAGTTACATGTGCAGAACTTCCACCGCACTCCCATATTGCTCCATGTTGAGAAGTCAAACAAAACTTTATATAATACGCTGAGGTACTTGAAAAGCCAACACGTCTGAAATGGTGGCTGTTATGTTCCCTGAGCAAAAGAGAAGTCTTCCAAAACTGGTCAATGACTGACAGCCCAACAAGATTTTGTTCTGTTTCTTTTAAAATGCCATGATCCTGCAAGTAAAATGCAAAGGGAAAGATAGTATGTCATATACAATATGGAAGGACAAGAAACTAATGTCAAGTCAAAGATTGCCTTCTCCAGTGTGACAGCAATTGTATGGATCAGTGGATTGCAGGAGATAGTAGTCTTAAACATGCTACACTTTAATGACTACAGTTTTGTAACAGAAGATGACTCAAGTGCCACATTGCATAATGAAGCACTGGAAAAAAAATTATCTTAGAAATGCCTATTGTTTCCCTCAGAATCAAAAAATAAAATCTTTTCATTAACATTATAAATGACAAATTACTTTATAAAATCAACTTAAATATGTATAGTAGTATTTAATCTTCTTTTCATATTATCTTTTTAAAGCTTATGTTTTGAGGATTATTGTTATCAAGATAAGGAATTAAGGCTTCACATTCTTGGATTTATTCCTGCTCCAGTCTAGAAGGGCCGTATCTTCATAATCTTCACCCTTGTGACTTTATGGACAAGAATGTTCAAGAAAATATCTATTTTCCTTTTGAACATGATCTTAGATGTTTACACATCAATATTCTCTACCTAAAATGCTTCCTCCTCCTTAACAGAACAAAGTGATTTACTCAAGCCTAGTAGGTACAAAGGGTCCCACATAGAAAATAACTTTTCTCACACAATTAGAAAAGCTGAGTACTTTGACTCAAATCCAGAGCTGTCCACAGATCATCCAGGAAGAGACAATGGGTGACATCTATTGGATAAAATGCTATATCTATCTCATCCAGCTCCAGTTTGGGGCCAATTTACTTTGTGTTTAGAGTTACAGCTGGCAGAATAAGTGGGTTTTGTCATGCTCTGGAGAAGAAGCAGGTGCTTGTGCCCACCAAGGGTGCCTCTTTATTGTTTTTAATGCATCTTTTGATGTTTAGTTCATTTTTCTCCCATTATCCATTCTCAGGTCTTTCATCTCGCAATATACAATACTGACTGCAAAAGTGCATCATGAGACCAGTAAGATTTATGTATAATAGTGAACAAGCACACAGAGAGTCAGTCTTTATCCTCAAATATTTTATCACAAATAGACAAGTTCAAGATAAAGGATGGGGAAAAAAAAGCAGCAGAGTGTCTTGTCCAAAATTACATAAGAACAGAAACCAATTTCCTTCATCCTATATACTCTTTATAGACAGCTTTATGGTGACTTTTTTACTAATGCCTTTAATTAATGTATTTGTACCAATTTTCTCTTTTTTATTCCATACAAAAAACCCAGAGTATTTTAATGCCTGAGTTTCATGAAACAGAGACTGAAATTTTCAATATCACTCAGCAGTTAACATCCGGCTCTCTAAACTCTTATCTTTTTTTTGTTGTTTTGGTTTTTTTTTTTNNTTTTTTTTTTTTTTTTTTTTTTGAGACACAAATAAGACATGGAGCACCATGAAATATGTCTAGAATATAAGGCTTAATTTTAGCCACTAATGTGCAGGGAACTGGTGTCTCCCACAAACTTCATACAGAATCAGGGCTCTCACTCACAGCATGGGACTTCCAAGTTTTTCTGGACTGAGCTCCTCTTTCATAGTATTTATTTTAATATTCTTCATGTATTTGTTCTCTCCTATAAATTCTTTTCTTTCTTCCATATAGCACCTGTATATGTTAATGTAGACTAAACCAGTAACTAATCTGCTACTTATTTCATTTCTTCCTCAAGTCTACACAACAAAAATACAGACATGAAGAAACAGACACTGGTAAACATAGAATCACAAGTGTGTAGAGAAGGTACTATAAGAAATGATGGGGAAAGGGGAAGGGAAGAGGGAGGTTGTCTTTTAAGAGGTATTGAACCACTGACCTTAAGAGCTTTTTATTCTGGTCCAGAGAGAAGTTGCTAAAGTACTTCACCACAGGAAAGAGATGAGAAATTTTGAGGGCTATTGAGCATTGAATTCTCATGGTGGCTCAGCAAAATGTTACTTAGAACAGGTGTTTCTGTAATTGTGATACATAGAGGAAGTTTGCAGTGTTCAATATCCCCTCAAGACTTGCTAGTACCTTTCTAATGTCTCTAGAAATAGTATGCTGGACTGCCAAAGAGTATGGAATAAAATGTCTCTCAAGCCTGGTTGAAGATATTTACAATTCAGCATACGTTTGTTGTAGAGCTGGCTTTTTACAGAAATAAGGAGCAGTTTGGATCAGGCCCTAATAGAACCCACCCTAGTGCAAGTGACTTTCATTATTTAAAAATGTTTGAGGCTACTATCCTGGACCCTCGACCTTTCTCATCTCAAACAGAAAGGGAGAGCTTTTATTCCTCAAGCAGAACCTTGGCTGTTCAAGAGATCAACCAAAAGGGCAGGAAATCCCCCATAGGACAGGTGCAATTTTAAGGCTTTAGGCCCATACATCGTGGGAACAGTTGGGAAGAAATCTTTCCCACAGTTTTAAATCCAGACGCTATTATTACAGCCTAAATGGTCGATTTGCAATTTCAATTAACAATTAAACTATAACTATTCAATAAAAATGGAAAACATGGTAAAAATAAAACGCTCATGGCTATCAAATTTGCTCAGATTAAATGGAGGACCAGGAAAGAAAAACACATTCAATAAAAAATAAAATATTTACCACCCTTGAGGAGATTTGGGAGGACTAGAAGAGAGAAATGACCAGAATGTATTCTCCCAAAGTAACTTAAGCATTTTTTTATGCTTAGAGTCAGTACTTCAGTACTGGAACTTGGACAAATACTGTAAATAGGAACAAATATATAGAATAAGAGAAAAGTTTGGTGCAGCAATGTGGCAAGTGACACTATTAGGTAACATTAAGAGTTTAGCACTGTAGAAGGAACATGAATCATTGAATGGGCTAAGATATTTTCTTATCTTAAGAAGAAAAATTGACTAAATTAGGAGAAAAAGGAGATGGTTGTGTTTTTCACAGTCTCAAATATGAAGGCTTCTTTTTTTGTTCTTCAAGTACAGCAGGTACTTGAAGCCCTGACAACCTTCAGTGGGAGTGAACTGTAAATAGGCATGGAACACAACAAGGTCACAGTTTCTGACCTCTGTGATTATCCAGGGATATTTTACTAGCTGCAAGCCATTTTATTTCAAACAAAAGATTCAGAATGGAATTGAATTCAGTATGTCATTTCATGCTAGACCTGGGCAAACTATTCTTGGGAAATACTTTAGCTAATAAATTAGACCATTTTTTGTTGGCAGATTATTAGTAAAAGTATTATAATCCCTATAAATGTGTCCATTTTCTTTAAACCATTGAAGTGCTTTGTACAAACATTTTTCAGTCAGCTTGCCTGTTGTAAACTTTTCATTTAATTATGTCCTTGACTATTCAGCATGCATTATTTCTTATTCAAAGGGTGAGATTGGCAACTTCAGTTTCCTCGCAGTTGCCCTCACTATTTGCCTGAATTTCTAAATGTTCATAAATGGAGTAGAAGAATAGCTGGGGTAAATAAGAGATATCTGCATTCATAAGCAGATGGGTTTGGGTTTGCAGGATTATTGGTTAATGAATGGAGAAGATCCATTCCCAAATTTTCCTGCTAACAAGAACACTGGCCAAATGTTCAGTGCAGGTTTGACATGCGTCATTTTAGCAGGTTTTACACGAGTCCCTTTAGTCCAGTGAGGCACCTGAATCCCACATTGCCATGGATCTACAGCCCTTCTTCCTATGCGTAAGACAAGCCAGGATATTCTGCTGCTAATCATGTCTCCCCTCAAGGACTACTGCCTTTGGCTGTAAATATAGCAGAACTGAAAAGCAATTCAGGACTTGCCAGAATGCCTGACAGTTTCTTCAGCATTTTCCAAGCTCAATTTCAGACAAACAGTACCATGATGATATAGCAAGTACTCAATACCAACATTTCAAGCCTCAGCAGAGAGAAACAGAACTGATGGTAAGGTCCTTAATCAGGATGCATGAACAAGAAACAATACAGTTTACTCTTGCAAAGCTGTGCTGGGACAAATAAATCTTCCCTTAAAGTTACAGGAGCTGAACTAAAAAAAAACCAAAAAACAAAACCAAAACCATACAAAAAAGGCAAAACAAACAAACAAAAACCCCACACAAAACCCAAACCTGACCCTTTTTGAGAGCATTAGTTCAGATAAACCAAACCTGAAGGCTTTTCTGCAAAACTCCAAACTTCACATTCTCACATTTTCCAAGTAATACATTGCACCTTCTGAGCTTTTTTTATATTGTATGACTTTAGTTGCTGTTTCAGATAATCCTCAAACATCACACCTAAACTGGTGACAAAATTGACAGAGGCAATTCTAGCCAGTCCCATCACAAGGGATTACATGACCAGCCATGATTTTACCCTTTCACTCCACACACTAGTACTACAGGGCCCAGAGAGGAGCTCTGCTGTTATACAGCCCTGAAAACCACCCGTCCTGGAAAGGAGGGTATCCTGTCCTGAGCAGTGCTCTCATCTGAATGCATCTCCTGTCAGCAGAGGAGATATGGCCAGAGCCCGTAGATGGGCAGAGATGTGCCTGGGCCTCAGTGCTGGACAGATCCCTTGTGTGAGCTGGATAGCTGTGTCCCGTAAAATGCAGTCTGCAAGCCATGAGACGTGGTGCCAGCTGCCACATGACTTGTGCTAAGAACATGAGTTTTAAGAACTCTACATACATGCTACGACACTGCCTATTGCAACAGATACCAGAAACTGGTTTAGGGACTCCAGTTTTCCAAGTTTTCCCTCACTCTACCCATCAGTTTAAACCTCAGCTACAGCCAGTTGGCAATTTTAAACATGGGCAAAGACAGATGCTGTCAGAGTGCATAATGCTGCAAAATTCTATCACCATGTTTCTGCATAGAATTTTCCACTGCCTTGTTCCTAGGTGAGACTTTTAAAAATAAAAGGTACTAACTCTTGGTGTCTGGACTAGTAGAGCTTCTCTTCCTGTTCTGCCCTCTCTGTGCAGGATACTTGGCTAGATGGGAGCAAGGCAAACACATTTCAATGATGATAATTTAAGCTGGGAAAAGCCAAATTATAAAGTAATGTTATAAGACCATAATTACCCTAGAACTGTGCCTCGTGTTTAACAATAGCTGTCTGCAGTGCCATTAAAATAATGACTTTCAGATTTGCCAAGACTTTTATTATGAGAAATCCTGGCCACAAAATCTTATAGACCATTTTTTCAATTGGTTTAAATTGGTGTACATCCACCGAAGTCACTGCATGAAGATATGACCTTTATATTCAAAAGATCCAAAACACTCAGCAATTAGGTAAGCAGACAGAGCTCTGGTAACACTGGGTATTGTGACACATGGCTCAAATTTGCTCAGAGAAGCTGAAGTTATTTAAGCTGATATACATAAAGGTACAGAAAATTTTGAATGTATATCATTTATGGAGTCATTATCACACTTATTTAGACCTGTCACAGAAGAACAAGTCTACAATATGCTGTCAAATGTCTGAATATATGCAATTTTAAAGATGCTGACTCAGAGAACAAATCTAGTCTTCTTTTCTACAGCCACCCTTAACAGCCTCTCATATAGCGACAGCCTGATGACCACACCATGCTGTTACATCTTCCTTCTGTTGAAAATATGCCTAAATGAGTTAAAAAAATACTAATTTGATCATCAGAACTTGTCATACTTTTTTGATTCAGTATCAGCAATATGTATGTCTTTGTTTTTACCAGGTTGCTACCACAGAGCAAATGCTACTAATTCAACACTCACTCTCCTAGAGGAGAGGCTGTCCTGACTTTGATATATTCACATATCTAATATCAGAGGCATCTAATATCAGTGATGTGGCATTGAATGCTGACTTTTCACTGAATGCTACTATAGCTCAGATAACACCTCATTTTTCTTCATGTTTTTCTCCTGGGGCCATAGGAGAACCACCAAATCCAGCCTCCTGACTATTGTGCTGTCTTTGAATTGCTGCCTTATCCCTAATTGACTTTTTTAATTAATTGCATTATGGACACAGCCTGACTGCACACATTAATAGGCATCAGAGTCTTCTTTTTAAAAGTCTCACCTAGGACAACAAGAACAACTGTGGGAAGGGAAGGGAAGGGAAGGGAAGGGAAGGGAAGGGAAGGGAAGGGAAGATGGAAAAGAGAATGAGAATGAGAAAGAGAAATAGAGAGGCTGAGAAACAGCTTAAGAATGTCACATGAAAAGCTTCACATGGACATGGACAGTTACAAAGTATTTGCACAAAAAAACCACCTGTGTCAAAGGTATGCTGGTATCCAACTAAACTCCTCATTAGTTCACAAAACTTTTGCTTCAATTAATATTGCTTATTAACTAATATGGCTAATTAATTAATATTGCTTATTCTCAGTGTGGGACATTCACAACGCAGACTTACTTTCTGCAAAATTAGTATATGGAGTTTTGTCCTCTGCTCAGTCCTGTTACCATGAAACCACCATACAAAAAAGGCAAAACAAGCATGGATCTGCCTAGTTCTTTTATTTACTATTAGTCAGTAAATCTCCTCACCTCTTTGCTTGAAACTAGATAATGGATTTAATAGCTACTGAAAAGAAAACAGTCTGACAAACTAGTGCAGACACAAAGCCCCCGTTTTCTTCAAATGTTAAGCTGAAAATCATTCTCTTGCTTCTATTATTTTTTCCTCTGCTTAGTCAACCAAGGAATTGAACCGAAGTGTATTGGGTGGTTTCTCCACTGTTGGGATTTTGCTGAAAGAATTTAAGTTAGACTTTTCACAAGCTTAGACATTAGATTCTATATTTTAATTTTAAATATTCCTAATTAGATAAAACTTGTTCTGCACTTAATTTTAGTATAAGAATGGCCATACAGAGTGATGGTCAAAGTCTATCTAACTGAAGGTCTTCAGTGCTAGCTGTAAAACTTTGCATTTATTTCATTTATTCAGTCTTCCATTTGTAAATAGAGGCCATTTGTTATACCAGCATATATTTTCGTAAGGTTTAAACATCACACCAGCAATGTAGTTCACAGTTGGTTTGTATGTACCATCTGGGCTTTGTATATAAAATGAGGCACCTAGCCTTAATTTTGGAATCATTTGCGGGAGGATCTATTATGTGCTGTGCTGGTTTAGTCTGCTTCACGTTTGGAAGGTAATAATTCAGTAGTATTTCTAGGACTTGGCATTTGGTGTACCATCTGGGGTGGTAAAGACTCTGCATATGGGAGATGGTATAGTCCCAAATATTTTATCTCTCTAACACCCTTCCCACTAAAGGAGCCTTTCGCTTAAAGAAGCAAAATTCACTGCAAGTGTGGTATGCTGCCATGAAAAGGAAAGCCAAAGAAATACAAATAGTGTATTTCTACTCATGCAGTATTGCTCCCTCATGATACACTTCTAATATGACAAATAAATGTGGACTGTAATCACTTAATAATATTTTTCTCAACTTTCTCCCTTTGTTCTTGTTTCTACTTTTCTGCATCACACAAAACTCCTCTCCATTCTTGAGATTTGTACATCTTTGAGGTTTGGAGACAACCAGGTACCCTTCTACTTGTTAATTAAGCATACATGGAGAGCTATATTTTCAGGTAGTCTTAGCTTTTTCATATTGATTACTAAATTCATGGCAGAAAGCTATTTCAACACTTGTACAGACCCAATGTTTTTTAATCTAGCCCAGTGCAGTTTATCTATTTTAATCTTTCTTCACTGCATCCGACCATTTGGCTATCACTTCAGTTTCTTATAGTTCCTTTCATTAATCATTCCAAAAATTTAATTTTATGCTTTGAGTGTCAGAGGTGTATAGACCAGGACTGTTTCTGTGCTCAAAATTAAACTATTATTCTCATATATGACTATTCTCCTTATTCCATGAGGCAATAATACATATGCACCTATAACTTCACTTGCCCTTTTTCCTGCCCTTTCAAGTTGTGCCCATTATCTGCCACAGTTATATTTTATTCTCTCATCTTTTACAGATTGTTAAATCCTCATTCAGTATTTGCTTCAAATTATACCATCAGTGATGCCTTGCACTTTTATAATTTATTTATTATTTTATCGCATCAATCTCTGACCCACTGTATTCTTCTTTCCCCACAAGAGCATTTAAACCCCCTCCCAATTTATGCCATGAGTAAATGTTGTCAATGAGCTGACGAATTCTTCTTTCCAAATCAGGAATGAAGATGTTAAACAAGCCCTGATTTACTACCAGCATTGTAACAAATGACTACGTATCTCCGTTCAGCTTGATCCATCAATATTCTTTGTTTATGGCCTTTGAGCTAATCTTCAATCCATGTGACAGTCCACATATTTGTCAATTTGAATTAAGTGCCTGAGATTTCATGGATGCTATACCAAATGCTTTACTCAAGTCAAACTATATTAGGTCTGCCATTTCCTTCTCATTTGCTTATTTGGTAACGCTATCAGAAGAAGCAGTCAAATTTGTCTGATAAGATTTATTTTCATAAATCATGCTGTTTGCTTCTCATGGTTCTCTTATCCTCCGCTGGCTGTTCTGTGCCTGTAAGGGCTGTTTCTTCTACACATTGACTCTGATTTTACTATTTATCCCCCAAAAAGCAAACTCATTGATCAGCATGTTATTCTTGGGGCTCAGCATTAGGTTAGACATCTATTGCAGCACTAATCAGCAACAGCCTTTTATATTTATTTCAGTGAACTTTAGGTTACATCATCACACCAAAGTTTGGGTTATTTCTCCCATGTATTATGTGGGGTTTATTGTGGGTAAAAGAAAACCAGCAAACTAGTAGAATCAAGAGTCAAAGCCCAATGCAGCAAAAATAGTAGAATCAAGAGTCAAAGCACAATGTGCCCCTTTTGTGAATTACAGAAAAAACATCAGCCATTTCCAGCTAACAGACTCCTAGCATTTGAAAGGTTCATTTCCCAGGAAATAAAATCACAGTCATTTCAAATACCAAGGGTTGTTTGCAGCCACTGCTGTTGCAGTTGTCTCCCTTTACCTGACATAGCAGAGATTAAACAACAGACCTCCAACATGGAAATAGATTAAACAAGATACTTTATAAAGCTAAACTCCATAGTTAGAACTGTTAACATGATTACAACTTGTGCATTTTGATTTTCAATACACAGCACATTTACAGGGAGACATCTTCACTGTTACTTTGGCAATGCTACAACTATCCTATTTCTAAGACAACAGAGGAACAGAAAGTCACAACTAATCTCTCAGTAAAATTTTATGTTCTCTGTACAAAAGTCATGTGGTCATTGGTCTGGTTGAATGAGGAATGTGGGCATTTTGGGTTATTTCTGTTGAATTTCATTTTCTGCTTTGTGTCAGAATAGCAGTCACCGGACAGGGCCCTTCAGTTACCCATCAGCTCCACAGGTTCTTAAAACATATCTGTCCCCAGTGCCCCACCATGCACCTTCCAGCTACTGTCCTTCACAAATATATATTTATTTCTAAAATGAGTTTCCAGTTCTCACTGGTTTTCAGTTTTCCAGTTAGGTGAAACAGATTATGAGAGAGGCAGGTATTCTGGCAATCATCTTATCTAGCTTCAGACATCTAAAGGACAGGTGATGAAGCCCAAATTTCCACTCTAAACTGCCCTTATTGCTGTAAGTCCTTCCAGTTTCTAGCAGACAATGTAATCTGTCCCAAGGGCCTATTTCATAATAAAATAATCTCTGCCGAGAATTCAACATCTCCAAAAGATGATATCCATCTATCTCACTACAGTGATGCAAAGGAACTTAGAACAATGAACTACATTTTAGATGCCAAAGTTATGGTGCATGAATCCTACACAGTGTCTCATAAAGGCACATAAAAATAATGTCATAAGATAAACTGATAAAGGTCTTTGTGTCTCAGAAGAGCAACTCCGAGTAAATGATCTCAGCTGAGTGTGTCTCAAATGACAACATTTGCCAGCTGCACAAATTCTGTGAATATGTCATTAAGGGATGATGCTATCAAATTATCTATCTTGTGGTATAAATAGTCTTACCTTTATCTGTGCCACTAGGTCTCTATTGATTAATACTTTCTGAGAAGTGATTTGCATGTTTCAATCGTGGTAATGGTCTTTATTAATAACGTTACTTCTTGTGTAGGAACACAGGTGTTTCTCTCCTTTTTTTGTTGACACAAAATCAATGCCATGATTTACCCTAAAATTGCATTGTGACCACTTACTTAGAGATTTTTTTAAAATAATTTATAAATCTGTGGGTTTTTTCCTCTCTAGAGCCTAAACAGACATGGTGAAACAGTTTGTTTGTCCACAATTTATCCTGAAAGTGGGTTCGTAAAACTACAAAATTTCTCACCCTTCCTTTCTCTGTCACCTTCCCTGGTTTTCTTTTCTATCAAAAAGGGACTTATTGTACCTGTCTAGCTTTAGCTCTGAAAATGTATGGGCCAATCTAAAATATATTGCCCTTTCCCCCGAAACAACAATTGACACAATGTAGTCCAGTTCTACTTACATAGGAGTGAGAGTTTCGTAGTGATCCATGACCTTGTAAGGCTCATTATTAGATAGATACCAATTTGTCATGCTGCGCCTAGCTATCAGCTTTTCTAGTCACTCACTTCATGCTTCTAGTGGCAAATTATATTTGACTTTCAATTTAAAATCCAGGGTACTTTAATGTAAAACCTCAGTATAATAATGGTGATGAAGCAGCAGGGCATGCAATTTGACAGAATGGATTTTTCTAGTTTATTGTGGCAGATTCCCCTCCCCCAACCCCAAAGATAAGAAAAGAAGGAAAGAAAGAAGAAAGGGAAGAAAGAAAGAGAAAAAGAAAGCCAGCAACACTGTCTTGAATCCCTGGTGGAAGCTGGGAAGACTGTAGATAGAGCAGCAGGTTGTTATTTAAAAATGGAGGCCCTACTGTTGCTTCCTGAGCACAACTTAAAATACATTAGATACATCATGACAAGCTATAATTCATGAATTCATGAATGAAGATTTTATTCCTTTTTAATTAAAAAAAAAAAAGTTCCAACTTCTTTGGCTGAGTTACTGAACTTAATATATGTTACTCAGTTCCTGTCAGACATAAGTAATGCTGATCTCTTTTGTCTTGATGCCAAGCACCTACTATCAAAGGTGTCATAGGCATGAAAACCTATGAAAACAAGGGATGCATTATTTCAGTACTTTTTAATGAGGATTTATTTTTTAACAATGCCTTGTACAGGATACTGGGCAGGGGAAATTTCCCACTGCAAGCAAAATTACTGTGTTTTGGACATTTAAATTTTATTATAGGAATATATCATGACATTCATTCTGACTGGACACTACGGAACATTATGGAACATGTTTAATTTACTTTTTTTTTTCTCCTTTCTTTTTCTACATGTAGCAAAGATCATGCATGCATTTAAAATCTGAGCTTCGTTTAGAAAATAATTCAGTTCATCAAATTTGGTCACCTAGACATTAAGTAACCCTGTAAAGCTAATTCTCTAAACCCTTTGAAGAGTCAACAGAAAAACAATAACTCTAAGAATAACTCAGCCTATGTATTTTAGAGTGGGATTCATCCCAACCAACTTCAGGCTTTTAATAGTTATGTATTGAAGTTCTAGGAGTACCTTTAAGCATCCTTCTTAGTAAACAGCTAGAAATACGCATTTTTAGAAGATTACTCATCTGACTTATCTTATAGATATACTTTGGGATAAAATTAATTGCCCTCTAGGCATACTTACTGCTCTCCAGCAAGGAAAATATTGAGCCTTTTGATCAGACTTGCACATCCAGCTACAAGTCATACAGGTTACCATAGGTGCTTCCTTACAGTTCAACTCTCAAAATCCTGATAAACTGAATGATCTTGCAGAGAAGCCATGTCTCTCCTGTGAATATCAAAAATTTACTCAGGATAATTAGGTTTCAGATAAAGAAGATAGTAGATAGCAAGATTTCATTCTAAAAACTCACCCGTGTAATTTCTGGGCATACAATGGCATACAGTAAAGATTTTGCCAGGCCTCAGTCTTTAACTGCTAGACTTGAGCATATTCACACTGAAGTAGTAAAACTTTGGTTTGTCTACGAATTTTTGTTTCTGAGCTACTGTGTAGTACACCAGACTGAGGTATGTCATTAAGGCTGGAAAGGACCTTAAAGATCATTGAGTCAACCATAAACCTATCACTGCCAAGTCCAATACTAAGCCACATCCCTAAGTACCACATCTACCTGTCTTTTAAGCATCTCCAGGGATGGTGACTCCACCACTTTCCTGGGCAGCCTGTTCCAATGCTTTACAACTCTTTCTGTGAAGAAATTTTTCCCAATATCCAACATAAATCTCCCCTGATGTAATTTGCTGACTTTGAGGTTGTTTCCTCTTGTCTTATTTGTTACTTGGGAGAAGAGACTGACTCCCACCTGGCTATTGCCTCCTGTCAGTTAGTTGTACAGAATGATAAGGTCCCTTATAAGCCTCCCTTTCTCCAGGCTAAACACCCCCAGCTCCCTCAGCCCCTCCTCATAAACCTTGTGCTCCAGACCCTCCCCAGCTCCATTGCCATTCTCTGGACATGCTCCAGCACCTCAGTGTCTTTCTTGTAGTGAGGGACCCAGAACTGGACACAGGATTTGAGGCGTGGCCTCCCCAGTGACGAGTACGGGGGACAATCAGTGCCCTGGTCCTGCTGGCCACACTATTGCTGATACAAGCCAGAGGTTTTTGGCCGCCTGGGCACACCCTGGGTCATGCTCAGCTGCTGTTGACCAGCACTCCCAGGTCCTTTTCTGCTGAGCAGCTTTCCAGACTGTGGAACTGCCTGGGGCTGTTGTGACCCAAGTACAGGACCCAGCAGATTCATACCATGGCCTTGGCCCACTGATCCAGCTGGTCCAGATTGCTCTGCAAAGCCCTCCTGGTCTCCACCAGATCAACACTCCCACCCAGGTCTGTGACCTCTGCAAAATGACTGAGGATGCACTCAATCCCCTCATCCAGCTAATCGATGTAGATATTAAACAGGACTGGCACCAAGACCAAGCCCTGAGGAACACGCTTCTGACTGGGCACCGGGCGAGTGTAACTCCATTCCCCACCACTCTCTAGGCTCAGCCATCCAGCCAGATTTTACCCAGCAAAACATGCACCTGGCCAAGCCATGAACATCCAATTTCTCCAGGAGAATGTGGTGGGAATGGTTTTACTAAAGTCCAGGTAAACAACATCCACAGCCGTTTCCTCATCCACTGAGTGGGTCAACCTGGGCAGAGAAGATCAGGTTGGTCAGGCAGGACATGCCTTTCACAAGCCCATGCTGACTGAGCCTGATTCCCTGGTTGTCCTGCACCTGCTGCTTAATGGCACTCAAGATGATCTGCTCCATAATCTTCCCCAGCACAGAGGTCAGGCTGATGGCCCTTTAGTTCCTTGGATCCTCTTTCCATCCCTTCTTGAAGATGGGCTTCACATTTTTAGCCTCCAGCCTACTCGGACCACGCTGTTCAGCCAGGACTGCTGGCAGATGGTGGAAAGTGTCTTGGCAAGCTCTTCCACCAGCTCAGTACTCTTGGGTACTCTCTGCATAACCTCACAACAACCTTGTAGCCCTTCTGAGGGGCCTGCACCTTCTTTCACAGGTCATAAACTCTCCTTTCTTTCCTGAGTTCCAGACAATGCTCTCTTCATCCAGGCTGGTCTTATTCTCTGACAATTCTCTTTTCAGCACATTGGGACAGCTTGCTCCTTCTCTTTCTCCTTTAAGACTTCCATCTTGAAGAATGTCCAGCCTTCCTGGACCCCTTCCAAGGGACTCTCTCTCTACTAGTGTCCTAAACAGACCAGAGTCTGCCCTCTGCAACTCCAAGGCAGCAGTTCTGCTGGTCCCCTCCTTATTTCCCCAGGAATCAAAAACACTATCATCTCATGAATCTCATTCCCAAGAATGCTTCCAACCACCACACCAGCCCTTCTCTGTTCATAAACAACAGATCCAGAAGAGGCACCTCCCCTGGTTGGCTCCTTCACCAGCTGTGTCAGGAAGTTAACTTCCATATATTCCAGGAACCTCTTGGACTGTTGCCTCTGACTTATTGAATTTCCAGAAGATATATGGTAAGCTGAAAGCCCCAAATTACAGAATATTTCATCTGTCTCTTCACCCTTGTTGGGTGGGCTATAACAGACTCCCACCAGGATATCTGCCTTGTTGGCATTACCCCTGATTGTGACACATAAACACTCAACCCTGTCATCACCATCATCAAGCCCTAGACAGTCAAAACACTCCCCCACAGACAAGGCTACTCCACGGCCTCTCTCTCCTTGCCTATCCCTTCTGAAGAATTAATAGCCATCCATTGCAGCACTCCAGTTGTCTGAGTCATCCCTCCATGATTCTGTGATCATGATTATATCATAGATTTTCTGCAGCAGAGTGGCTTCCATTTCCTCCTGTTTGCTGTTTGCTTTGGTGTATACGTATTTCAGTAAAGCTATTGATCCTACCACAATTTTGGGGGGGGGAAACCTTAATTCCTACGTGACCATTCTCAGGTGCTTCCATGGTTTCTAACACACCAATAAACTAAATGAAGCAAAAAAGTTGGATTTTAGGTAGTAAAAGTATCTCTTTCCTAGAAAACAGTAACACTGACACTCCAGAAGAACAGACAAAATAGCTTTATTTTTTAACCAGGCAGCTGCAGCTGAAAGGAAAGGAAACAGTAAAAGCAAAATTCAAAAGGAGCACGCTAAATGTACAATTTAATCATCTAAACAGGGCTATTTTCTGTTGCTTTAAGTTCCAAAAAGTATCATTTCCGCCCTTTAGCTTCCACCAGAGATATGGATCTGCCATCTGTGACAAATTTACAGCCTATGTGGATATTCCGGATAATAAAAATTGTCAGTGGTACTAAGAGCCTACATATGAGCAAATGAATCCCATCCTGTACGTCTACATCTCAGCTAGTCATCCTATGTTTCCTTTACAGTTATGAGGCACTCATAGAGAATAATTCATTTGAGCAATTTCAAGTGTCTAGTGTGGAACGAGATGAGTTGCTTCATACAGCACGCAACCAGGAGTTGCTAGTTTTCCTTACTGACTCTAAATGAAGTCCAGGGTTTCTCTTTTAAGCATCTCCACTGTAGATACAGCCATTTAATCAGACAACTCTCATCCTCAACACAACATGTCAAGCTCTCCTGACTTTTCAGTAAGCGGAAACACAGGATGGCAAACATCGCAGCTTCAGTCTGTTTTCATAACATAATCCATAAAACATCCCAAACCACCACAGCTAAGGACTTTGAGTAAAAGGGATCAAAAGCCTTGAACCCAGTGTATGCTACAGGGAGAAAAAGTGAACATTATATGCGCCACTAATATCATAGGCCCTTCCTATGACAGAGAGTGCCATAGATGACAACAACCAGGTGATAGGTAGGGACCACAGTCCACCCTACAGAGGAGAGTGAAAACCTCCTAAGCTCTGCCTGGAACTAGGATAAATTTTCTTCTTGACTTAAAATTTGACAAAATATTTGACATGAAGTGTGGGGCAAGAAAACAAAGAATGCTTAATAGTAAGAGAACAAAGACCGTTTGTTTAAAACAAGGACTATTCAGTCGAGGCAGAAGAGATGTAACAAAGTTTCTAAAATGTAACAGGTAGCAGAAGCACAGTAGTTTGCAGAAAAAATTGTTATACAAGCACTTGTTTTAGGGAAAAAAGAAAGCTGATGTGAATACTAGGAATGTGATCACTTATATTATTGGTTAGCAGACATATGAACAGTTATACTATTGGCTATCCAGGCTCGTGTTATTCTAGCTGTTGCCTTTTGGGACTACCTAAAAAGAGAGGCTAGACAAAATTAAGAGAATAAAAAGTGGTTATATTTATTGAAGGGCCTTCAGGTACATTTAGAGCAGTCAAAGCCCCCCAGGGGCTACACCCAAAAAAATGGATGAGAGGTCATGGGTTTTCATACTTTTATAAGCTTGGTCCATTTGCATATTGGGGGTTAATCCTTCAATTACAGCTTCAGGTAATGAAGTCACGTACCCCAAGTTTGCTCCCCCCCAACTCACTTTCGTTTACATGTCTTGGGACCTGGGACAGTGAGGTGTTCTTGGTTTCCAGGCCTAGAGAGGAACTGTTTTGTCTAACCAAAATGGGAGAACAGTAGCTAACACTGTATATGGAGTTTAGAGTTATACACTAAAGAATTACAGGATTACAGATACACGAAAAATATAGAAGCTAAAATCCTAAGGCATCATAACCTGATAGTGAAAATATTATAAAAGTTATACACACTTTTAATAAATATTTCAAGTTATACCACAACTGGGGACCATGCATCATTCATACGCTGCAATAAAGGTGGTAATCAAAACTTTTAAACAGAAAGATGTCTTTCTTGTAATAGGAGATGGCCACTGTCTGTCTGTAGAAATGTCCAGTTTTGGGTCTTCCTGAGAAAAAAGGTGAGAGAAAAGCTATTCATCTCAACTCTTGCAGGCAGACACCTGAAGCCTGGATATACTTGTGTTATTCCACTACTATACAAATCGGGTACAATATATTTCTGGTATTGAAACTAATTTTTCCTCTCCATGGGCATACAACTTAGTTTACATGAGGAGGCTATCTTTTTATTTTCAGTCTGTCTCTTGTCTCTCTGAGCATCATAACCATGGCTATAAATGTTGCGGAAAATTCTCTAAACTGAAAGACACTTGCGTCATAGTAGTAAAAAACCAACCAATCAAAACAAAACAAACAAAAACCCTCACCTTAAATTAAATAAATAAAAAATATTTTAATAAATAAAAATAAATAAGTTAATATTAAATTAGAAAGTAGTTGGGTTTCCCGATCAAAGACAGTACAGACTGGGATTGTAACTGGGGTAAAGCAAAAGACCTTAAAGACAAAAAAATACAGAAACCTGCTATTAGCTCATCAGTTATAATCCACATGCCATGACTAATGCCTAGAAAGCTGGGACACAGGTTGTTGCATATGACCAGCACAACTTACTTTGACACATCTACTCCATCGTGTAAAGGTTTTTCTGAAAGAGAAATTCCTACAATGTGTCATTCTTACAATTTTCTATAATGTTTACAGATGAAGACATCCCAGTCTAAGCAACAGAGAGGTAAGTGGATCCAAGTGAATGTAAATCTATGCCAATGGAGCCAGGAATGCCAATGGGTTATGACAATATGAGCAATCTGAGATAGAACTCTTCTTCAACAACAAAAAGGTAACTAGAAAAGGTTGGAGTTTCTTGGGTTTTGGTGTTTTGGTTTTTTGCGGGTAACAACTCACAATGTGACACAATGTGACAATGTGACACAGCTTTATGTAAAGGGTCTTTGAACCAACTGGTTGTGATTCCGAATTAGGCTATTATATTTATACATGCAAGTTAGCTAGAAATGCTATTGCAGAAACAAGTCAAGTAACAGACAGCATGACTTGAAATCTTAGATGTGAGATTTCTACAAGAAAACTCACTGTTTTAAATAAAATAGATTGGTGATCTCCAAATAGTAATCCACCCTATAGGTCTGGATAGGGTTGCTACACTTGAACTCACACTTCCGTCTGAGCAGCAAGACTGTAACAAAATTTTGTCCGAAATTTTTTTGGTATAAAGTGCTATTGGATCAAATACGTCTTATTATATAGGGGATACTTTAATAAAACTACTTGTCCATTCCAGTTCCACATAGGCACACTTTATCATGTTCCTTTCCATAGGCTATGGGGTAAGACTGCTAAAGATTACAGACCTAAATACTAATTAATTTTTCTTTCATATTTATTTTGGATTAGTATGCACAACATTTTCCGTGTTACATCCACTCTCCTAGTAGCTCAAAATTTTTCACAATGCCGCCTGGTGAGTTGCCTGGTTACATTTTGTTCCTGTTGTCTTTTTTTCCAAGCATTAGCTGAGCAATTAATGAACAAATCAAATAAATTGGAGCTGCTGTATTTTCCTCTAGATGCAAATGTGAAGGATAATTTTTAAAGTACTTTTATATATCTCCCACACCCTCTGGGGAGGAAGTACCGGCTTCAAGTTCTAAATTACTCATTCCTGCTGGCATCAGATGAATGCCCCAAGGAGTTTATTTTCTGCTCAACAGACAAGGATTTAACTATGTAAATTCATTTCTAAATAGAAAATAATATAATACAACATTTTCCAGACAATCTCTCACAGGTACTTTAGCACCTGTAAGGGAAAGAGCTAAAAAGGCTCAAAGAACTGATACCTTCTTTTCCATGAAGATTATCTGTGGGGCTGAAATTTCCCCCACTGGCTTAAGAATTTTATTAGTGAAGGATGCTTAATCCTAAATTAGATCAAACAAGTTTTGGCATGAATCAAGACATTCATATGAAGTTCTTCTCCAATTCACTTCAAGTCTTCCTATCTCCGTGTTGCAGTAGTGCTTCAAATTCTAGCTATGCTCGTAAGAGCAGGTTTCATCATAAGATCTAGGGGTCCTAATTTTGGAATTGAATAGGAAAATTTCATAATTTTAAAATATATTGCTACCCTATTTGTAGATAACAATTTAGAAATATAAACCAACTATGTTATAAAAATCAAGCCATTAAAAGTAACTCAGATGTGTTTTCATAAACAGTCTCCAGCCCCATATCCCCCAAGCCATGCTCTTAATACCAGATTTCCTTTTCTTCCAAAAACTGAACTTGTAAGAGCACCTCAAGAGGAGAGCCCCAGGTTGTCTGGGAATTTCTGCTTATCTCATCTGCTGTAATTACCAAACTAGGTGACTATACCATGAGACACATCAGAATACAAACAAACAAAAAAATCTGTCAACTCCGATGGGTTCATAAAGATATAATGGAGGAGAAAAGGAAAAAGAGAAAAAAAAGGTCAGATCCACCCTGTACTCCCATGCTCCTGAGACTGCTGTTGAAGAAATTAATAGATGCAGCCAAGGAGATGAACCCTGCTGCTCTACAAAAAGCAGATGTTTAACTATTTTCTTGGTGTTAGAACGTGTGCACCCATTCGACTGCAATGATGATTAAATTCATCCTGAGTTATTCTGTCACAGGAGGAAAATTGCATCTTAAGATTAGTTTCTAGCTCCATTTAGTGCAGTGAGAAGCTTGTAAACTAATGTGATGGGCCCCAGTCTTGTAATAACCCACCATGAGGATAACTGGCTGCAGGTAACCAAGAGTGTCAGCTTAAGTGTGAATTCACTCCACGTCTACATGATTTCCCTCAGCATGATTTCCTGCAAGCACGGAAATGTTGACATTTAGTTAGAATTCTGCAAGCTATAAAATACTATGTTCTTTGGTTTTGTTACAGGAACACTCAATTTGGCCAATATCATCATCATTTTTAAATATTTTCAATAAATATTTCACTCTTCCTCTTTGTAATTTCTTCTACAAGGAACTACATAAAGACTTCCTGAACTGGGCTAACTGAGAAAAAAACTGATCTTGATTGCAATAATCTTGCACTTGCACCTTGCCAGAGCTAAACCAAATTCAACATTCCAAAAGATTTTATATGCTCTGGATCAAGAACTAACGATGTTTTCCACCTATATTTCCCAGGGAAAAAAAGAAAGATCAGGATTAGACCTAAACATGAGAGTGAGGAGACCTTTGGGCTTGAGAAAAACCCAAAAAGTGAAATTTTGCAGGTTGTATATACACAATGCTGACTGGAGTGGGACTTTAAACATCTCACTGACATATATATAAAAAATGGTCAGCTGAGTCCAGGTGAGGAGTGAATCACACCCTGAAAGCTAGACAAGATGATTCCACTTCAAATATTAAATTTAACTGCAGTTCATTTTCTCCTTTTTTTCTGTATTTAAAACCAAGCTAGCTAATACAAGACTAGTTAATATAAAGTAACTTTCCAGCATTTAAGACTTTTTTACTGCATTGTATTCAAATTACAGGCTAGCCAATCTTCTTTAGTCTAACTTCCTCAGAATAGTGCATTTCCAGCACTCCCTCAGTTTCTCCAACTGACAGTATTTTCAGTCTCTATGTCTGACTGCAGCATCCATTCCAAGACAGGCTCTGACAGAGCAAGAATTCAACAAATACTATCTCTACTAATTTCATACAGTCCATTGAGTGGCTACATAAAACCAACAGATTTCATCACTAATATTACCATCATAGTGTGATCAGACTCAAAGGGCTAGGCACATATTCTTTACTTGTAGTATAAACATTTACCCAAAGACCAATCTACTGTCCAGAGCACTTTAATGACCACTGCTACAACACGATATTTAAATCCACCCTCAGATCATCAGTGGAAATCTTGCTTCTGGCATTGCTTTTCTGCATGTGGGGCATTGCTACCATAATGTTATTTCAAATCATTGGAATAAACAAATGACCAGAATGACCACTGTTCAGGTCATGTCTCAAAGACACCTGATTACACAGAAAATATATTCAAAATAAAAGGAAACTCTTAAATGGACTGTGTATTCTGGCAGAAAGGAAGGAGAAAAACTAAGGGCTGCAGCCAAACTTGTCACTCCTAAAATTATATTTTCTTATTCTCAAATAAGATATGCAAGTTAGTTTAGTTGCAGCTAGCTTTTATCAAAAACTGTCTCATGGCTCTTTATATGGATCCAGTGCAAAGTAAATGGAAAGATTAATTTTGTGACGTGGCACCAAAAGAAACAATTTAGAGCAAGGATTAGGGATTGGACCATCTCAGCAAAACTTCTGGAACAAGTCCATTATAACTACAGAACATTTCACAATAACTGTATCAGTGATCACAGAAAAGATGGACCTTTTTAGCAGAACTGAGAAAATTCATACAAGCAGACTTCCTTCCCCTTATTTTTCCGAAAGAAATAAGAAGGAGAGAGGTTTTATAGAACTGAAAAAAAAGTACTGTTGAAAATAGAATAGCTGGAAATTCTGAGTCAGATACTACTAATGAGATACCAGACTGGTAGATTGGTATTTATAAATAATACAGTGCACAGCTAACAACCCAGTGGTCATAATATAGCAACCAGGGCAGGATATTTTGGCAGCATGCATGTCATTCCATGTACCTCTAAATCTGGTTTATTTTCTTTATTATTAAAAACAATTGTATGAGCAAGAAATCCATGTCCCCTTTTTCTTTATGCTCATGCACACATTGCAAAGCTTATTGTTATTAAAGCAGAATAGGGCTAAAAAAATCAGCTGAGAACAGCAATGATAATTTCTACCTCAATTCATTCTCTTTCAGATATATATTCACAGAGGAACTCGTTCAGCTAATGGCTACTTATGTCCTGTGGCCCCTTATACATCAGCTGTTAAAAAAACATGTTATCAGCTGCACAGCTCCATTGCAGCCTTTTTCCTCCCTTCTGTTACTTCCTTTCTGCCTTCCTTAGCTGCCTACTGGTCAGCTGAGATTTGCTTATTCAGACTTAGCGGTGTGGTGTGACCAAGAAATCTCTGCACAACCAACAATGATGCAACCAGGTTACAAACCTGGACATCCAGCTCTGAAGACAGTGCTTTGAATCAAAGAAAACCTCTTGCAGCTGGTCCCTTTTTTCTTTCTAACATGTGAATGCCATGTAAGACAGCTCTGACCTTAATAGTAAAAACACCATGCAAATAATTTCACCATCTCATTAGCTCCAGGATGAATTAGTCTCAGTTTTTCATGGTATTCACCATATAGTGTCTAGTCACCATTATTTTGTTGTGCCATGGCAGGATGTCACCCAAAATAACAGTTTATGCATGAAGTCATATTTATCTCATCCAACCTCAACACAAGCACCTACAACAGGAGCAGAATTGTCCTAAGTGTCATGTACTCAAAAGACACAAGCATTCTAAATTGTCGTTACAGTACAGGTTCATGAGATTAAGGTCACCCTCAACTTTCTTAAGAGAAGATGTGAAATCCCCCCAAATATTAGACTATATTAGCAACTGCAGCAGAGAAATGCTTAAGAGTGATTATTTCATATTATTTCCCATTCAATTTTATTCTATTACTAAAATAAAACAAAAGGATAATAATTAAAAAACAAAACAAACATCAAAGCTTTGCAAATTAATGCTCTGAATTAAAAGTCCCCCTGGTTTTTCACAGCATGCCTTCATATTTTTTGATGACTTAATTTCCATGCCTTCATGCTGATTGCTCCTAAAACACCTGGTAAACAGGATGTAGCATATTCCATTCCCTTTACAAGAACTTAAAGTCTGAGCAATTTAATTGCAGAGCAGAAGAATCACCCCAGTACTGCTCATTGCTGTTGGAGATTAATTTTTACTAGCCACTTAGAGGGCTAAGGAGCACATTACAACGAACACTATTATTCAAGTTCAGCAGAACAAAATCCATCATTTCTGAGCAGGGGAAAATGATTTTTATTAGAGCCATTCACACAGCTCTATAATTCAGTGACATACAGCATTTCTACTTACTCATTTTCCATTGTAAATTTTATCTTGTCCAAGAAGCAAAAAGTTCATTAGTTTGCTCAAAATGGTTCTTAATAAGTGTGCTAATTGAGAGAGTATAAATGCATTTCAGTAGCTCCCAGTGTTTGCTTCTTGAGAAGTGACACAACTTTTTCTCCTTTATATGTTTAATGCTAGCAAGACTTTGTTTACAGGAGAGCAACTGTGGTACCCATTGTGCTCGGAGAGGTTAAAAATAGTAAAAAACACATCACATAAACACTTTGTGAAGGGTATTGAAAAATTAGACTGAAGGATGTTAACACTTCGTCTGTCTTTAATGGGTGAATGAGGGGAAGAAGGGTTCAATCTTATTAGGAAACATTCTCAGTTGTGCCACAGACCCTAAAGATACTTAATGCGACACATGGCAAGCCACTTTCTATTTCTTACCCTGATTCAGCAGGCTCCCCAAGTACCAGCCTCATTCTAAATGTCTGGATAGCGCCACAGAAGACATATTAAATTGTCTTCCCAAAGTGGGAGCCTTCATTCTTATATAGAATAGCCAAACAAATTTGACTAAGTTGAAATTTTTAAAAAGCCATTTGCTTCTAAAACCTCCATATAGTTATTCTAATGGTTAAATCTATCTTCATGGACTTATGCTGTAGTTTGTCCATTATTAAAAATGAAGAGCTTTGCTTTTCAGTCAGGCATAACATACCCTCTCCTTATTAGCAAGTCTTTTTAACAAAGCAGGTTTTGAAACACCAACTTCACTCTGGAAGTCTGCTTTGAAAATAGAGTCAAAGACACATGATGAAATGTCTTTTCACAGACCCTGCTTGTGAAAACAATGTTTCTTAGATCTGAGGTAGGAATGGATGGAACGTGAGTCCATAAGTAAACTATTTCAAATTTTTATGAAAATGAAGCAGAGGAAAGGAATAAAGATTTCCTTCACATAATGGGAATCTTTTTTAGGTAAGCATAAAAAAGGTGCCTCATGCCCATTTGATTCAAGAAAAAATTTCTCCCCCAGTAGAAATAGCTGATACCAAATTAATACTGACCTTAGATGCATCAGACTGATCCCTTAGAAACTTCTGAGTTTTAAACAGAATTCTTCAAACATCAAAAAACGTGAAAAATGTGTATCTGTGATACAGCAGCAGAAAGCAAGGTCCTAATTTCTTTCCACTCAGGATAGCTGCTATGTCCAGAAAGTGAAAGGGAAGCTGTTTTACACTGGCCTTTACCAGAAAATTCTCAGGGAGTTGTCACTGTTCAGCATCCAGCTTCAGTCACAGCAGTTGATAGGGAAAGCCCCTGAGGACAAGCCTTGAAACAAGGAAAATGCTGCTGAGACAAAGTGGCCCAGAACTGTAGACTTTGAAGTTGTACCCATTTATCTTTCAAATCACTTTGGTTAATCTCCATTCTGTCACGTTGTTTTTAATTCAATCTCCACTTACATGTCAGACTCTAAATGTAAAGAATATATATACCAGGCCAGTGCAAGCTCTCAAGGAAAGCAGGAGCCAAGGAGATAAAACAGCCTTCTAGAACAGATTCATCCAAATAACTGTGTGTGGAAAATAAAGAAGCAAAGAAAAAGAAGTATTAACAATCACTTTCCCACCCACTGATTCTATATCAACATTAGTGATTAACAGGCAATTTGCAGTTTCAATCAAACATTCAGGACTAGAATCTCATTTCTATCTCATGAACAAAACAGCTCTCTTTAAGTTTTACAAATTTGTTCTTGAAATGTCATGAAGACCTTCTGACTCCACTTAGATTAGAAGTAGTTTCAGTAGGCCAGATTCTGATAATTTCACTCTCTATTGCTAAGAAATGCTCAGCAACAAATCCTGACAAAACTTGCATTCAAATACAAGGAAAACAAAGGTAACAAAATGCAGCCTATGCTCTTACAGTCAGCATTAGAAATATGAAAATGCTGGTATTTAATTTTTATCCCAAATTTAACGGTTTTAATCTATGACAGTTGGGTTTTGTTGTTGGGGTTGGTTTTTTTTTGTTTGTTTTGGGGGTCTTTTCTTTAGAGCAGAGTCTCAAAGTGGGGCATACGTTCATTGCTCTCTAAGATGATACAGGAAATATATTCCTAAATATTTTTTATTCCCTCCTGCACTCTACCACATCACACTTTCTATATTTAGAAGTGATTAGATTTATTTACTTTGCACAGCAACTCAACTCAAACAAGTACAGAGCTGAACCTACTCTTGCAAATATCTGTTTACATACCCTGATTTCCATTTAAGTAGTGGCCAATTAAACCTTTTTAAGTAGAAGGAAGCACCCATAGCCTTTGAAATTTGAAGGTAAATATGCGACATACATGAGCATTTCAGGTTATTGCTCTCCAATTAGAGCTCAGAGCACACCGTCATTGTCCTTTTGACAATGAAACCTGCCAGTCACATTTGCGAGTACACACATGAATTAAACATATCACCTAGGCATAATGTTTTTGCATCTTAGAAGTGGGTCTTAGAGCTGTTCAGTCTAACGCATTATAATCATAAAAAGAAGAGCTAACACGCTGCTTCAGAACCCACCAGTACTGCAGCCATCATGCAGAAGAATCTCCCAAGCTGATGGGGTTCCTCCAGTGACATACAACTGGGAGGTAAGTTCTTGTTGGGTGGCATCCAAGGTCTCCTCATGCACTGGCAATGTCCAGCTGTCCTTGCTGCCGTTGGCATCTGCTGCAAGTTAGTTAAGGCTGTTTGCCTGCAGGCCCCTCTCATACACCCAAGGGTACCAGTCAGGCACTCAACCAACCACAGACTAAGGGAGAGATTAGCTTGATTCCTCCTTTTCAGTCCAAATCCTCAGATGCACTTTGTGCTTTCTGACCATGGCAGAAGTACTGAGCCAGAAGCTGAAACTCCAGGGCAATGTAAGCACTGTTGTAAGCCTGTGTGTGGGAGAAGGCAACTGTGGGTCAGTGGGAAACAAAGGCAGAGGATGAGAAAAGGAAAAGGGAACAGAAAAATAGCTGAAGGGACTATGCATAATGCAATGTTTTGGGGCAAAAGCATGCTGTTGCTTCTCCCAAGCTGCACCTTTGCTGCTGGAGACAGGGAACACACACTGTCCTCAGAGCCCCACTGTCAGACTGCTCCCTGGAGTTCAAGAGCATCAGTGCTGGTTTGAATGACAGCACATTACCTCCCGCTGGGCTGCATATCTCAGCACTACCTCTGAGCCAAAGCAGTGATGTTATGCACTATCTAGCCCAGAGGTGTTTTTAATTTGGTTTGATTTCTCCCAGACAGGATTAGAAAGATGAAGTTCAAGGCCCCCTGCCTCGTGTCGACACCAGTGTACCTCACCTCCCTCTTACTGCTGTGTCACAGAGGTTGAAGATCTCTTTAGCAATGGGACAAAGAGACAGTAAAACAGGAAGCCCATATGCTTTTCTTTCAAAGCTATCACTTGCAGAAAAATATGTTTCAGACTTTGCCTGCTGTGTTCCAAAGACATGAAACTTAGTTCACGTTTGCAAGTTGATCAGTGCAGCTTTATAAAAAACTTCTCCAACAGAATGAACTCGCTCAAAATCAGCTCCTCTTTTGAAAATATATTGCTTTTCATCTGGGATGAAACAAGTCTAGGCTACTTTCAGTCAAAAAGCTGATATACTGCAACACGTAGAGCGTGCACTGCCTTTCTCTGTAAAGTTGTGTTTCTGAACAATTACAAAGGAGACATGTAAAACCAAATGTGGAAATCTGTCCAACTGCTGAATGGATTGAATTTTTCCCTCACCCCTTCACAAGGGTCATCTCTTCCTGCTATTATTAGGATGCTCACTGGGCACAGGGTACCTCTATGGAAAATAGTATCTGTTGGAATTAATCAGCAATGCTTTAGGTGCACTCTGCTTCCTTGTCAAAAAATCTAGGAATCAACTTTGCTGCCTATTTCCAAATGTCTCCCATGTCCTTATTAAACGTGGCTGTGGCAGCAGAAAGAATATTTCTCTTAAACAGCATACTGCAGCATTAAAAAGAGCACAGATGTGCTGAGATTGTCAGTCATACAAACAAGCAAGTCTTCATAAGGGGAAGCAAGGGAAAGATCTGGTGGATTCACTGGCAGTTTTGTTATGGCAGGGAAAGAAGATCTCTACTAGCAGTGTCTAAACAAGAGGAAATTCGTATTTCAAATAGTTTTGTAAAACCCATTAGAAAAATAGTTCCCAATGAACAGGACAAATAAAATCCTGTAGAAGAAGGTATCCTTTAGCAGCACTAGGGCAGGCAAGGAGTTAAAATCTTGCATTTAGGCAACAGACCACAAAGCATTCTTCACTACCTGAGATAATTAATCATTGTGATTAAAATTTTGCCCCACAAAACAGGATAGATGTTACCAGCATTGTTTCCTCGGGTTCAAAGGCTATTTTTGCATGTTTATAGCACTCTCAAAAACAAAAGCTGTGTGAAGGCTGATGACTGGAGCAGAGGCTGCTATGGTGTCCTACAGTAGTAGTTATCTGTCCTGGAGGGGAAGGAACATTTTTGCAACAAGATGTCAGCCACTCTGAATACTACTAGTAATGGTGGTCTGCCAACTCCTTTCATAGGTCGGCTGAGCCGCAGAAAGCCTGCTGCCTGGCTTGGTAGCACTGCCTCCTCCTTGAACCTCAATCCCGGCTTGAGAAGTGTGTAAGACCAACCCCAGAAGACCTCAGTGTGGTGTTACCCCAGTAGGGCTGTGCATGCTCAATGCCACATGTGAGCATAACCACCATCTAGCAGCATTCAGACAATACAGCAAGGCTCAGTCTTCCAGAGCTCTCACAGCTTCTGATTCTCAATTAAGTTCCTTTCTGCTCTGCTAAAATCAATGCATCTGTCTGCTGCTGCTCTCCTCTTACAGGCTGTGTCCGTACAGTCTGAGCACACTTGAGCAGCCAGGACCAGGCAGCAGCTGAACCCAGGTTGCAGGTGAAGGGTCCCAGGAGGGTCAGGGTGACATTACTAGGTTGGTCCTTCCTCTCACCACCCAGAGGAAAGCCAGTCATGCAACCTGGATGGAGATGCCCATATTATTCAAAGGCTTTCTGGATGACAAGGAGACAAAGACCTTGGTGCTAACAAAATACACAGTGAGAAGAAGGATGAGAAAACCACTAGAGAAACCACTAAGAATATAAGCCAAATCCAAAGTGATATATAACTAGAAATTAAAAACATGATGCAGCCACCAGTTCTTCAGCATGCCAGGGAAATCCATAGGGACACATTTACCTAACAGTGGAGAAAATGTAAGGAGTTAGGTGTAAAGGAATCTAAACTGCTTTACCTTATATGCATATTTTAGGCCTCACTTTTTTCTTTTAACTTTCAGTTTTTCATAGCCTTGTTCCCTCCAAGGTTTTCATGCAGGCCTTCCCGCATTTTTTTTGCTGAAGGCATGTCTCCAAGGAGATTCAAAATGTAGCCTGAATCTGTCTTTAATTTATGGTGTTGGACCTTATTTCCCCAAAGGTACTAGTTTAAACATACTGTCAGCTTCATCTTTACATTTCACCTCTTGTGCAATGCATTCCACCTTTAACACAGCTCTGATAGCTGTGTATTTGGGATATGGAAATATCTCAGAGGAAACCAAATGTTTACGGAAATTCACTTAGCTACTGCATAAAATAACTCTCTCTCTGCCAAATAATATGTGAGGTGAGAATGGAGTTGTTTATTGTATAAATGCAAACCCAAGGCATACAAGAAGAAACAATAGTGGAAGAAAATTCAGACCTGAGCATTGCTTGAAGTCACACAGTGGTATACAAGAAAGTTAATAAAATTTGTGGTCTAAAGGAAAGATAACTCTTTTTAGTGACTTGTAAATGTAGAAAATAAAACAGCTGATGGTTACTCCAAGACACTTTTTCTGTGTATCTGTGCCCTGTGCAAGTGCTCTGCCAAAGCTTTCATTTGAGACATTGGCAGATTAGTAAAACTGTAGTGTGTGTTAGCGCTGCAGATCCCTGGCACCATCAGAAATTGTTTCCAGTTCACGTGCACAATATGTCATTCTGTGCTGCATGCACAGAGAGAATACTGGGCATATTTTGGGGTCTTCACTTCCTTCAATCTCCACTCTTGAGCACATGCATATAAGCTTTTCTGTTGTGAAAACATTACATACTTAATTACCTATTTGAATTTTACTAAGGTGTCTTGGGGATTTGTAATTAATTCTAATTCAAATAATTCTAATTTTAAAGCAATTCTAGGCAATATTTCAGTCATTCTCTATAGACAGATTCTGTATGGATGGCAGATGTGAGATCATTCATGTGCTCAAATCCAGATCTCAGCAGGTCAAAAGTGGAGGGAAATCAAAAAATGTAACATTAGTTATTATGCTCAGTACAGTTTTATCCTGTTTTCAAATGTAAAAATAATTTACACACATAGCAGGAGCTTAAAGTGCTGTTAGTCTAATGATGCTCCACAATTTATTTTTTTATTACCTCTGTAAGAGTTCATGTTCTTCACTGGTCCCTTGCCTATCAGTAGGTTTACTAAGTTTCAGAAGTGTCCCTTGGAGGGTACCAGATGGTGATGGCACTGAGTGGAACAGAACAGCTAATATTGTATCATCGTTGATGAGAACCCAGTAAAAGCACAGACATATCACTGCTGAACTGTCAAAGAAAAAACCAGCGGAAGACTTGAACCTGAGGTAAATGCTGCATCTTAAACAGAAGCAGCTTGTTTTGCTTCCCACTTTTAAGTTAAGAGAAGCAACTGGTTTTATTGTATGAGCTTTAGGAATACTTAAGAAAATAATTTCGAAATTTAGTAGAAAAAATCCTAGGTGACCTTCATCTTCAGACAGGTAGGCCTTTCGTTATAAAATTGAATGGAATTTCTGTATCAGGTTTACAATGGAGGTCACATTTCTGGAATGACTACAGTTCTCCACATTTTATTTCCCCTACCAATCCATAAAACGTGTCAATGATCTGCTTATAAGATGGTGCCAATTATATAAATATATCACACAGTATGTAAAGGAAAATTTCATCAGATCACTTTGTGAGCTCCATGAAGGATATGTGTATGCTCATAATAGTGGTCAGTTTATGCTAGGGTACATGGTGAACTTCAAACTGAAGTTTCACTGCAAAATGAAGTGGCAGAATATAAACTGTTTAACAAGTTCTTTGCATGCACATGAACTAGTAAACAGTCTATTCATACTAGGGCTCATCACATTTGTAATCCATCCTGTAGGGGGTCAGTGCTAAAATTAAATTATACCTGCCTACCATTCTCAATCAAATCAGGCTGTGAACTGAAAAATAAAACAATTAAAATTAGAGACAGGACAGCCTCCCACTGTTCATGATCTCATTCTATTTGTGAAGAGTAGGTGAAAATTCACCCATGGTGAGCATTTGGTTTATGTCAATTTTTTCTTGTTATTACAGCTGGGGCTTATTCTGTGAACTGTTTGCAGCTATTTCTGCTAAAAATAGGTGGATACCAATTTAAACTTCCTGGCGATATTTCAAGTCAAAGTATCATTAGTAGATAGTTATTATGCTGCATTTTATTGTAAGAGATCCTGCCATGAAGCCAATCTATACAAATATAAATATAGACAGTTAGAATTACCTTCCAAACGACTCTATTGGAGGTTATTCATGTTTGGTTTAGCAAAACAAGCTCAGCTATTTGCAAGAAAATTTATTAGTTGCAGGAATGCTGAGTTAATGAGGCTTTTTAAAACTCCTTATCAGGTTAGACTGTGACACTTGGAGAGAGATCGGGCATCAATTTTGCCTTTTTGCCTCAGTCCTAAGTAAGAGAAACTTATAGTTCTCCCTTAGTTTCCAAGGAATATAATTTCTTTCTATCACTACTCCCTCTTCTGCTATGCAGTCTTGTAACAAAATAATCTTCCCAAAACACATTGTCTCACAAACAAACAAGAACAAAATAGTGACAATTAGATACAAAATTCCTTAGCCTCTAATGTCAGGGATAGCTGACACGTGAGGTCACATAAGGACGATTTGGTCATCCTTCTCCATGCACTTTCCTAGTTACCCATCACAGGGTTTATATCTTGGCCTGTGAAAATTGTCAGACCCAGTTGCCATAAAAGTTTTCAATAGGAATCCCAGAGTCTCAGAGAAACTGCTTATACCATTTCCATGATCTCCACCTCAAACTTATGAGCTGCTAGTGTGGCTGCAGCAGTTCCACAGTTGGTATTTCATTCCCATATTAAGAAAGATTTCATCACTGAAATGGTTGTCAAGCTCTGGAACAGGCTGCCCAGGCAAGTGGTTGAGTCACTAGCCTTGGAGGTATTTAAAAGATAATGTCAATGTGGCACTTAGGGACATGGCTTAGCAGTAGCTTCGGCAGCTGCTGGATTTGACTGGGTGATCTTAGAGGTGCTTTGCAACCTGAACAATTCCGCAATTCTATGATCCTATCTGCTCTTATGTTATGTGACTTCTGACACCAGTGCAGGAATACCAAGATCCTGTTTTGGCTGTGAATCTCAACGGTAAAGGTATCTATCTATTGTCAAAGCCAGTAACATGTTCAGGAGTGCCCAGCAGTGAAATTTTACAAGGTTACTGAAGTGCGACTATTGAATGCTGTGCTGCGAAGGGTTAGCCAGGCTAGCCTCAGAGTGCAAGGTATGTAATTATGGAAATTACATCCAGTCACATTCTCTGGTCCCAAATACAAGATACAGCAGTGTCTGAAAAGAACAACACCCTCTTTGGGTCTAGGAAATGCTAACTGCTCCCACCCAAAACCTGTTAAAGAGTGTAGAGAATCATTTGCCAGTGCTTGTGCCTTGTGCACTGGTCCAGTCTAGTCTGCTGGCAGAGCCATAGCCAGAAAGTTTCTATATAGACAGGGCATAGCAGCGTTACCCCCAGGCTCATTGAACTCATGGAAAAAAAAAGCACATTAACAGATTTGGAACCATTACCATAATAACAGAGTTGTATTTCTTCTTGGTTATAGTGTTTTAGGCAATATCTTGTTGAAATAATTGTAGTGCCTCACAGTGATGTTCTTCTAACTCACTTGACTAAGTAGACAGCCAACTGTCTAGAATACAGGGGTTTGGTCTAAACTAATTGTCAAGTTTACTTTGTCTCTCTATCAATTCTTCCTGCCTAATTTAACTACCACTTTTTAGTCTGGAAAGCATCTCTGAATGTCTGTGTCCATCTCTGGCCGGTATCTAGACACTGACTTTGAGACAATTAAAAGTAGCTGAAATGGGAAGAGACACGGGGGAAGAAATGGTTCTAAAAAGATGAGAGGGAGAGAATGGAATCAGTCTGGCTGCACAGCTCCAAAATCTGTGCTGTTAGGCTGGTTTCCAAGAAAGTCCTTTAAGGGTACAAATGTTTCTTTCTAAAGATCTTAAGGTTAAGAATGCAGATCTAGCATGATTAACTCAAACTTTTAAGCAGAATGGTTTAGACATCTTGTTCTGGCAGTGTAACACATAAAGCCATATTAGATGCCTGGGGATTGAATACATAAAATGAAGAAAATTTACTTATCCAGTTGGGAATTACTGGATTAATTCAGTAAGAAAACTTACTGAAGTAGAGTGAGAAAACTGCTGTTTACATTAGATTTGCTCCTTTAGTTAACTATATGATTTTTAAAATAACACCTCTGCAAAAATGGCATTCAAAATGTATCTCATTCTTTCAGTGCTTGCTTTCTTTAATCAGGTGCTCACACCACCCACCCTTAAACTGGGAGACCTGGGTGCTAGGATCTCAGCTACGCATGCAAAGCTAATACTCCTGTAGACAAACAATGAGTTTACTCATTCTCGACCATTCACTTAAAAGCTGGGATGAGATTAGATTCAGGAAGGATTAGGAGAACAGACATCTGAAGCACAGAATCAGTTATGTGAGTCAATAGGACCCAAAGAAAGAAATTTGTTGAGGAAAATGTTGTGATGGCATGTTTTGCAGAAAAAAAGATATTATATACTTCCTAAGGAATATAGCAAGAAAGATACAACAAGAGCCCAAACTGTTTAAAGTGTGTGAATATAGGAGTGTTTTCAATGTCTGTTTGGAAAGAGAAGATTCTTACACATTTTGTAGAGGCAGTGAAACAGTGGTATGGATACACAGAGAGAAATGCTTTCTCATGTGCAAAGAAAAAGCAAGAGAAAAGGAGAGTCTAAAATGGCCTCCACAGTTACAGAGTCTGTCAATGAGTTTTGTTAATAGCACTAGCAGGGACTTAGCAGCTGACAGGGTTTCAGAAAAAGGGTAAGGAATTCGCTTTATTACACTAAATTAAAATTTCTATTACACTTCAAGGGAGGGGGAACATACAAAAAATCTTAAGGAAGACAACGCAGACAAGTTTGATGAAAGGAGAGATGGAAATGAAGATGTTGATATGAGACAGGTTGATGTAAAAATAGCAAATGAAATTTTGTCTTCAGCTGGTTTCTTAAAGAGATATTAGACCCTAACAAAATCCTGCATCTAACAAAGGAAAGAAGGGTGTGGTTTTTTCACTAAGATAGTGGAAAAGTAGCAAGAGAAGGTAAGTGGGAAACCAATGGTGAATATCAAAATATCCTACTAAAGGATAGAATACCACAAAGGAAAATGTGATCTGAAATGTAATGAAGCTTTAGAAAGAGTGTGAGGAATGGGGAGAAAAAAGGGAGGTCAAAGCAGTCATACTTAATCTTCTTTTTTGAAAGAGTAATTAAGATATTGCATGGAGAAGGTGAAAGGCTGGAAAACAGGAGTGTTTTAAGAAGGTGTCAAAGGCTGTATAAGGACAAAGGTAGGCATATAACTTGATTTCATGATATTCTGATTAAAGGGAGTGGCAAGGCAACTGAATTTTTTTTTTATTACTATACTACCAACACAATTTAGTTTTTAAATTTAAGAAGTAGTAGTAGCTCCATTAAATTTATTCTCCTTTTTCCAATGCAGAGCACATCATATTTACATAAATATATTCAGATGATTTAGCCAAATCTGTCATGCAGATGATATGCTAATACTTCAGTCTTCTAAAACTTTGTATGATTGTTCTGCTATAGCTTACATGCCTACAGTTGTCATTTAATACTGATAAAATGGAGTATAAGAATTATCAAACTGGATTTTTTTACTCTTTTTACTTCACTAAGTGACGGTGTACAATTGAAAGTTACTATACAAGGTGAGAAACAGAAGGGACTCACGATATTTGTACCAAAATGAGATTTCAAAAACACAGATGATGTGTGAGTCAACACAGGCAGGTGGCCAGAACAACCACAAACCTATAGCTGAAATGCAAAGAATAAATTTAATTCATTACCTTGCTATCTGGAGGATCCCCAAAGAAACACCTGGGCAGCAAAAACACATGAGGGCAGCGCAGGCAGCATCAGGCTCAGTCCATCCTGGCAGACTCTGGGGCTGCTGTTTGCACCCTTTTACCAAGTGCCTGCACACGTGTTTAGTTTACCACCACGCTCTGATCTCCTCTGTGCTTTTTATGATCTTTGATCACTCTCCCAACAGGGAGCTCAAACATGACCGTGTGAGCACCTCCAAGTCTCTGTAAATACCAGTGTTATCTCTACACAGAGACTCTACTTCACAAAACAGACAGAGGATAAACAGCAGTAGGCATAATACATGGGGTTTCCCACACTTTTGCACTCGGGCTTCAGCATTCCCAGCTGCCAGGTCACTTGAGCTACTCTACCATTCTCCTCACCATTCTTCTGCTTTTAACCATTTCCTCCCAACAGCTGAAGTATGTTTTTTAAGAGGATAGAAAGGCCTGAAGAATACTGAAAATGTATTTCATTTTGCAGATGATTGACATAAGCCAAAAGAATGTGTCCCATAAGTTAAGGATGCCCCCAGACATGCTATTATGAGCAAATCACATTTTTGCAAGAGGTTGCAAGAGAAACTTAGTGGTTCGGCTCCATCCTGACTCTTACAGACTTCAGTCACTGGAAACAGATTCCAGCTGACAGATGTGAAGACATGACAGCTTTGCCTTGGGTATGCTTTACATGTTACCTGCCTGAACCCTTGGAAATCTGGTATGAAGAGGCCAAATTTTGCAAGAGACTAAAGGAAAACAAAAACACAGCACTCTCCAACTTAAAAAAACACCCTGCTAATTTCAGACTGATGTTACACCTTAACAACTTCCACATACTTCTTGTCTTAGAGTTTCAATAGCTAGATGATCATCCCTCCAGGAATACTGCTTGCTATCACTCAGTTTTGTCAAAATGAAATCACCCAGATTAATGCCTTTTTTCCCTTTTTCTTTCCTTTCTGCAAGTGCCTGTCATTAATGACTTTTTCACTCTTGACAAAGTTGATAAGCAAATTATTTTTAAGGAACTGCAAATCTGCATGTAGTTATTTGGCAACATAATCAAGTTGTGTTTATATTTTAGAGAGCAAAATAACGGGCAGTGAATTCCAGTGCCACCAGCAGTCAAAACTTCTCTAATACACCTCTACTTCTGCATTAGTTTAGGGTGAAACACGACCAAATCTCTTCCAAACAAAAGGCATTTCTGTCAGCGGACTGTTTCACTGAGATAAGAATAAAGGAAAAATAAGTCTTTATGCTTTTAGCACAGATTGTTTACCTTGTGATAGATGTAGGCAAGTCTATCATTGGAGAAAGTTGCATTTCAGTTGACATGATTGAAAAATATATTAAATCTCTTTTTTTCTTTTTTTTTCTTTTTTTCTTCTTTTTTTCCTTTTTTTTTTTTAAGCAAAGTATGACCAGAATTAACTCTTTCAGTTAAGACTTGTTTGAATGCATTGGCCTGGTTTTTTCTGTAGCTTGGCTGAGTTTTTACAAAGAAAAAAAAATGTATCTGTGCCTGTAAAATGCAGTCTCTTTGCTACCAGCTTAGTATCAGATTTTAGCAATTACACAGTCATTTCTCTTCACTGACAGTTAAAGTCACAGGGCATAGCTGCCACTTACTTTATTGAGACCAGGATTTTAACTTCTTTGTTTGGACTGATCCAGCCTGGAGTCTTCCGTGTTGCCTCTGTTATTCACCTTTCACAACCAAATACCACAATTCCAGCCAAAGGAGGCCAGCACACTCTTAGGGAGCTTCTATTATTCCTTAGCACAAGCAGTATGTTTAGAACCATTTCTGTAGAAAATAAGGATAATCCATGCTTGGAAGGTCATGAAACTCTTAGACTTCCAAATTCAGAGATCTCAGACTTAAAGGTTACTGCTAAATCCTGCAAACGTACTTAGAATTTTACATCCGTCAGTTCTGTTGGCTTCAGTGGTTTTACTGTTCTTAAGTTAAGCATATGAATGTGGCTTTGCACAGTCAGGGTTTAAAGAGATGAAGTGAAATTGAAAAATTTGGGAAGATGAAAGGAAGCACAGGTTCTTAGTAAAATGTGTAAGTACATAGGTGTCCATTCGGATTTTTTTGAGTGAACATGCACAAGTGTACAAGTGCTGGATGAAATACGTCACTCCGTGATCCAGCCCCAAGAGCCAGCCTGCCTCCTCTAACTGCTAACAAGTGCAGTTTCAGGAAAAATCCAACTCATCCTCTGTGCATCTTGATCAGTAATGCTCATAAGGTGTGGACACTTCAGAGAATGTAGCTTTCAAAATCTACCAAGTCTCTCTTGATTTTTCTTAGGGATGTAGAAGCAAGCAGGTGGCATGTTCTCAACATTTGCTCAAACACAGCACTAGATTTCACCTGATAAACTCTAGAAGAATTTAAAAACAATAGCACAATGTATTTTCCTAGCCCTTTGCAGAGGTTTTACTATTGCTGATGATGATTCCTCAAAAACAACAGTCCGACATACACACTAGCAATGGAAATACTGGGGTCAAGCAGCAAGAGTCTGGTGAACTTGCAAGGAAAAAATAACTTAGTGTTTTACAAAGTGTTGGACATACGTCCATCATATAACAATATTATATTTCTCTTTGGTTTCACAGAAGACTCAAATATCAGACTGCAACAGCTTTAAGGAAATTCCTGTCTTTTATAGGACATTTGACAAAGCTTGGATTATGGAGCTAGGAACCCATCCAGTGATTTACAACTACAGCTAGAACAGAGATAAAGAGAAGAAAGACAAAAGGTTTACATTAAAACCTTTATTATCAGACTGAAAACAAGTCTGGAAGTTTTAGTAATATAAGGAGGTTTTTTTCTCTCACTGTAGGCAAGTTCTCTATTATGATTTAGAGAGTACTTTGCAAAGTCAACACACAAAGTCAATTTAGCTTTCTGTTTCCAGGTTTTACCTGAAGTACTTATTGAATAAGGCAAAACTTCCACTGATTTTTGCAGACAGTTTTTCTTGACTAAGGCACTAGATATTATGCTACGCTAATTACTTGGAGCCTAAACTGTCAACCCACTAAGCACTAGAGCTACTATATCACTAGACTTGTTTTGTGGCTCTCTGACACCATTGCATTATAGATTGATTCATTTTCATGTGGATTTAATATTGTGTCATATTTAATACAATTTAATGCATTATAGTTCACTTTAAATATGTTTAACATAATTAAAAATGAAAAGGGAGGCAGTTTGCCACCGAGGTTTCTCATGTTTGTGGCCTGCCAGGACAGTTCTTACAGTATCTTGCAGTTGCCTATATTGTGGTGTGTAGGTTGTATAGTATATCTGTTTCTTCAGCAGAACATAGGCCAGAGAAAATCTTGTCTCTAATAAAATATCTGGTCCCCATGCAAAATGATGGAAGAGTAAGATTCTGTGTATAGAGAAAATATTGGCTTCCCAATCAGCCATCTGGTGTATAGTGGGAATGGTCTGAGTATCTTTCTCAGTTGGAACATTTGGAAAATGAATATACTGTTGCTACAGCTCAGGCTGTTGGCCATGATGTTTGTGATAATGTTGTTGATTTACCAGATGTCCTGCAAATTCCTGGTGTGGTAGTGTTTCCTGCTCCTACTGAAGTCTTCATTACATGATGGGTTTATGATTGCAGTCATTTCTCACAGAGCAGGAGGGAGCTGGGAAATGTGTCCAAGCGCAGCATGGAATCCATCATCCACTCACCGTTCAGCTTGCAAATCAAAATCTATACCAACATGTTGCTTCTAGATCTCTAAACATTACATGGGAATACATGTAAAGACTTGAGTAATATCACTGGCATATTTTGTCATTTTTCTATATCACTCAATGCCTAATACAGGTGCTTACACATCTGTCTTCATGTGTGCACATCCATTCCTTTTCCCTGCTTTCCAACTAGCAGGCAGGAATACAAATGGGAGCACTAAATGCTGTGTTCGTTCATTATGCTCAAGAAGTGTATCTGAAGTTTGAATAAGGATGCTTCACCACTCCACTCCTGCTCTGTTACAGTAGATTAATGAAGATAATATATGATGTACAGCTGAGCACCTAGGCTTTGACTTCAGAAATTAACTCATCTTTTTTACTTTCAAAATGAATAAGCACATGTGCTGCTTTCTCTTTTTTGTTTCATGTTGCCAATTCATAGATAAGATACCTATTGGCCTTATCTGTGTGTTGATGGGGTTCTGAGTAACCTAGTCTAGTGGAAAGTGTTGAAACTAGATGATCTGTGGTTTAAGGCCCCTTCCACACCAAACCATTCTATGATGCTACACAGGCACCTGTAGAGCAAAAGCATAACGGAGGCCAAGGCACATATACACAGGAAAAAAAAGTCTATTTCACAAGACTAGCAAATGTATCCGTCTATTTTTATCTAGATCCTAATATCCTCACTATTCTTGTTTTCCTGGTGTGAACATTGCTTAGTCAGCACACTTTGGACATAATGACACCTTATAGGCCTGAAGTAAAAGTGGCTGTCACTGGTTGAGAAAAAGTCAGAAAATGCACAAGGACTTAAAAATCCCATGTTGGCTCTGCAAAAAGAAATAAACAAGAAATTTTAAAAAGTATGAAAAAAATATAAACACTATTTTCAAATTCAAATAGAAAACACTTTCTTCATCCTTCACTTTATTTTGTATGAATGTTTAGAAGTTAAAATACTCATTTCAACTCAAGGAATCCATATTGCCTAAGAGACCCCAAACTACCTAACGGATATTTAAAAGACGGATGTACCTTTCTCACAGGCATCTCAAGGTATACAACACCCAGCTTGGCTGAGTGTCAGAATAAGCAGTAATTTTTGGCGGCAGTGTGTAAGGAGCCAAGGAGCTGCCACAGTGAAATGCAGTTCAGCCAGCACAGTCCTCTGCACACCACAGAACTGTGTACCATCACAAGAGCAGATAAGTCTCGTTTTAGTGGATGTTTATGAAAATTAATTGAGAAGATACCAACATATCTGTGATTAGGTAGATCTAAAGTCCACAAAATCAGATATGGAAGTCTTGATATTCCAGACTTAGTATGGCACAGCATTAATAAGAAATCTGCTTCACGGCTCAATTTCTTTTTACAGCTAGGGAAGGGAATTCCATGGCAAAAAAAAATCTTAATAAGAAGCAAGATTTTTCAAGCCTCATGCTTCATGCAAGAGGGCATCATTTTCTGTGTGCGAAAATGGGTCCTAGACTACACGTTGACTATGGGCTATTAATCTCAAACCAGGAAATGGCATAGTATATATTACTTGTGTCATTTCCACATTCAGAAGCAGGCAGTCTTTCTGAGATATATACAAATTTCTTATAAAGGAGCATATGTTTTCTCATGAAAGTTTCACCAGTGCTTTATTCAGATAGATTGGAAAACCTCCTTTCTTTCATATAATGTTTATCTCCAGGCTATCCAGATCCAGCTACAGCGAGAAAACATAAACCAAGTTCTGTCAGTGAGAAGAAATTTTACAAAGGCTCTCTTGTAAAGGAAAATGAAGACAGAAAATATTCAATTTTTACTGAAGAGATGGTGATTCCACATGGCTGATCCCACTGACTTTGCCCTGTGTGAGATCTCTCATTCCTCATCTCATTGCCAAGAGCTGTCTTTTAGCACACATAATTATCCCCAATATTCTGGCTTCGCCCCAGGTGATCCTCACACAAAAATATAAGAGGCATGGTGCAGCTGGTCCCTGATTAGGTAACTAGCAACATTCAGGTAGGAAACCTGAAAACAATTATGTGTTTTATTAAGGCCCATTGTATGTATCACTCTTGGAGGTTGTTGCTTCAGCTCAGAGAATCAGTAGTAGCAGAAAGAAATGGTCACTTGAAGACCTGTCCCAGGTGATTTGGACAAGCATTTGCACCAGCACACAACTCTCAGAAGCAATGTTTACAAGACTGTTATGATCAGCAATTTCCAAGCTGTTTCCAATTGTGACTACACTTCCAGTTGAGATACACTTGCAGAAACCATTTAATTTCTTTCAGATGAATGCTGCTTCTCACAATGATTATTTACAGAATTGCTGCCTCTGCTGCATCCCACTCCACACCATTGTCAGCAGGCAAGACTAGGGCAAAAACAAAAAAAACAAAAGCAAAAACAACAACAAAAAAAGCTCAGGGTTGTTATGTGCTACATCTTAGAAGCCTGGCTGTGTTTAAAATGTTGTTGACTCAAATAACTCCAACACCTACATCTCTGCTGGCAGATAGCATCTCAGTAATAAAGGCTGCAAAAGGCATAGCTTAAGTATCCTAGCCTGACTGGTTTCAGCTCTCTCTGCTGGTGAAGGTGGATTTAACTACCATGCCAGAATGTAAAGCACTGTAGGTGGAGTGCTGGTAATTCCTTTATATCAACTTCCATGAGGGCATTAGTATCTTCTGGAAGAGAATAGGACAGACAACTGAGGACTGTAACATCTTAGGTTATCCCAGAAAGAGTTGACAGAGATTTTGTGACACTGTTCATACACCACAGCAGTTTCTATTCAAAAACAACGCCATTTAAAAGTTAGATATTTATATTCTCAGGGGTGAATCTGTTAACCGTTAACCTGTCTTCTGGGGGAAAAAAAAGACAAAGAGGAAGTCAAAATTTCAGTAGGCACTGAAAATAGATTTGATCCAGTTTTGTAAACCAAAGCTGTTCCCTTAATCAGCTCCCATTTGCCAAAAATTTGTGTCTCACCTTACCTCATCCCTAGTTTTGGGTCAGGTCCTTTTCTTTCTGAATTAGCACTGCCATTCCCAATGCCTTCTTCAAAAGTAGTGAATTTCATGCTTATTTCCCAAAGGGATTTCTTTTTCCCCAGAAGCTGTGTGTACAGCAAATGGACCATAATACACTTATGAATTCTGTCCTTTGTAGTTCTTGAGTTAGTAAAGCACTTAAAAGCATTAAGACTAATCATTCTGGGTAATCATAGGTTGTATATTGCCTTTTGGGACTCTGGACTTTCAGATATATGGTAAATCTTTCTCTGGATATTGCAGTTGGTTGTCTTTTTCTCTTCATCATTAAGTGATGGGGCTGATGGAGATCAGCTGCTTCACTTTGTAAGCGGTTAGCATTCTCTCACCTGCTCTGCATGACTACTGAACTGAGGCATGTTGTGACAGTCTGCCCACTCTTCCCTCTTCAGATTAATGAATACAGCTTTAACTGTTAATTCAAAAGCAGTCAAGCTTATATCCAACAATTAGACTACAACTTCCCTATTCAGATAGTATATATGTAATTTGGCACTGTCTTTTATACCAATTTGGGGTTAAAGTGTGTTTCTGCACTAAAACTGACTTTGTAAAAACAACTTCAGGCTTCAGGGGGCTCTGTGCTTATTCTTCCTCAGAAACACCCATGGGAGATTCACTATTTTCTCACACAAAGACGGTTTTTTTCCAACTGCCAGTATACAGATTCAACCTGTGCTACCAAAAAAAAAAGTCTTCTTTTCACAACATGCATAATTTCCAGTAATAAAAATACTGCAGCCCAATTTTTGCCCTTAGTTACATCTGAGCAACCCAACTGAAAGCAAGACAAAAAAGATATTGTCCTGTGAGGGTTGCACAGGTAGATCCCAAGAGACAGCAAATGTTCAGCCCTGCAGCAGGCAGGGCCTTGAACAGCCAGTGCTGCCTGGAATGAAGCTCTCACAAACCTCTTCTTCCCCATCCTGAGCAGATGTAGGAAACTGCTCATTTCACCATATGCTGTGATACAAATAGGCTTCCCAACATTTGCCTAAAATGTAAATTCATTCATTCATGACAGCATTTGAGTCAGATACAGGTTCCACAAATGTCAGAGGTAAATTCTTCCAGTTAATATGACACGTTTTTTTCTTGCTCTTCCCACTTTTTATCACACATTCATGCTGAAATGTGGAATCCAACTTTGAAATACCAAGTTTTTTAAGGTTCTCAGGGAATTTACACATCAACTGTAAAGTGTCTATTTATACATCTGAAAGGGATTATTTCTGCAAAGCAAAACTCCGAAGATCTGAATTCAGTGCCTAGTTCTACTCCTAACTTCCATGGGCTTAGTATTTTGCTATGAAATGGTAACAATAACACTTAAGTTTCATAAAAAAACTTTAATAATTAAAACTTGTCTCTTCCAACAGATAGATAGATGAGCTGTCACTGCAGATCCTTAATTCAGATGGTGTCTCCAGGGGGAAATATTAAAGTTAACAAGTGAATACTTTGTTATAGACTTAACTCCAAAGCTCCATTGAACTACTCCAAAATGTACAGTGGGAAATTTAATCTTCATAAAACATTATTAAATCCTTACAAATTAGAGACCCCTTTTTAAATTCTAGCGACCCCGTCTAAAATAGCAAGCAATACTTAAGCAAGAAAGAAAAGTTAATACCACTATAAATATCTGAAAAGCCAGGAACTTTGCTATGTGACTGTCATCTTCTGCCATCTCTTACTTGGTGGACCTTAGATTAGGAGGAGGGCTTGGGTCAGAGACCTATGAGAACATTTCTATGACAGAAAAATTAATCACAATTTTTTTTCTTCAACATTTTCTATACTTTTAAACAACACTAACAGCAATTTCATTCAGGTTATATTTCAGATGCTAGGCAACTTTGTGTTTCAAAACGCATGTCCCAAATGAGCAGAGTTGAACTCAGGGTTTGGCATGTGAATCAAAATTGCTGTTTAGAAGTGCCACCAGAGACGGGTGCTTAAAGTCTGATGAAGTTTGCACTTGTTGAATTATGTAGCCCAAAACAAATCCAGTGTTTTAAGGATGGCTTTTCTTTGGTCATTAATGCTCCCTCAATCTCCTTCTTGGCAGACATTACCGCTTGAATCAGTGCAATGAAACATCTAAGAAATGGAAAAGGAAGGGATCATGTGAGGAACCAATCCTGTGAACTCTTCAGGTTTTTGCCAAACCTCAGAAGTGGTTACCCAAGCAAAATACAAAGGCACAAACATTAAAATGCAGTGGCAGGCACTTATTAGAAGATCAAGCAACTCCAGACTAAGACTTAAGCAGCCCCAGACTGAGTGTGCTAAAAGTTCAAGTCCTTGTAGCATTGATGTTTCCTAATTAGCCAGATGCCATCATCATAAACAGCCAAAAGAAAAACACTTGATGCCAAAATCTCAGCAATATCACCTGGATTTATTTCAGAAACCTCCTTCTTTTTCCTCTCCCCACTTGCCAGCACACAGAACTAGACTTGCAACAGAGTACATACGTGTCTGAGTGAGAGGAGCCCCTACAGCATTAGCATTAAAAGGTGGAGAAGGACAGAGGGCAGCAGCTGCCAACTCCAGAGGGAAGGCTGCACTCACAGCACAACACCCTGACCTGAGACCTTGCCAACCTGCCCCTGCCTGCTCTCACTTTCTCTGACACTCACAGGTTTAATGCCATGTCTCTGTAGCTTTCCCAAAGAAAAAAAAGGGCCGTATTAGAAGTTAATAGTCCACTTTCACAGCTACACGGCAATTGAATGTAATCTTTCTCCTCTTGTGTGACAGCCTTTTTGTGCATTAGATTGGAATAGACTGTTCCTGCCACTGTCCAACATCACGCTGACTTCAATGACTTTGTAAACACAGCCCACGACATCAGCAGTGCACAGGCACGCCTGTGCATGGGGGCAGCACTTAGGGTGCCTGTTGTTGGTAGCGGTGTGCTGCCAGGGTTTAATCGGGTCAGGTCACTCTCTATTTCATCCCTGAACTGCTGCAATAGATCTGAGTTAGGCAGCAGGCCATTCACAACAGGAGTATCTCCCAAATAGTTTTCATTACACACCCCCAGAGGAGTCTCTGAAAGGACCTGTCGTTTTCACCTGAAATGGCCCTAACGCTGCCAGTCTATTTGCTCTGACTTTGTCTTTATAAGGTCTTAAAAACTCCTGTCTTTGAGGCTCTATAGAAAGAGTAACCTTAGCAGAGAGCACAGCTGTTTTTCAGGGGAAAATCCCCTTGAAACCCATGATTTGGTTAATTGTAGGGGCCAGGAGGAGTGGGGGATGGAAGAGATATACACATTTTTAATATGATAACATGTTTCCAATCAAGCTTTACAAGATCCTACACAGCATGGTTTGCAGTGGAGTGCTGAGTGCTGCTGCCTGAAAAGAAGCATGCTTTTTGATCATTATTTATTCTTCCTTTTCTTTCTCTTTTCCCTTTCAGGTAATAACAAGATTTGTGCAGAGAGGAAGAGAAGACAGAGTCTGCAAAATATATTCCCCCAAATATGCCAGCTAGTTAAAGCATATGAATGTGTAGACAATAAAGTTCACACTAGACAGTTAATGAAGCCGGGGAAAAAAATGTGAATTGGAACATAATGAAAAATTCATACTTTCAGTGCATGAAAAATAAGTGAATGCCCTTTAATTGTTCAGTTTACTTGCAGAGAGGACAACTTGAATAAATTGAAAAAATATTCCAGGTTGTTAAAAGGAATAATGCTCAGTCCTCTGCATCTTGTGCTAAATCTTCAACCCTGCTAGACATGTGAATATGTGAGGGTGTGAGTCACTGTAGTCCATCTGGTAGCCTACAGACCCAGGAACCAAATGAGGAGCAGCTCTGTAAGCATCAAACTGGACTCATCCTCCTCCACCCACTCGTGGGCTGAAACAGAAAGTGAGGTGCCTTCTGGAGAGCTGGGGAGCAAGATACTGGATTTTGCAGCCGGGGGAGGAAAGGAAAGTTGTCACCACCACTGGAAGGACAAGAGAGGAAAGGCTGTCACTAAGGAGAGGTCTCTTGGCCCATTTTCCAGTAGCATAGCACTCCTCTCCCTGTTGTCCTTGCTCTTCTGCCACAAGCATAAATCTCTCTCAGAATGCTTTTTCCAAACAAGCTGGAGAAAGATGTATGGAATTATGGAGGAGCCAATGCCAGCTGTAAGCCTGCTGTCTGAGAAAGGCTGAAGCTGTACTGGTTAGTGGGACCCTGCTTAACAGAGAGTGTGAGGTGGGAGGAAAGGGGTAGGAGAAAGGTGGGAAGGTCTGATGAGATGCTGAGACCAAAGGGGGAACTGGGAGTAGCTGCATAAGGGATCTGTCCTTACTCTCTTTGTGTACAGATGCCTCCCAAATGGCTCCTTGCACTGCTGAGCAGATTTTGATACCTATGCTCCTGTCCTTGTCTTACATCAGTATCCTTACTGTTTGCTTGTTAAATGTTTATTTCTGTAGATCTGCACATGCTTCAGAGAGCATTTATATTGTCTTTCATCAATAAAGCACTTGACAAATGCTTGATTAAACCCCAAAATAGCATCACTTATGTTGAAAAGAGAAAATTTACAAGCATAAATTAATTACATTAAAAAAATAAATAAATAAAGGAGAAAAAAGAAAGAAAAGGGATGCAGGAGATATTACCTTTAAAAGCTCACAAATGAAACTCATGTCAGGATCAGAACCTGCAGCTCCTTTCTCTACTGCTCTGTTCAGCTCCCCAAGCATACCTTCATAACACAAGACACCCCAGCGCTATTCAATGTTCACATTGCATCAGTTGAGTTTCTCACTGTGAGAACTGTCAATTCATTACCTTTTAAAGAAATGTGACAGGGGCACTATGAGTTCAAGTATAATCCCCTTGAACAAGAAACCTTCACTGATGTTAAGGTTAAAGATTTTTCTGATATCCTCAAAACCAACTAATCATGGAGTGGCTGAAATGAATTTACCTTGGTTTTGTACTCTGAGTACAATAATTTGTTGCAAGGGGGCTTTATTGGCTTTTCACTGTGACTTGCAGTGAAAAGCCAATAAACTGTGACTTTTCACTGCAGCTTGCAGTGACATAAACGGGCAAGAAATGTGTCCATTCTGGCATTCTTGGGTATTTTTTTAATGACAGTCTAAAATGCGAAGTGAATTGTTTCAATTTCACAGCCATTAGCACAAGAAAAGACCAAGTAGGTCAAGACTGTCACGTTAGAACCACTTAAATAAAAAACCTGACCAAAGGAGGATTTCTCCCTTCAGCACATCTACTAGTTCTTCATTGAGTCTAGTCTGAATGTGTTGTAATTAAAACACTGTGCAGCCTGAAGTCAGAGAAGTTACAACAAGGGAAATTTGCCCATTATTCTCCAAGAAGATAATCATCAGTAATCATTAGTCAACCTATTCAGGCAGCAGGCAATATAGATGGATTACTTGTAGATCATGTACATGCATTTGATCTTTTTATTTCTACAGAAGCGAAAAAAAAGGTAAATTCTATGAACTGCTAGAATCGAATTTCAGTTGTGTACATGACAGCAAAGCAGAGCTTTGCAAAAGCTGATATGTTGTCATGAGGGGACTTTCTTCTAGAAAAATCTCAACTTTTTGCTGATAACAACATAACAGTGCCTCCTTAATTTCACTCAAGCCTCTACAGGAACTAAAACTACACAGGCTCATTAAGAGAATATGCAAGATACACTGAACTAGCAATAAAAAGAAAAATGTGACTCTACATATAGGCTTTTTCAGACACTATTATATCTTTCAGCTGTCATCATTAACTGCAATTCTAGAAATGTCTTGTTGCCTTTGAAAAATAGATACAGTGATTACAATAGATTTTACTTGGATATACTGAAAAAAAATTTCCCTGACAGGTATATGCTGCTTTTAGTATGTTTCTTCAACACATGTTCATCATTATAATGATTGAATTTGAAAATTTACACATTCCTAGAGGAAAAAAAAAGCTAAAATCTGTAAATTGTTTTCCTGTGGCAATTAGAATGAAAGTCAAAGCTGGAAGACGAGTGGCAACAGAGCTTTACATATTTGTATAAAAGATGAACCCTTCTGTCTGTTCACTGTTTATCAGTAAAGGAAAGAGAGAGAGTTACAGCACTGCAGCCTAAGAAAGCTGATAATGAGTTTTGCTTCATGATATCTGGTGGTTCTTGTAAAAATAACAACAGTAACAACAAAACCAAGGTAGGACATCATGGCAACAGCAATCTGTACAGTAGAAATAGGATGATATTGTTGGTACTAAAGGATAGCTATCCTTCGCAAACTGACTGATGTAACTGTGTCAAACAAAAGCCAACTTTGTACTGATTTCCTTCTCATATAAAAGGCAATGACTCAGTGACTGTCACTTAATGTACATCTGTTTTGAATAAATAGTAGCGTTCATCCACTTCATAATAAGGATCCCATTGTGAATAATATAATAAGCATGTGCAAGATAAAACCCATCAGACGTGAACATGTCAGTCAGAGTGATAAATATACTGATTTGCTGATTCCTCCTCACCTCCACCCAAAACAAGATAAAGCAGATATAGAAAACTGAAAATGTTCCCACACAAGGTAACAGATTTTGAGATCACAATAAAATCTACAAGAACAGTTTCCAGCTGAAAAAAAAAAAAAGCTTCTCCTATATTATATGTACCATGTGGCATCAGTGTTAATTGGCTGAACTTTGGAGTGGGATGTCATACGAAGTCATGACAACTGCAAAGTGCTTGTCAAAGCCTAGATGGGATGAACCTGCCCACTGGCAGGGAATTCCACCTGAAATATGCATTGGAGCAATTTTGTTTTCTTTTAGTTGAAATCTAACTTTTATAATGCAGTCTGTAAATAACACTTGTGGCATCACTGGGTGGATGTATGGTGCATGCAAATGCTCCAGAAGAAGAGAGATTAGTGACTTGTAAATTGAATAGAAGCCATGAATGCTATCACTCTTTCTGATGCCAAACGGCGGCACTTGACTGCGTAGATGGGATTTATTGCATAAACATAGTCAGCCAACGCCCTCTGAAACATCCTATCTTCTAGCATCCATTCAGGGCTGGCAGGAAAGACTGGCAGATCAGTGCTCTCCTGAGCTTTTAACTGCTGCTCTGGAAGGGCACGTGTCCCTCATGGGGCTGGCACCATATCTGCTAGCCCAGGCTCAGATAAAGAATTTCAAATGGCAGCAGATGTCTGTGTTTAGGCAGCTGACTCCACCCTTGCTGATTAATACTGTCCCCTAACTGTAAACTCTCAGAAAGTCCCAAGCCAGTGAATTTCTTTCAAATTCCTCTCATCTGAGCTCTTTGGATACCACATGTAAGACATTGTGTCATTTTATGGTGGTATTATGGGACTAATGCTACTGACCCAACTGAAGTTCTAAAGCAGTTTTGCTATTTATGAACTTTCCTTATAAAGTAACTCTGACAAGATCCACAGCTCACTAAGAAAGATTATATAATGTCACCTATCCCTTACTCAGTGCTATCCATAATCAACAGGCATGAATGTGTTTAACTTTATTCACATAAATTTAGTGAATCCATTTTCTTCCTGTTTTAATAGTTATCAGAATACAGGCCTAAATGCACAGGTATTATGCTCCCCTGTGATACTTTCCTTCTCCTTTCCCAGGATTACATGGTGAAGTCACCATGAAAAATCATCCATCCTATTTAAGAGGAACTAGAGGATGGAATAGCAGCAAGCACCTGACTCTTCATCGCTGGATGGCAGCAAAAGCCAGGTGCTTTTTCAAGGGTTGACACTGTTTCTTTTGCTCCCCACAGCAATTTGGGGGGATTATACTTGCTCCCACCCTTTGCAGAAGTAATTACCTTTAAGCACTGCTGCTTGTATGTTGTACTTCCCACCTGCTGCCCCACTGTTTCACCTGTGAAAGCATTAATTTGGTGCTTTAAGCATTTATATATCGCTTTACATCTTCAAAGCAGCATACATGTGTTAATTAAATTACATGCCTAGGAGATAACAAAGTACAAGATACAAAGGCATTTTAAGCACACAGACAGACTATCAAGTTCTAGCGCAACAGGAATAAATTAATAATGACCTTTTATAATGACTGAATGACACAGCTTTGTTTTTTTTGCAAACAATAAGTCAAATAAAGCTATTAAGAATGGAAACATACAAACTTTGATGTCAAAAGTCTGATGGACCTGCAGACCTTGAAACCAACCTATATGCCACTGGGAAAAAAAAAAGGGTGGGGGTGGAGGGGGGTGTCCTAAGATCCCAAATGAAAAATTATTAAATTAATTCATGTCCTTGGTTCCACAGGAAAGACTTCTTTATGGAAAAGAGCTATTTGTCACAGATGGCTATATTTACCCCACACTAAAATACAGATGGAAAGAACAGTATTTTCACATATGAAGATGTCTTTCCACAGAGTCTTGGGGTCATTTTTGACCAGGTAGTAGCTCCACAAAGAAATTTAGGAAAGGTATAATCATGTCATGGCCACTGGCACGATTCCTGTCCAAATACAAGTCCTCCAGCCTTCACCTAGTTGCTACCTGGACAGGGATGTACACACACAGAGTCTTCAGGATTTTGAGCCATCCATGATTTCCCACACAAAGGTCCTTTGACACATGCAGTTCTGCTTGTGAGCAAGCCCAGCACAACCTGGCCTCAACCACGCTGAAGAGTTTTCTGTCTACCTCCCTTCCCAGCTTTTTAAGGATCCACCAACTCTACCATGAGCACTCTTTCAGGCATTGGAGATTTTAATACCATTTCTGCTCCCATCTAAGAAAACCTGAATCTATTCCAAAAGTTGATTGGTATGGTCTCAATGTCCTTTTGGAACACAGAAACAAAATGGCATCCCTTTCTTTTCCTGCACTGCAGTTGTAAAGGCCTGAATAAATTTTGGTCCTTCAAAGATATGCTGTCAAACTCATAAGCAGGATAAAGACCTGGGCATCCTCCACAGCAGGAAAGCAGCTTGGTAAATGCAAGCAAGGCTTAAAACTGTTTGGTTGGGGTTTTTGTTCCTGGGTGAAGCTAATGAAGCTGTAATAACTATCTGAGTTTTCTAGTGACTAACTGTCTGAGTTTTCTAGTAACAAGTCATGCTGGCTTTGGTGCAACCTATGCTTGATTGATCATTCTTCTTCATTGCCTAAGGGATCTCATGTAGGTGATGCAAATTCTGGGTGGATGAATAAGCAACAGGTTAGGTAAGTCAACATTCAGCCATTTAAGTAGCAAGGCAACAGCTCCATCAGAGATTTTTTACAAAATAATTACAAGTTACATTTCCTCTTTCTGATCTCTGCAAATAGGACCTTTCGTAGCTAAGACATCTGGTTTTGCTGAGGCTGACCTATATAATTCATACATTGCCACATACAAACACTCAAACTAGGTCATTAAAATGTTTCCAATACACCACACTATTCACTGTATAGAATATATCATTCATATCAGAAAATTAGTTTTGACTCACTGGAGAACAGTCTGTTGTTAGTTTTTTTAAATTGATTTCATTCTCCTCACAAAAATGGAAAATTAGGAGCTGAGAGATTATTCACAGTGATGTCCATATTCATTTCAGTTTGCAAAACTAATTTGTCTCTGTGTGTCATGCATGTGTGCATTTTTGTGTGTAGAAGAGAGAGAAAAAAGGAAAGAAAAAAATATTTCCAATTCTTCTCTTACTGGCCTCCTCCTCGTTTAGAAATATGTATTAGTTGTGTGAAGTCAAATATGCATAAAACAAAAAAAAACCCTTACATCTTTTCCAGATTTTGAGTAGGAAGGCTAATCTCTTTAAAATGATCTAACTGTAACTTTTCTCTTACCTTGAAAAGAAGTAGGGGCAGGAGATAAAAGGTAAAAAAAAAAAAAGGACAATGTCATGGGCTGAGCTATGTCATTCTTTCCTTGTATTGATCAATATGTGAAGCCCATTGTAGCACACTTACAACTTTGCCTTTGAAACACAGATCAAGCTGGGTCAATGAGACAATCTTTTTGTATTAAAACTTCTTTCTTCTGTAGTCTACGGACAACTTGTGAACCGAGTCTTCTGCTGGATAACTACAACAGCACCTGCTTTCAAATGAGACTTGCTCATAATTGGTTCTTTGTGTCTTTTTTTTTTTTTGCGTGTGTGTGTGCTACTCGACTCCCATCAGCGACTTAACAAGCACAGAATATCTTAAAGCCTTTGATCCTAAGAGCTCCTGCTCATGTAAGTTGTCCTCAGTCACTCCACAAATCTCACTGAAGCACTGGGTAAGAAAAATTAAATAGCATTTTGTGTATAAATGTCTGAAGCACAAGAGAACATAGCATACCACAATCAGATCTACTTTCCTTCAAGGACAACTGCATTCTGGGAAAAGAATAAAACAGTTCAGAAACACAAAAATTTAATTCAGTAGTATTTCACGAAGCAAATACTTCATATTCAGTTTCAGAGCCACAGGTTTAGAGGAAAACTTTTTGTATAATCCCAGAAGGTAAGGGGCTAATGTGTACGTCCCAAACATGTATAGCGGGTCGTCTGTGGGGCCAACTAAGGATTGCTGGTAATAACAGACAGGAACTGTGGGTAATAACCAAGGATTATTTGTAATAACAGGCAATGGGAAAGAACAAGATATGACTGGAGAAGGGAGCCATGCTTCCAGAAGTAGGGCAGAACAAATGTCCTTGTTCTAGTTCCTGGAGGTAAACACAGCACAGCACAGCAAAAGTGCAGGAATGAGGCTGGGAAGTGGGCATGGACTGTAGGGAAGGATCAAGACTACCCAACACCCCCAAAACCCTCTGACCCATTTCCAGAAAGCTCTGAAAGAATAGACCCTACATGAGAATTAATTTGCAGAGAAAGCGAGAAACCTGTCTTCAGGGCAGGGAACCCTATTTATAAAATGGTACGCCCACTGAGCCCAGGTGGTTTGCCAGGAAATCCCATTAGCTGGACGGATGCTGGAACCAGGACACTGGTGATCTTTTCTTTTCTTTTTTCTCTTTTCTTTTCTCTTTTCTTTCCTTTCCTTTTCTTTTCTTGCTTTTCTTTTCCTTTTCTTTTTTCTTTTCCTTTTCCTTTTCTTTTCCTTTCTTTTCTTTTCCTTTTTTCTCTTTTCTCTTTTCTTTTCTTTTCCTTTTCTTTTCCTTTTCTTTTTTATTTTCTTTTTCTTTTTTCTCTTTTTTTCTTTTTTCTTTTTCCTTTCCTTTCCTTTCATTTCCTTTCCTTTCCTGAACTTTCCTTTCCTGAACTTTCCTGAACTTTCCTTTCCTGAACTTTCCTTTCCTTTCCTGAACTTTCCCTTCCCTGAAACTTCCTTTCCCTAAAACTTCCCTTCCCTGAAACTTCCCTTCCCTTTCTTTCTTCATTTCTTTCTTCATTTCTTCCTCTCTTCCCCTCTTTAATTAATCTCTTTTTTTATCTCTTCCTTTTCATCTTACCCCTTTACACAAAACCTACTGCTGTGTGCTTATATAGTAGGTCAGGGACTAACATCAATTTCCATGCCAACTGTGTAATTTACTGATAAAACTCTATGATTTTTTTGCAGTTGAGTATTGGTTAACCTTGAGTGCTCCCTTCCCTTTAAGGGTGGGAAGTCACACCTTTGCTCTGGGGAGGGATGTGTTCTATAACAAAGTCTCTGGAAAAAGTCACGAATTCTGGTATTGCCCTTAATCTAACTGGTCTGCACCCTATATCCAGTATAATCTGGAAGGCAGTGCAGGTTTCACAGCTCACTAGTGATGTGCCTACAAGATACTCAAAGACCAGCTTAACACCAGTGACAACTCTTCTTCCAGCAATGACACTGGCTGCAGCACATGAGAGAGGGTTGAAGCTTTTTACTGTCTGTCTCTATTGGTAAAGTGAGCCAGGTACGATCTCATTCAGGGAAACAGATTTACAGCTGAGGCAAATGGCAACACAGGAAATCATAATTTCCAAATTGTTACAAAAGATTCATTGGAAAAAAACAAGAATTATATTTATAATTTCTCCCATTTTTATATTTAGCCATTTAGTCCTTTGCCTCCCCTAAAAATCTACACAACCAATAATGTATACAAGAAGCTGACTCTTGGGAATGAATCTGCTTGTGGGGTTCAAAGATACACCATTCAATAGCACCCTAAAATAGACCATACTGATAAATCATGTCTGGATAGACATCCCTGGAGATGCTGCTGTCAGGGATGTTATGGTGACACTGATTATGAGTTTTCACCTCATATCTACTGAAAATATGTACCAGAGGGTAAGAAACAGTTCTCCCGCAGTGAATACCATAGCCCCTTGAAAACATGACGAAGTGTAATAAAATGAATTATAAAAATATAATTTCAACATTAAATTGGTTTCCTGTTCACTAGGGTAGCTTAAGATGTGGGGATATTTATTTTTTAATGTATTCTACAATACTGACACTCTCTCAAAGAAATTCAAAGAACAAATTTTTTTCTCAGTTATAAAAAGCAATACTCAAAGGCAGGAGTTTAAAACTCTTTCTCAGAAGTAAGCCTTATCTAAGCCCTATAAAGAGTAGATGACCTAAAGAAAGATCCAAGCTTTGTTGTGTTGAATTGAATTGGTTGGGGAACAGGTAGATGGAGTTCTGCCTCCCACTCCAAGAGATGCCTACACCTCCAATCAAATACCTGCTTAATATAAAATGTACAGATTCAAACTTTTGCTATGTGAAGAAATGTTCTGAGAACTGCAATAGTCAGACACCTTTTTTGAACTCTAAAATAGCACCTTGAGTAAGTGAGGAAAAAAATATAAGCAAACACTAATTAAGAAAGATTGAGCAGGCAGAGTCCTAAATTTATGTGAGAATTTAATTTTTTGCTGGGTTAAAATTTGTTAATGTGGGACCAACATAAGGTTCATAAGTTTCCCCAAATATGTCTTAAATTAATCAATTTCAGCCCACAACTGTTGTCAATAACTGTGGGTTTTCATGCTGTTAGAAAGTAATTAAAAGCATTAAACCAATATTTCTGTTCTAGAAGCAAATTATTATTCTAGGTACATGATGTTTCAGCATCCTCATGCTAAAGAACATAAAAATCAAAAAATATAACTTCTGTTTTAAATAGAAACTCTGTATGTGTACCCTCAGCTCGAGTTGTGCAATGGAGTTTCCAGTTTAGCACGTGACATCTGCAAACACAGGAATGTAACAATGGCCACAAAACACATTGGCCTTTCTAAAACCTCTAATAGCACCGACAGTCACTCCTGTGTCTACAACTCACACACATCCCAAAAATTATGTCACATCCCCGATCTGTGAAAATTTATCTTGAAATTGAAATTGCATTATTTCTTGATTGAAGTGCCATGAAAAAAAGCATAAGACTTTGTTCTAGATAAAATGAGTTGCCATTCCTCTTGAAACACCTGTTGTAACCAAGAAGGCAACAAGGTAATATAGGACTTACCAGAGCTTCAGGGCCACAAGGAGTGCAGCAAGGGACCAGGAAATATCTGAAGTGACAACTGGTGTCGGTGTTTAGGCATTCCAATTGAGCCTAGCTACCACAGAAAATACATGCTTAAAAAATTCTAATTTTTTTTCCCTTCCTCTTTCAAAGATGCAGCACTCCAACTTTGAAGCAAATTAATTTGGATTGAATTCTGTATTGCTTCCAAGAACAAGCACGGCTCCCATCATATTCTCCCTTCTCTGTGTGACTTGGTGCTGCTGTCTCTGCCTTGCTTCACCTCTGGATGCCAGGTTATTAATTTAGTGGCCTTGCTACACAACAGAATGCAACAAAAGCAACATAAGGCACAACAGAACCCAAAGTTTAATGCAGTAACTGTAACTGTATCCTGTTCTAATATATATGGCTTTTTGTTGTTCTCCCTTTCTTTATTCTTCTCAGAATTGTGCTCATTAATGTCATGGTATAAGAATGTCAATTTTTCTAAAAAGTCAAGCAAAAGAGACCTCATTCACACATGTGTTTGTAAACAGGATGCAGAAATCCCCCAGGGTTTTAGACAGTTTGGCAATATCTATATATGTATAAATGTGTGTATACATGTATATATACTGCTAGACAGCAGAGAAACTATTGTGCAGTTTCCTTGTTTTGTGTTTTATTGGCTGTCATTACAAAAATTGATGAGCTGAAGAAATAAGGGCAGATTAACCAGGAATACTGGTGAAAGCGTTGTCTACTATGATTCAAAGCGAAGTGAAGAAAAATGCTGTAACTACAAGTAACACAGCCCTCAGAGATTCCAGCAATGTTAAAAACCAAGTGATTACCATTTAACTCCTTTCAATCAACTTTGATGTAATAACGTAGCATGAGGGACTCAGAAAAACAGAAGTTAAGAAAAAAAGAGGATTATGTGAATAATAACCCCTTGGTTACAAAAGTGTATTTTCTGCCTGAAAGATGATTGATTGACAGCCTCAGATGAAGTCCTCTGTGTAGCAGCAGAGAAAGTTCACTGTGGCCAGCAGTGAAACAAATACTCTCCCTGTGACACCAGTGCCTTACATTAGGTTGCAAGGTTATCTGTAGGCAGGCTGGATGCACAGGTTTTTCAGGGGGAAGTTTTATGGCAGGTGAAAATAGGCAAATTCTAACAAGAGAGAAAGATAGTGGTGACACAGATGTTAGTTTATTTGAGATTTAAATGAAATGTGTTTAAAAAGAAATCTAATTGGTTTATTTAAAATGTAATTTATTTGTAGTAATATGACCTTATTTATAATAAAAATTGTTACTATTATAATGATTATTACCCACCTTTATAATGATATTTATTCACCATTGATCAACCTATACCAAATTGGATATGGAATATGAATGTTGAAAAGGGCAGAAAATCCTAGAACATCCTCAGCTTGTCCCAGTCTAACAATCATCTTTATCTGCAAGCCCAGTAAAGCAATGTGTCATTAGATCAGTGCATGCTAAGGCAGCAGAAGAGGCTTAGTTTAGCCCATCATAAGACATGTGCTTTACAGACTTACCGAGGAAAGCTGGCATGTCACAGACTGTTTCCCTCTTGTCCATGGCAGTTTTGCAATTCTGTAGTATAAATACCAGCCTGCATTTTGAAACTTTTGTTGTAGGAACATTTGGGGATTTTTTGATTTGCACGAAGAGACTGGAGGGGCTGCATAAGGCAAATACTGATGTCCTTAATTTTATAGGGATTAATGAATTGCACGGCACTTTTCCAAATCCAGGTCAAAGGATGCATAATTCACACACAGCGTTGCCTTGGAAGACACCTTGCAAATGCCAGCAGACACAAGCACTGCACAAACTGGAGGACCCCTCTACAAAATCACCACTGGGGCATTTGCTCAGATTCAGATGTTTAGATGTGGTGCTTAGGGACATGGTTTAATGGTGGACCTGGCAGTGTTAGGTTTATGGTTGGACTCACTAATCTCCAGGGTCTCCCCCAAACTAAATTGCTTTACATTCCTACGATTCTATATAACAAGCTATGCATTTAACTAACCTTCATATCACTGCTTTGCAGGACACTTGGAGTTCTGGTCCCTCAGATATATTGGAGATTGCAAATTGGAGCTGTGGAGATTGCAAATTTCCCTAAGACGCCAAACAGCTGAAGGCAGCCCAGAGCCTGTGTAGGGCAGCCAGCTGGTGTGACTGCAGACGTGTGTCCTATATGTAACTGGATCTATACGCGCGGAGTTAGCAAATGGAAAGAAAGATTTGATCATCACAGCACTGAGAAAAAACAGAATGTGATATTATTATTTTCCTGCTATTATTTATTATTAATGACTTGATTCCTCTGAGAGGGGTCGACATCAATGTCAGTTGCCAGTTCTTGACACTTCTAAGGAAGAGGCCCATTATTAATTAATTATTATTATTATTGTATCACTGCACCAGCTGTGTGATAGGTGATTTACAGACATATTCAGGCAGGGTCCCTACATGAAATGTTTAAAATCTAAAACATGAAAATTACAAACAGCATTACAGACAAACAAGCGTGGGAGAGAGACAAAATGACAGAAGTGATTATGTTTGTTGCAGGGTCACTGAGCAAAACCTTGGGCTCAGGGGAGTCCATAGGAACTCTGCTGTTGAGCCCACAGGCTCAGGAGTTTGCTGCTTAGTTTTGCTTCTCTTGTTGCTGATTCAGGGGGAGAGTTGGGGGTTTCAAGTCTATCTACACATGCCACTGCAGCATCAGCTCAGTTATCGGTCATTGAAATGAGATTAAATGTATCAAGGCATCTGGGTCCCAGGCATAAAGTTCTGAAGAAATAAACTACTGGAAAGACATGAAGATGAGCTTGAGGAAGTAGCTGACAGTTAATTAGTGGAAAACACAAATTATTATGTCCAGTGTATGTGCCATTTTTCCCCTTTGTCCAGCCCCTAGTAGCTAAAAGAAGCGAATTATTCACGGTTATATCCACTTCCTAAAACAGATGGAACTATTTTTCTCTCACTTACGTGTATCTTAACTCAGTGCAAATTCAGTGACTTTAGAGAACTTACCTATTACACTACACGATAAAAATGCTGTCTCCAGTTTACTCCAAGCTAACTGAGGTTCCTAACGGAAGGGCAGCTTTGCCCAAAGCTCTCTCTGCAGCAAATATAGAGGACAATGACCTCCAGAGCATAATTCTGCCCACTTAGGAGCTACACTTCCCTCTGGAGGTTTCTGTCTTTCTCCATTCACTATGGAGTTTAGAGAGACCAGATTCCTAACTCCTGCATCTCAGTGAGATGCCTAAATTGAGTAGAATGAATCCACGCCTCTATGCCTATGCATAATTCAAATCTACACTTCCTTGTAGCTCTGCTGCAGACCAAGTAATTGCTGAGATATGTGACAGCAAGAGATAGTCAATAGATAGGCAGACCATTAAGGACTGCTTGGATTACTTGTACTTTGCTTGGCTCTTCAAGAGTGCTTTCTGCCCGTTAACACTTCACTTAGGCTGTTCTTAAATGTCAGAACCTGACTGGACTCTTCTCTTCATGAGAGGCATATAGGCAAGGTTTTTACCCTGCACCGTGTTTATTTATTTACAGCCTACTTTGAAAAAAGATTAGTTCAGTCAATCAAGGATTTTAATACATTTATATGGCACAATGGTGTATAAGTTTATTGACTGTGATTTCATGATGTGGAATAGGGAAAAAGCTGTCTTGGAAAAATGTATTGTTATTTTATATGAAATTCATGATACTATTAAGTTTTTGGTCTCGTATAATGTGGAGTGTAGCATTTCAGAGATAAACTATCTTGATGTTTTCATTTCAAAGACAGGTAATAAGTGGAATACAACAATTTCCTGGAAACCCCAGACAGGCATAATCTGCTTTATGCAACCAGTCACCATCCTGAGGCTCTTAAAAAAGTTTTACTTTATAGCCATTTTGAGAACCTGTAGGATTTGCAATCATGGCACTGGCTATAGGGCAAAGATGGATTCTCTGGTTAATAAATACAGGGAGTGGGACTAAAAGCAGGAATATATCATGAAAGCAAACGGCACTTGCATTAAGGAAGGCAGTACAAAATTGCTGTAAATTGAAGCAGATAAAAAAAAGAAATTTTGCTTTTCGATGATACTTCATGGATCATTCATAATGACACCACTCAGTCTTCCCTCTCTGCCAGCATGATTCTTTTCTCCCACAGCCTCACAGAGGTGGGGAGCAACTTCTGGCTTCTGTGCTGAGTGCTTTTGCACTATTGTGCCTGCCTCTTATTGGTGGGTACATAGATCCAGTGTCTTTTGCCCATGCTCCAAACTGGCAGGATGCCGTAAGAGATACGAGCATGTTCAGACAGCACTGTGTCCAAAGGATTACGCTCCATCCATACACCCCCAGGCACAGCCATTTTAGCATTGTTATGTATTTCCGAGACAGCGTTACATTACACCAGTTCAAAGGGGGAAAAGAGAAAATCATGTCTACCTATGACTAACTTCTACAGACAGAGAGATTTCACCAATTTTTAGTCTCAAGCAGTACATTTTTCACAGCAGCAGATACGTTGTATGCTTGTAGAGTGTCTAGCACTGGACACACACTGGTCCATAAAGCAATCTTCTGGAAAAAAATCCTATGCTAAGAACAATGAAGAAATTAGTCAGTGAAGAATGGTTTAAGCAAAGGGAATGTAATATCAAAGTCTAATTACAGGGTCATTCAATTCCCAACATGGGTATGACTTCAGGATACACTTCTTCATCTTTCTCAATTTAAAACGTACATACAGCATCAGTTCCTGAAACATAAATTAGCCTCAACCATCTACAGTAATGCCAGAAAAATCACTATCAAAACCCTCCTGATTTACCCTGACATAACAGGAAGCAGAAGTTGACTGTAATCTCATTTGGAAACACTATGATTGATTATCACAATTTCATTTTTCAGTTACAATAACATAAATCTGAATTAATTTCAGTGTAAATGAGCTCAGGATTAGGATTTTTGACACGGTTTTTTTGCATGGTGAAGGAAGGACGATAACTCCAGGGAAGAATTTAACTCTGAAATAAACTAAATGAGCCTGAAGGGACATTTACCTACCTTCACACACTATGCATTTTTTTGGGAGTAACTTCATTTCCATCTTGCAGACCTTTAGGTTCTTCCTCGAAAGTCTTTCCTCTTACTATAACTTACAATCACAGCAGAAATCTTCAGTGAATCTTCCCAGAAATAGGTCTGAACAATATTTTTGGATGAGAAGTTTAGACAGGCAGTTCAGAGACAATCTTCCATGTGTAGAAAATGCCATTTTGAGGAATACTAATAGGATCTGCAAATGCACAGTTTGTAGGGGATAGCTAAAAATGGATTCTAGACACACTAGAAAAGAAATTATGCAGTTAAAAACAAAAATACAAAGAGAAACCAAAAAGGCTGTCTTTCAAAACTTGCACATTGGATTCTGCTAGGCATCTTTCCCCTCTCTCCTGCTTTTACAGGGACCAGGCATGTCTCAGCATTCACCACAGTCCAGTTCTGCTGTAATCCTAGAACAACTGCTTATTTCTTCCAGAACTGGACATCTCTATCAAGTCTGCAGATGAGAAGAAGCTGAGCAATGCAGTTGACACGACGGAAGAAAGGATATCAGCCAGAGGAACCTGGACATACTTGAGAAGTGAGCCCACAAGAACCTCATGAAGTTCATCAAGTCCAAATGCAAGGTTCTGCATCCAGGTCAGGGGCACAGATACGCGTTCTGACTGACAGAAGGGCTTGGGGGTCTCATGGATGAAAAGTTCAACTTGAGCCAACAGGAGCACTCACAGCCCAGAGAGCCTGGGCTGCATCAAAAACTGTGTGGCAAACAGGTCGAGGGAGGCGATTCTCCTCCTCCACTCTGCCAAGAGATCTCACCTGGAATGCTGTCCTGGTTTAGGAACAGCACTCCCCCATTTTGTGCCCCCTCGCCTGGCACCAAGACTCTTTCAAACCAGATGCCACTCACTTGCTCCTCCCACATTCCACTCCCCCTTCCTGCTCGAGGGATGGATTTGAGAATTGAAGGCACAAAAAGGTGAAAATTAGGGCAGGAGATAAGAACAATTTACTGTGAACAGCAATGAGATAAGAAAACGAACAGTAACAGCAACAGCAACAATATTGGCAACAAAAGTATATAAAAAGAGAGAATTATTCACAGGCAAAAATGCTCACCGCAGAGCCTGATCTGACTGCGGCCTTTTTCCCAACCAGGAAAAGGAACATTTTTCCTCCTGGAAACAAGAGAAAGAGTCCCTCCCCCCTACTCTCTCGCAAAGATTTAAGATGGTATCAAATAACATCGGAGCGTTGGCCATACCCACTGGGCACTGCAGCCCAGAACTGGGCTCAAGCCATCCTGCACACTCAGCCTCCTGCAAAGGTGGGACTACAGGCGTGTGCCACTGCACCCTGCTAATCTAAAAAACATGGCTCTGTCCTGGCCACAACTAGGACAAGTACTGAGTCCAGGTCTGGGGTCCTCCAACACAAGAAAGATGTGGACCTGTTAGAGGGGATCCAAAAGAAGACCATAAAGATGATCAGAGGGATGGAGCACCTCTCCTACAAAGAGAGACATGGGGTTTTTCAGTGTGTAGGACTGAAGGCTCCAGGGAGACTTTATAGCTGTCTTCCAGTACCGTAGGGGGTCTTATAAAAAGGAGGAGGACGAACTTTTTATACAGGCAGAGAGTGACGGAACAAGGGACAATGGTTTTAAACTGAAAGAGGGCAGGTTTAGATTAGGTAACAGGATGAAATTTTTTACTGTGATGGTGGTGAACCACTGGAACAGGTTGCCCAGAGAAGCTGTGGGTGTCCCATACCTGGAAGTGTTGAAGGACAGCTTGAATGAAACTTTGGGCAGCCTGGTCTAGTAGAAAGTGTCCCTGCCCACAGCAGCAGGCTTGGAACCAGATGATTTTTAAAATCTCTTCCAACCCAAACCATTCTATGTTTCTATCTCACCAAGTGATCTAGTAGGCAGAGGTGGCTTTTGATTTTCAAGAATTCATACAAACTTCAGTGGTAAAACTTCCCACATGCATTTTCCACTCAGATAAAAAACAAGTTAGGATTTTTTTTATTCCCTGTAGAAACTGTTCCGACAACCTTTTTACAGTAAGATGCACTTATGATTCTCAGTATGGCAAACGTGTTTCATACCATCTGTTCCATATTTATAATTCTTTAGTTTATATTAAAGAAAACAGTAAAACTACAGGGATATTATGCATTGCAATTGAGGATTTTATAAGGTTCAATAAATTCCCTCTTAACAATCAGAGTTAAGCCTACATAAATTCTAATCTTTCTCCTGCTCTACATTTTACTTTCTCAGTTCCTCAATCAGTTTTGTTGCTCTGTTCTCCACTTTAAGATGAGAGATCAGTTTTACAACAGGGTAACAGGCTAAACTCCTTCTTCTAAGAGACTCCGTATGGAAGAATTGTAACACCTTACCAAAACTAAAGCCGTGGAAATCATAGATTTTTCAATATGGCAAGTTTAAGAGTTGGAAAGAATAGTCCAGAAAAAAGAGACTTAAAATGTTTTGGTTTTTCTGGACAAATTGTTGTTTTTCTGACACCATGCAACTCATTCCCAGAGCTTGAAAAAAACAAATGTGATAATGACCTAGATTTAGAAAATTCTCGGAAAAGACCATCATCTCTCTTTTACCCAAACTTAAGTTCTGTGAGCATAGGTCAAGAGTGTGGGTGATTCAGATTTAGCTCTGAGTGGACTGGAAACACCATAATCCAGTATCCATGAGACTGGACAAATGTTGGGCTGCCTTGGTATCCTTGCAGATCCAAGTATGCAAGGAGTAGGGACTGTCGCCCCACACCTGTCAGGTGAGTGTCTTCCTAGCCTGACTAGAAAGCTATACCGAATAACTGGTGAGTTTATAGAGTTATGTCTTCAGTACCCAGCAATAAAGACCTCTCTTTGGTCCAGAATCTCTTCCGGAATGGAGAAGATCCAGGTCAGGCTTTTCCACAGGGAAGTCCTTGACTGCTAGAATAAACTATTCGTTGAAAAAAGGTTTCAGCTTTTTCTTATTGGAGCTTTTCTGCTTCATATACCACATATGAACACTTACTAAGAGAAATAGCAGAGCAATGAGTCTGGATCTCCAGGCAGAGAGCAGCTCACAGCACAATAGACAGAGTCTCAACTTTACTCCACTTGTATCTAAATATTTTTACAGGATGAAACAGTATGAGGAAATCCCTAGTAGAGTGTCATTTATGAATTTCTGTTAAGGATTTAAACACTCCAGGTAGAAGAAGGAAGAGATAGCACTTTCTTCTGCATTTTAACCAACCTCTCTGAATCCTGAAGTCCTGGTAAATGAGAGTTTGTAATTCATTTATAATTTTGAAACATGAAGTCAAAACAGTTTCACAAGTTGTCTGTGTCACTAGGACAACGATGTTCTGTTGCATCAGATTCTTTTGAAATGTGGGGTTTTGTCTCATCAGGTCGTATACCATTTTCCTCACATTTCTGTGTACATTGTAAATCTAAGGTAAGTTTCTGTTCTTGATCTCCTTTTGAAGAATCTCTCTGACTTCACTCATTGTTCCTCAGATTTATGACAGATTATGACTCACTGCTCTTCCTGTCATCTAGAAAGACAAGTGAAAAGGATTAGTTTCAAATTAACATATGAAGTCTTTTGGCTTCATTCTATTTCTGGTGACACATTCCTTGTCCTCTGGAAATTATACTGAGATTCCCCATGAAAAAGCATTGATATCCAAGGAAAGCCTCGTTGACATTAACAGTTATGTCCTTTGGCACAGTCTTAAACGTGCACTGTTTTTGTTACAAGCTTAAAGCCTAAGTCAGCAGTATGTTCATTGCAGCAAATGGAGAAGCTTGGGGTTTACATCATCACATTGAGAGCCGGATTGGTTCTTACACATTTTTATATTCTCATTTCCCCTGGTAGCTGTGTTGTCATATTGTCTGATTCATTTGAACACACAAATAAAAAGTCAAAAGGAGTAATATCTACACTGCGCAAGAAAATTTCTGTAGAAGGGATGTAGGCAGAGAACAGGGAAGAGGTGCACATGTTTTCTTGCAGGTTACCAAAGCATCTAGGAGCTTTAATATATGTCTCTAGAAAATAAATGAAGATTTTACAGAGAGATTGCTAGCTTATAAAAAGAGTTAGATGTTGCTTACAACTAGTGAATACCCTCAAAAATTTTAGACAGTGATAAAAATCTTTAGTAAACCAAAGGTACTACAATTATTACAGATCAAAATAGCTCACAACTGACGCCTATTTTAAAGACACAGAAGTTTCGGATTGAAGAGAAAGTTCTGCAAGTGGCTGAAAGCACAACACAGGCTTGTTTTCTTGGACTTTCTAGAAATAAAATCTATGAGAAGATTGATATATGTTATCTTAAGACTTTTTTACTAAATAGAAGAACATATTTCTCCATTTTTCTTTAAAAATAGGAGATTCGAATATATGGGTTTGTTGGAAACATTAATTAACTATGTAGGTTAACTGTCTCTGTAAGCACAAAGGAAATTCTGGAAAGGCAAAATTAGTGTTTTGGTGGGGGCTTTGGAGGAAACAAGGGGATGAGGGAAAGCAAGTGGTAGTTCTGCTAGTATCTACTCAGTAAGTTTTCCCAAAACAAGCCCAGAGAGCCAAGAGGTTCATTTGTGTTTCACTGCCCTCTTGGGCCTCACCTGGAACACTCGTGTGCTGGGTGTCACATTATGCCACGGTGACCACCACTACTGGAGCAGGTCAGCTGACCGCAGGAGAAAAGTCATAGAATTTCCCCTTTCATATGTGGAAACTTTCTCATGAGTTAGAACGCAGACAGAGGCCAAATAATCTGCGGGTTTTGTTCATATGGATACCTGCAATTTCTAAATATGTTCAAATTCCAAGTCTTTTTTGTGCAGTAGGCAACCTAAACTCTGGAGTGCCTCCCACAAGCTATTACAGGGGCGTGAGCATGCGCCTCATCCTCTTTGATATAAACAAGGACGCGTTTCTGTCCTTTGCCTTGGGTAAACAGCACCCTCAAAAATTCTCCATAAGTGTTGTGAGAGCTCCCTCTCCTGTTACAAATGGCTTTATCAGCTGATTTAAAGTCTCAGTTCTGGTTTACAGGGCTGAATCACAGCTGAGCTGTCAGAGAAGAAGAAGGCAGACAGACAAGGAGATGGTGCTAGGATCTGCTACAGAAATCGTCTCCCAGAAAAGTGTCAAGCAAAGGAATGTACCTTTGTCTTTTCAGAAAATGCCCTGGAAGCAGGAATGAACAATTCATATTGTTAGATACTTGATCCGTTTTAAGGTGTAGCTGGTGGCAGGGCCATATTTAAAAAGCTTGAGTAGGGACTTAGGCTGTTTACTGCCTGATTTTCGTCCAATAATCTGTTATTGCTTATTTCATTTAATTACTTGATATCAAATAGCAAGCTAAAATAGGCCCCTTTCCATACTAGGTGACATTCAAATGATTCAAAACGATGAAAAGCCATGCAGACTAGTAAGGGGAAAACACAGCTTCCATCTTGTCCAGCCATTTTTTGTTAGCCTCCCAGGAAAAGGTAGCAGGAAGCCCACTGGCCCTAAATAGCCCTTTCCTCCCTGGAACACATGCCTGTAATAGTCAACCCAAAGGTGGGGTTTTTTAGTGTCGGCTTTTCCAACACATACAGATGAAGCCATTAGTGAACTACTGAGATATCCACTCCAAAAAGTCTCCATTAGTTTGATAGAGAGAACTTGAAGTCAAAGGCACCTGCAGTAATATGGCACTGCAAGAAGAAGGATCTTCCATACAGACTGTTTTAAATGGCCTCTCAAAATGAATTAGGCACCAAATGCAAGTAAATGTTATCAGGCGTCGCTCTCTCTTCATTTATCATTGGTTTCAACTTTCAGCCCTACACTCAAAATGAGAATTTGATATCTTAAATGGGCTTTCAGACATATCTGAGTGCTGGAGATAAGATACCAAGAACTTCTGTACTCCTTTCAGGGTTGAGGGAAGAAGGTGAGCTTGAACTGCTTTAGCTGGGGAAGTGAGTTGAATCTGTGTCTCCCATAGCTATGTGAACACTCAGATGTGAGGCCATTCTGTGCACATTTGCAAGGAAAGCAGCAGCCGCTGCTGCACATTTGTCACAGATATCTCTGAGGTATGCCGTAAGCAGTTTCTAAGAATGCCTGATCAGGCTGAGCCTCTCGGCAGGAGGGACTGTCTGTGTGGACTTCGGTGAGAATGAAGCACTTTTCATCTGTCCTCCCCAGGCTGAGCAGTTCTGGGTAGGCACAGAAGCAGAACAGGAGGTTCTCGGGGATTTTAAAGGTTAAAAACTGAGGCATCTCTAGAGGCAGTTTGTGAGGCTTTTCAGGGTTTGGATGAGAGCTGAGCAGGGATTTTCAGGTTGCACATTTTGATGTCTGAATTCTTCATAGTTCTCCTTGGAGGTACCAGCATCTTTTTGATTTGCAGGATGTAAGAGCAGGGAGCTTCACTGCCCATGGTGGGACTTCACACCTAAACACCTGCCTAAATACTTTAGAAAATGTGATTTATAGGTCATGGCAGGACTCTTCCACACATTTCTTCTCTCGTACACAAAGCTTTCAATTAAGTGCATTTTAATGAGTATTATAAAACCTGTTTCTGCTATTTCTGAAGGATTTTTTTAGATGCAGTCCCTCAGTAGAGAGCATTACAGTAATCTAATCCATATGTTGGTAGAGACAAAATAAACAAGCACATTTGGAAGAGGTAGGCTACCTTTGCCTCATGTTTGCTTTGTGGGGGAAAAAAAAAATAAAAATACTTTTTTGCCACTAGATCGTTTTTGTGGATAATTGACAGGTTGAACTGAGGCTGTTCTGTCTTTTCCAGATAGTTAAAATAATAGCACAGTTCCTTACCCACAGCAGTTAATTATCAAACACAACCAGTTGTGAAGCTATTAAATAATTATAACACATTTTACAACTGCTGAAAATGTATATGAATTTTAGATGGTGATATTATCATATCCCTTGTTAATATTCCTCAGCAGTTTAATAGAATGACTTATGACAATTAAGTGCAGTAAACACCTTTTATTACAGTTTTAACATAATTTTGCACTATGTCTTCTACACGCTAAATCATAGCTTCAAAGGAATCAAAGCAAAACATTAAAATGTCAATTATCTCGGGACCCTGAAGGGGCAAAGGTGGGAAGTGTACTTAATACAAGTAAAACTGGACTGATTGGTCTTTGGGGACGGTCCCTCCTTAGCTCAGGATGCTGATGCTCGGTAGGGTTTGAAACAACCCTTAAAGTTCTGAGGATAAATTCAAGCAAATTGAGTTAGCTGTGGAAAATAGTAACAGAGATCAAATTCATTGCTTTAAAGTCACTCTTACAGAATGGAATCTGATCTCCCCATTTAGTACCACAGCAACAATTTCCCCAGTGTCATGGGATCCCCAGAGCATGCAGGTAGATTTTAACCTTTTGGACCTTTTCCCTTATTTCTGCTGTACTTTCTGAACTGCAGAACATCAATCTCGAGTTCCAGATTTCTGTAACTTTTTTATCCTGCAGGCAAGCCATGCAACTTGTCAGCAACTCATTGACATCAGCAGGTCTTGTTCTGAGGGCTTGCAGCAGTTATCATGAGTCGGTACTGGTTAGCAGAGCTATTAGCATGAGTCCATGAGCTTTAATTTACTCTTTCAGAAATAGATTAATGCTCTGTTCCAAAAGCAAACATAAAGAACTTTGAACAGCTTTTGCACATTCAAAGAAAATAAATAGTCAAGCTGCACGTACAACCTTTTGAAAATCAAGAAGGTTCAGATTTGTCCGGAAGTGTCTACATAGTACCAACAGCAGCTGATTGTAAGCACCAACAGTAAGTCAAAAAAAGACAGTGGGATTTGTAGGGATGACTCACCAGGCATGTATTTTCTGCCCATTCCTGTAACTAAGGAAAATAAAGCATTTAAAGAAGAACTCCAGGACCACAGACCCCAGAGAAAATCCATGTAAAAGAAGAACTGAGTGACTTCTGGAGAATCCTGGGGATACCACAGTCCAGGTCCAGGACTATGTACCATATAGCTGCACCGTTGCACTGACCCATCTGTCATTTGTCACAGCCCACTTCATTGCTGCCATGAAGCAGGGAAGCCATGCAACTCATAAAAATTCATATATCTGTGATTTAATAGTCTCCATGCTGTCATTTGGTCTATAAATGTGCCAGGGTTCATTGGAAAAATGTGTGTAGCAGTGCAGAAGGTCTACAAACTACTGGTTAAAACCACACTTATATAACATCCCACTGCAGAAACATCGAAGAGTTCCAAGAACTCAAAAGAAAGGGTAAATATAATTAGAAATTTGTATAATATTAACAAGTACTATTCAGTCATATTCTGCAAACTGAGAAGTATCAGTACATGAAAAAGGAGAAATCTACTGTCCTGTCAAATCATGCACAGTGTATTATTCAGGTCCCAAATGCAGGAGCCTAAGATCCTTGACCACAGTGGCCACCATTAGTTAAGGAGTTTAACAGTGATGGGAAAAAGAGGAAAGGAGCAGCAATTAAAATAATAAGATTCGCTAGAAATGTAATAAGATTCCATAGGAGCTGTCCCGGAAATATCTATCATTTAACAATGATAATCAATAATTAAATTAATTATTCCTTATTTTGAAATGGCCATTTCAGGGACATACTCATCTCTTAAATGCCACTGTATGATTTAAAAACCATGGTAATTTTTTTTTTTTTTTTAAGAAACAGCTGGGTGATTCTTCACCCATCTTACAAAGAGAAATCAGAAAGGCTGTTGCAGGAGCCCCGCTGAACTACAGCTTTATGCTAGTAAACGACAGAAATCCACTAGCACATAGGAAAATACTTAATCAGATGATTCTGCATTTGATCATCCCAGATATATGCCACCACCACAAAAAGAGATGTCTGCATGACAAAGTGTTGAAATAAATCAGTGTAGACCAGAGCTACAATTCCTTTGGAGGATGAATTTCTCTCAGAAGTTCAAGCTATCCTCCAGCTTGTAACATTCGTTGTTCTCAATTTCCAGGAAAATATTTGGGCTTGCTAGAAAGAGATGGATTTCAGTGGGATTCAGTAGAATTCAGCTAAAACTGTTACAAACGAGATCTGGGATGCAGACTGAGCACAGGCTCTGTGGTCATTCCCAAGCTGTTAGTTTGTCCCTCCGACTGATCTTTTAGCTTTCCAACCAAGGCTGTCCAAGGAGCCTATGAAGGGCATTAGTGCTGAGCAGTGGGACTGGGAAGCAGTCACTGTCAGCTGGCCTCGGGGACCTGGCTTCCTTCCACTAGTAGTGTTGCCATAGGCCAAGAGTCCTTATTTTTGGTGAATTTTCTACATATCTCACTTTGACTCAACCACTAAGGAAGTGGTTGAGTCACCACCACCATCAATGATCTTGGAGGTCTAGTTCAACCTAAATGATTCTATGATTCTATGTTTACCTTCTTCATTTTCAATACCTACAAGGAATAGTGTATGTTGAGCTCACTTTCACTAGCTGTACCTGCAAAGCTGTACTGACCTCTTCTAGTTAGACACCCAAATCACATGTTCCACACACAGGATGCTCACACAGTTGCTCTAAGGCTGATGGGTACCTCCCCACAGACACTTCCATAAACATCCTAGCACAGACACTTACAGTGCCAGCATGCTGACTGCCAGCTTCCAAAAGATGATTCCTTACAGATTTGCCTGAGGAAAGAGCAAGAAACAAAGCTGTTCAGACAACCAGCAAGGCTCAGCAGCAAGGCATCTCCTGCTGTACCCCTGGGTGGCCCAGCAGTTACACTCACAGTCTACCTCCACGACATGCTAGAGAATTGCAAAGACACATCCCAAATCTGGCAGTCAGTTCCCCACGGTGGGCAGGTTGGACCAATCTGTCAAATGACTGATATGCATCTATTAAACTGTCTTTTGTAACTCCCAGTAACACAGACTAACAAGGTAACACTTTGAATAATGCATCTCAGGATAGGAAAACTATGAAACACAGATGCCTCACTGTCTTACAGTCATATGTCATTCTTCTGTCGTACTGCCTTTGAAAAATTGTTTGGTATGATAGTTATATGGGTCCTTTGTTTCCTCATCTGCCTCTTCTCAAACCCAAGACTGAAAATTAACATGACTTTCAATCAATTTTGCCAGTTATTAAATCTATTTGCCCCTACAGCAGGTATGTGCCAAAAAGTGGTGGATTCACCAAACCTAGCTCTTCTACTTAGAGACTTGGTACACCTGTGGTATGTTCCAGGATCCTTTTCCTGTATAATCTTGACATCTGATCTTTGATGTAATTAGCACAATTGCAAATTTTCACAAGGGATTCTCTGTTCTTGTCAAAATCTTTACCATAACAACCTTTGAATTACAATACAGCAGTAAGTGTACTACAGCATTCAGCAGAGGAAAAGATACAGTAAGAACAACTCTAAATGAAATTAATTAGAATGGTTAATGCTAGTGAAGCACTTTGAAGATGGAAAGAGCTATAGTAGTGTTAAATTATAATCATTAGCATGCCACATCCTGAAGGTCTTACTCATTTATTACCCATTTGTTACACAGACTAAACTTACATTCACTTCAGCTGAAGATTTATCTGAATGAGAAATGCAGATTTCAAAATTCATAAAATAATAATAGTAAATATGGATTAATAAATCAATCAACCTGTAAAAAGTCTGTGTTCATAGCCCCTGGTACTTGAGTCTGCTTAGGAAAGACTCTCTTGGACATGTACTGGGGCCAAATAGATCCATTGTTCATTTAGTTTGGAAAAAATTATGTAAACAAAACAATAAAACAGTGTTCTACATTGGATTAAATAGGAGCTCTGTACTGGGGAAAGGGAAAGGGAAAGGGAAAGGGAAAGGGAAAGGGAAAGGGAAAGGGAAAGGGAAAGGGAAAGAGAGGGCTTCCAAGGACTGGAAAAATTCAAATGACACACTGAGATGTGCAAGAGGATCCAGGGAGCTAAAGACCAGTCAGCCTGGCCTCAATTCTTGTTAAGGTGATAGACCAAATAATCCCAGAAACCATTTCCAAAAAATATCAAGGTGATTTGAAGTAATCAGCATGGATTTATGAAGAGTAATTCAAGTCTGACCAACCTGGTAGCCTTGTGCAAATAAATGATTAATCTGTTGCATGAGTGGAGAGCAAAAGTAGACTTTAGCAAGACAGGGAGGCAGACTAAAAACTGGCTGATCCTTCCTCTCTGCTCAGCATTGATGGGACACATCTGGATTGCTGGATCCAGTCCTGGGTTCCCCACTACAAAAGAGACATGGACATACTGGAGAGAAACCAGAAAAGAGTTGCAAATATGATTAGGGACCTGGACCATCTCTAATATAAGGAGGGACTGAGAGAGGTGGGATAGTTCAGCCTGGAGAAAAGAAGGCTCTGGAGAAATCTTACCAATGTCTGTAAGTACCTGAAGGGCAGGTATAAAGAAAACAAAGCCAGGCTTTTCTCAGTGGTGCCCTGTAACAGGACCAATGGCAGTGGGGACAACTGAAATACAGGAAAGTCCATCAGAACACAAGACAATTTTATTTTGTGAGGATGGTCAAATACTGGTTTTCAGAGAGGTTTTGAAGTCTCCATTCTCAGAAAAGGAAGAGGAACAAGTGGGAAGAAAATGCCCTTTGCAGTTGACTGTGATATGGTATAAGAATTCACACATTTGGGTTTAGAAAAATGAAATGCTTTGTGAAAGATTACCAAATTGACAGCCCCGGAAGGTGTGAATGTACCTGCACCTCACTCCCCAAGCACAGCTGTTTACTAACCCTCTTTTAATTCCCCTGTGTCTCCTTACTTTCATCGGTGCTTCAGACTAATCTGGGCAAAGGATTGTGGCAGAATCAAAGATCAGCAGTAATGACATCACATATTGTCTTCCAACACCCTCATCCAGTGGTGAAGAAAGTTCTTTAATGGGTGAGATGAGTTAATCTAGTTAATCTAGTTGGTTCAGTATTTATTTTCACTGCAAAAGTAGCACCCATACCTGGTAGTTATTTGAAAATGGTTTACTTAGGAAAAAAAATTTGGTATACTTTAGTAATGCAATTAATTCCTAGTGAAGCTAACAAAATGTCTTTTTAAAGGTGATCAGAGAGATTTTAATTCACATCTTATAAACCTCATTTTTTTCCTTGTGGTATGGTTTCTGCAGATAGTACATATCTCACCCAAAATTTATTTGGTGATTAGCCACCCACAGGAAGCACACATTAAGTTCTGAGTTGCAATAATGTCCAACTTTTCCAGCTCTTGCTGGAGAACTCAGCAGCTCCTCCAGTACTCCAAGGGTTAGTCAAGCAGCAAACAAGCAGCAGCTGGCCAGGATGGTAGGCAAAGAAAACAAATTTGAAATAAGGTACTTTTTTGTTTTTGTTTAAAGCCATGCTATCAGAGAAGATGCATGTGACAGGGATGGGAGTGCCTGTGAGAAGAAGCTACATGCAGACATCCAACAGAGACTTTAAAATACTGGTTAGCAGTATCAATGTATTTTGGCTGCATGCAAGTCCTTGCATATTATCATAGTGCCAGGAAAGTACACAGCACCTCTGAGTCATATAAAAGTTCTGGTTCCTGCACATATACTGCATTTAGGCAGAAAGTAATAACTTACAGAGTGGAGAAGATCAGATAATAGTTCCCCCAATAGTATTGCATGACAACTTGAGCTGATTTTAACTCTGTTGTTGCTCTGTACGTACATATAGAGCAAAACTGTCTTGTAAGCACATTGCAATCCCAAATTCCCATAGAACTGTATAACTTCAGCACAGCATGCTTCTTCTGATAGGACAAATAAGTGCTTTGATCACGTAGATATCCACATTAAATGTGACCATTTAAATTACCCTGTCTCATATAGATGCTTACGTGAGACCGGTGAAGTCCCTACACAGCTGAAGGAGAGACACCACCTCCTAACTCAGACTCTTGTCTTCTGCCTCCTCGTTGTGCAGCAAGCCTGAGATCCTACAGTGGGGTTTATCTCACCTAATTTTAGCAACCCAAATCTTTAGCTTTTGGCTAAGCTAGTCTCCAAGCTCCTTCTACATTCAATGCAGAGATGGGTATTTCCAGTTAAATGTCAGTATTTTTAGACAGTTATTTTGGGATGGGATAGCTTGCTTTCTCTCAAGGGTTCCTTGACAATACATTATAGCAGTGGCCCATGTGAACAGATCAGAGCAGATGCCTGTAATCTAGATATTATATGACATAAAGTGATACAGAAGAACTTAAAACATGGCAATCACTAAGCAGTGTGAAAATTGATTTGTAATCCCCAAAGCTGCAGCATGCTTCTAACTACCTTCAGCAACAGGGAAGAATCATCAGTAATGGAATTAGATGTCTATTTTATTCTAATACACTATTAAAGCTCTTGGAGGTTTAAACGTTCTGAAAATTATGGTACTGTTGAGTTCAGTGGTATAATACAGATGAGGGTTCAAAGATATTTCAAAGATGATTAGCAGCTTCTCTTATCTGTTTCCACCTCTCAGTACTTTATTAAATTAAGGAGGAAGGTTCATTTAAGAGAGGAAGACTAGCCCATCAGAGGCTCTGACCAATGCTAATTTACTGAGGGCAAAACTTGGCAAATTGTAACATTTGTGAAATATTATGAAAATAGTTTTTTGGTAAATGTTAAACTTTTCCAATAAGCTAAACTAGCAAAAAGGGACCGAAAATACACACATTGATATATCTTCCTTTAATAATTTAATATAAATAGAGAATACAATGAAATGAACTGTCAAGTATAAAAATCCTTTTAGTATTCTCTTTTCATGTTCAAAAGCTTTGTTGTTTGAGCATCCATAATTGCTTTGCATCAAGTGCCGTAACACATTTCTATCTGTCTTTCAGCAAACTTGAAAATGTTTTTTGTACTTTTGGCTTTAGTAAAAATCGGATGTTTGTTTCAGCCAGCAAGGTTACTTCTGGTGATTGTTTATCCTCTGACATTCTGTTGTGATCACTGGGGCCATCATTCACTTTGCCATGATACATGTATATTACTGTTTGCACCATCACTCACAGCTCATAACTTGGGATAATCCAGAAGGGCATTGCATGCATCATTCCTTCTGTTTAGCCATTGAAATTACTTGGAATCAAAAGCTGAATGAAACAGCTGAGCCCAGCAAACAGAGCGGCTAACATGGGAGTTTCTGAAGGGTTAGCTGCAGACGCTGTGCTCAGAGGTAGAGCAGTTGCAGAAGGTGAGTTGGGAGAGCATTTGCATGCATGTGTGTGTGCATTATCTATTCAAGTTTTGTCCTTTGGGAAAGCTGTGGGGACCGTCTCTCAATCTCCTATCAGGCCGTACTGATCGACTTGTCAGAGTTTCTGTGAGACCCATCTGGCCATGACTAGCAGGTCTTTGATCAGAATCGGTGCTTGAAATCATCAAATAGCTAATCCCTCCCAGATTACTGAGGGAATGAGACTCTGCAGCGAGAATTTATATATAAATCATTTGCCTGGCATCTTTTGGAACCAAACAGACGAAGGAAGAACAAAAAGAAAGACAGTGACTTCACATATGGGAGAGATATTTGGAAAAAACACATCTGGAAAGCATCACTTTTGAAGAGTCAAGGCAGCAGGGACCCATCACTAAGGAATAAACTATACAACAAATCAGCATTTGTAGAACAAGGGACAAGGGTACTATTTTATATACCTGCTCAAATTCCACAAAATACTCATGTCTGAGCCACTAACACAGCCCTGTGCAAGTGATCTTGAAGGTTTATGGATTAATTTTCTAGCCAATATAGCGCAAGCTGGGGCACAAGCCACCAGCAGCTCCTACCATCATATCACATTTCAGAACAGCATCAACAGCTCCTTAAAACCTGTCTGTCCTATATTAAGGAAAAAAAGCCGAGAAGTTGACATCTTGATGTGAGTGATATATATCAGAGATCTGTCAGTACAAAAACTACCTTGGAATTTCTAAAAAAAATACTGACAATTTCATAACTCAAAAAATAGTGTCATGGAATGACAAATTTGATTTCATCTGAACAGATAAAAGGGCGCTGATCTAAGAACTAAAAACAAGGATTTTTTAGGAGCAAGTCATCATGACTTAATTACATTCATTATGTGCAGACTGCAAAAAAAGCTCAAATCAGTAATAAATATGGTTGGTGATTTAAAAGAGATGGGATCATAAAGCTGAAAACAACTATAGTCTGATAGACCTGGAAGAAGGTATGAATAATTTGGAAGAGCTGATTAAATATTTTATTTGATGGTCAAAACATTGCCATCCCACAGCTGAAAAATTAGGTGACATTAGTTATAAAAAACCTTGCCTATAGCAAAGAGAATAAAAACAACTCCAAAAGCTAAAATATATTTGTGATCTGTGTGTGTGTGTGTGCGCATCAGTGGAGAGGGTTGGGGTGAGGGGTAATGAAAAAAAGGGCAACATGACAGAAATGTATATAAATTTAGAAGCTAGAAAGTTTGGGAAACTGATTAAGGAAATGAGAGAATAAAGTAAAAGGCAAGGGATGATACAGTTGTATGTAATAAAGTATCCAAATGCAAGGAATTCTGCCAGAGGTGCTGTTTTTTCCCTAAATTAATAAAGTAGGGCTGTCAGTAATAATGCAGAAAAGTGTTCAAAAATATTGTGGTTTTTATTTGGAAAAAAGACTATATATTCAGATTACAGGAAAATGATGAGTACATTAATAAGACATTTTCAGAGTCTTTCTTTACGTTCAAAGGACTGTGACAAAGAACAATACACTCTTTGCTATTTTTGCTTAGAAATAAAGAGGGGTTTGAATGAGATTTAATCCAAGTTACCTGGATCTATATTTAGATCTATATTTAGAAATGTTATAAACAAGTCATTTTTTAGCCAGAGGGGTCCAGAAGAAACATTAGGCTGGGAGTCTACATTTTTTAAGGAAGTCACTTTAAGCTCCTAAAGTAGCTTCAAACTCCTAAAGCACTGAACAGATTTACTTCTTCATCTTGAAATGCCGATGCTTTCTTCAGCAGAATGCCTGCTATTTGTTAGGCACTTCACAAAGTCTCATATAAATTCTTTCTGAGCATCTGATGAGATGTTGTGTTTCTGGCAAGACAGGATGTCAGTGCCTGCTGCTTTTGAAGGCAGATTTTTTTGTGGAAGGTTGTATATAAATACATATTAAGGAAGAATGTTTTAACATAACATTTGAGACATAAATATTCATTTCCTGCTGCAAACTATAGATGAACAAGGTAAAATAATTCTGTCTGATTCTTGAGCCCTTATTTTTGGAATGTTTCCTACTTCTCCCATCTATTGCTTCTTGATCCCATGTTTTCTGTACAAAGTAAAATATGTCACTGTAGACTTCCTAGATTTCAGGAAGAGAAACATGCGATGGTGAAGCTGACCAGAACAGCAGCTACTGCTCTTCTGTTTCCTATATATGAATGATGCTGAGAATATGATATTTCAATGGTGGTTCTCCCTACCAGCCTGAAATTCTTCCTGAATTCCTGTAGTTTATAAAAGTCAACAAGGAAAGCTCATCACTGGACAAGGACCTATTCCCTTAAGGGTTTGTTTGTGCAGGGTGGGCAGTGTACCAGGACTCTCACCTAAAGTGCTGCACACGAATGACACTGTGGTTCTGATGCTGCCAGGCAAGCCCAAGCTGAGGCCATACAATCTGACAAAAGGCTGCGCTCCATGCACAAGCACAAGCGACTGCATCAATTTGAGGTAAATACCAAGGTCCCTGTTCACTTCATCTGGAAGGAAAATGGTATTTTTTGTGGGAGTATTTTATGTCTCACATCAAACCCACATGGGTATTTTCATTTTTCATCTAATTTAAAAATCAAAATTGAAACCTTTTCCTCCTATTTTTAGTATTTGAAACACAGACAAAAATCTGTTTTCTCACACATAAGCAGAGGAAGCAAATATTTGCCTCCAAACTTTCCATCTAAAAGAAAAACTGCAGAAGCATTTACATGTTAATAAAAGCAACTCCTTCTACTGGTTATTATCCTCCTTTCTCACTCATGCATATTACAGTGATCCAAGCAGAGAATGAGCAGGCTTTCAGACCTTCCTTAGCATGCAAATGAAGCATTGGCTTATGCATCACCCCTTGCATCTAAAAGCAACTTGTGTGTCGCTGCATAACATCGTTCAGAAATTTGGGGGATCTTCCTTTATTCCTTCAGTCCAGCCAGGCAACATTTTCCATGTCTGATGTGTAGGACTAAACCTATTCCAAATAGCAATAAAACTGAGATAGAAGAGCAGGTGAAGATAAGGAAGGAAATTAAAATAGATGGGGTTTTTATGGAAACGTTTCAGAAAGGAGGAATTGCAGCATTTCCCTCCAGCTGTACACTCAAAATCAGATATGAAGGACTATCTGATTACTTCCTAAAGTGTTGCCTGGGAGGATTAAGCACGGGCCATGGAGCAGATCCTCTGCATAGGCAAATCACTGTATGCTTTTACACCAGCTGAAAGACTGGTCCTTCTGCATCCCATCTGCCAAATACACATAGATGCAGAATGAGTGACTGCAGTCCTCTAGAGCAGGTATATCCCCTTTCTACCAGAGTTTTTTAATGCACCCAGTGAATTTCAGTACTCAGTTTAGCTCTTTTCCAACTTCATTTCATAGAGAACAGAAGATGGTTTTTGGCAGTGACACTTAGCTGAACTCTGCTTTGTGTGCAGTTAGATTTACTTCTAACACTTCTGAATGTCGTTACCCACATTGTTGCTTTTGTCCCAAACTCTCTTTTTGTTGGTCGGTTTTGTATTGAAATCACAGTTAAGCCATTCAGCATGGTATTTTCTTTACAGAGTGAAAAGTGTGTGAAAGCATTTGAAGGTCACATGTATTATAACAAAACAAAAGAGAGAAATAATAGGGCATCCATTCTGAAGTCCTCAGACATCCAACATATTATTGCCCTGGTGATTTCAGTGTGGATAAGAAGAGCTGCAAAGGGAAGGAGGCATCTTAATCCAGCTGCTCCTTTCAGCATACACAATGAGAGGGATGAAGGGGTCTTGTTCCCCAGCCTCTTCCTGCCACTCGGTGTCATGTGCCTGGAGTTGTCTCTAGAGAACACGTCTCTGTGCCAGGGTATCACAGAGGAAAATGTTCAATTTGTGGGTGTCTGCAATAGCACCCCTGAACTCCTCAGCTCATTTGCTTCCCAGGCCAGGCTCTGGGCACTGCAGTCCCCCAAGTCCCATTTCAATTATGCAAATATTCCTACATGGGACCCATGACCAGAGACATATTAACTGGCAATGAGATTTCTCCAGTAAAGGTACAGTTTTTTCCTCCACCTCAGAAAATAAGGTGCCTGGGAATATGGTATAAAACAGAAGAAAAAGAGAGTAGGGATGTATTTCATTACAGTTCCTTCCTCTCTCCAGGTCCCCAACATCTGAGTCAGAAAGAACAACCTGCATTATTTGAAGTGTAATTAATTTATTTCTGTGAGGCTCTTGCCAGCCTGCCAGTGTATCCAAACCCTTCTCTTTTAGCAGATATTAGCTCTTCTTTATTGCATTTGTCCTTCAGTAGCATAGGCCAAGGCCTAATGATTTTAAACTAGGAAAGTGTAGAATTTGGCTAGGTATAAGGAAGAAAGTTTTTACAATGCAGGTGGCGAGACACTGGAATAGGTTGCCCAGAGAGGTGGTGCATGTCCCATCCCTGGAAATGTTTAAAGTCAGGCTGGATAGGGCTCTGAGAGACCTGACTAGTTGAGGGATGTCCCTGCTCATTGGAGCAGGGCTGGACTTGATGACCTCAAAGGAAGCCTTTTCCAACCCAAACTATCCCATTATTCTATTATTCTGTTATTTGGAAACACACATTTAACGCCTTTGAAGCTAGGAGCAACACAGCTTTTTAAACATTGTCTCTACACCTTTTTGTAATTATGGTGGCTTCTGTTCCACATCAAGTCACTGATGCTGGCACAGTCAAGCAGAGAAAAGCCTGCTGAGGTCTGGTTGTTCAGGCTGGTAGGTAGCCTATCCAAAGCAGCTGCGCACCCTCCCTAGGCATCCCTAAAGACACTGGTGTCTTGTAGCTCTAAGAGATAAGAAATTCTCACACAGTTTAAAGACTCTCCTGCAGCATATCCCTACAGTTCCAAACAGAAGGGGAAGGGAAGGGAACGTTAAGTCCACCTTTACTCCAGCTGACACAGGGAGGGGGCACAGCATTTGTCAGTTACTACAGCTATTTCAGGAGCAATGAGTTCCAAAAATATCCCTTGCTTTCTGAGTCCTTGTCTGTTTCCATCTCTCATGGACACCAGTTTTGTCCTCTGCCTGAAAGTCTGAACACTTAGCAACAAAGCCCTAACTCAACACCCAAACAGTTGAGCACAGCCATTAGTCCCAGACCCTGTTTTCCCCCAGGCCAGATTTTCCCTCAGATGAAGAATATTATTCCTTTAGAGTATAAAACACAATGCAGAGCTGTGAGCTGGCTTGCAGACCAAAAGAATTAAAGCCACTTCCCCATCTATACACATCATATATATTACATTAGCACAGTACTATACCCAGGCTAATAAAACCAGTTCTGCGTTGGAGGTAATAAACCTGCTGGTTGGACAGCAGCCAGTCTCATATTGTAGCTAACCTAAAAGAGGTACCAAAGTTAACTAGTGACAGACCAGATTAAGTCTTTGGGTGCTTAGCCTCTATTGAACTCTGTGCTGCAGGAGTTCCATTGCTCTCAACACCTGAGCTAGTGAGTTTAAAGCTTGCTCAGATATGTATTTCCAGCTACTTGGGGGGAATATTAAATGTGACCTGGTGCAAAGCAGGAGAGAAGATTCTCCTCCTTTTGCCTCCCAGAAGTGGAGTTATATATGAGACCATTTGTCTAGGTATATATGGTCTTGTTGTCAGGGCTGGCTGGCAGAGTGACTTTGTTCTTCCACACAGAGCCCCAAATCATCAATCCTGGGTCCACACTACGAGGGTATTTCAAACAGGGAGTGTCAATATTAATATCTCATTTCATTGTTTCTAATCAGCTAAAATTATTCAGTCAGGGCAAACTCTGCTCTCTATTATCCTGGTGCAATTCATTGATTTCCACAATGTCCAAGTGTAATTGTGTGCAGAATTTGGCTATTAATGTAATTTTAATAAAAGTTTCTTCATGTATATTTCATAAATCTATTATTTTGCAGTGAGAACTTTCTAATCAGCAAGCAGGTATCTCTAGGTATCTCCAGGGCTCATTTGGTAAGGTAGGCAATAAGTAATAAATACCACTGCATTAGAAATGTAAGTGAAAGAGAAAATTGGAAGTTGCTTTAGGATGAAAGTAGATTAAATATAGTACATTTGCTTAAGTATCTTTATAATGTAGCTTGGATTTTCATCTTGATCTTTGGTTAAAATTACTTTCTCTAAATTTAGCTTTTTGTACAAGCTAGAACACCTCTGCACTATTGGAATAAACAAGACTCTTAAATTAAATGCATATTGTGCCAAAACCTTCCCTCAGCAATATATGTGCATAAGAATTTATAACAGGATTTAAAATCAGCGCTGAAGGTCACCTCTTTTGTATCACAGGCCATTACATTTCTCCCCTGTAAGGAAATCCAGTAACTTTCACTCAAATTAAAACATTTCAGCTCCCTTGAGACCTTAGTGTAATGTGCTTCAGACAGACATCAGCTGAAACAGAGCCACCACAAATGCCCACGGCCTTTGCAAGGCCAGATAACAAAGAGGCACAGTACTCTTTTACAGCAGGAAAAAAACAATGTCGCTGATGCTCTGAGTCAGGACGAAGCCACCTTTGCCCATGAACGTGTGAACCTGGCATAGTGGGCAAGGACCAAACCAGAGAGTTTTCTGTACCACATAGGAGCTGTGCCTAGTTCTGCCCTGGGGGAGAGTTTTCCTCATCTTGAAGACAAAAACCTGTCTGCTTACCAGCTCTGTCTTAATGGGAACACCCAGCTTCTTCTCCTACAGCCTCAGCAGAGAAGGAATGACTTGGGAATTTGTATGTGCTTTGTGGTATTTGTCTAGCTTGATGTTCTCTCCAAATGCTAGCAATCTGTGGAACTATTCCAGTAGTCCTGATTCCCTGTGTTTAGTCAGAAATTTCCAGAATCTCATTTAAAACTCACTGCTACAAAGTTTCATTTGGTATTTATGAATGGCTCTTCTACCTTTGGCATTCAGATACAACACTTCATTTAGTGTGGGTCAACGAGTTGGAGCCATTCTCTGTGTCTCCCACCTAGCTATTAGAACTCCTCTTGGTAAAGAACTAACTAAATCCAGTGAAAAGTCCAGTGACTGCTCCTCACCCACTTCTTCAGCAGATAAAAGACGGTAAGTTCTGATTTTATCCCTATTAGATTTTCCACATTCTCCTGGAGATGAGGGCATCTTTTCATAGTACCTCTAACAATGCTGTGTACAGAGGAATGATCACTCCACTAGTTCTGCTCAGTTATCCCTTTTACATATAGAAACCCATCTTTTTTACCCCACAGCAACCCCTTGCATCCAACGCTGATAACTTTGACTCCTGAAAAATAAACTACATTGGGGGTACATGAGCCTGTGTTTCATCTCATAGATTTTGCTTGCTTTCTGAAAGGCAGGAGTCTAAATCCAGATGTGAAATAAGCAAGGAAAATGGCTTTGAGGACTGAAATCCTCAAAGGCTTTGAGACTGAATCTTTGACTGAAAGATTGCAATTACTTTCCTGGAGTTGCTGAGAACTGCAGGGATGACCTTGCTTAGGGTAATTTGGGATTTGAGAGAGGTTCCTTAGCTCAGAAGAGTTTGCATTCTCTTCAGCTGCTTATTGTTGCCAAAGGGCTACAAATAAGGGCTCAGGGAAAAAAATACTGTTTGAATACTCACAGTTGCAATGCTGAGCCATTTAGGGCATTTGCAACCTAGGTACTTTACATCATCCATGTGATAGATATTCAGGACTCTTCTCAGGTATCATCTAGAAAAGCCTGTATTTTTTGTGTCCTAGGAAAATAGCGACAGTTTACCTTATCAAATTGTCATACAAATAGATCAATTAGGAAAACAGAACTTGCATGCTTAGAAAGTGAAGGATATGGGAGCAAAAGAAAAATCTTAAAAAAGGGGCATTTGTACTGGATCTAGCGGCATGACTTATCACAATTAGTTCAGCAGAGTAGCATGTATCGTACAAAATGCCATAATGATAGGAAAAAATACTCAAATGTGTCATGTACCACACAAAAAGGGTGGAACCAAACTGTGAAGTGCTGTGAGATAAAATGTTCAAGGTGCAATACAAGATGAGCCAGAATAGAAAGAGATGACAGCAACCAGACAGCAGACCAAAATAAAATAAAATAAAAAAATGACACGCTGCCTTTGATCCTGTTTACAAGAGGAAAGCAGCCGCACAGTAAAGCTTTCATACTATCACAGAATCTGCAAGTGTAGGAGAGATTGCTTCTGAAAGAGGGCTTGAACCTGGAAGTTTGCATGCAGCTCTGCCATTAGCTTCAGCAAGAGCTCAGTGTGCAGGGCGTCAGGAAGATTAGAGTTGAGATAACTCCATAAGTGGCTTGAGGACAAGAAAAACATATGCAAAGAAAAATACCATTGATCAATGTCACCCTGCACTGTCCTTCTTTACACTGTATCAGCTCACAAGCTTTGGAGCTGAAGTGCATTTTTAATGAAGCTTCAGTATTAAATAAGGCTTTACCATGCTCCAAAAGTAGCCATATCTTTGCAAAAGGATTTTAGGATTGCTAGGGAAGCGTCAGTCCAGGTGTCTGCAAGAGGCAGAGGAAGGGAAGCAGTAATCTTGTATGTGGAAAGCAAGTTTTAGAGGGATCAGCACTGCTGCTTGCTTCTTGAAAGAGAAACTCTTTTTCAAAAACTAAGTGGTATTAAACGACACATTATCTCTCAAAGTCTTTTACTAGTCAGAGGCTTTGCAGTACCTATACGGGGGCAGAGAAGGAGAAAGAAGGACAAGCATTAAGATACACGTTTTCTGATATTTCGCAGCCTCTTCTGTAGCTGAGCTAGAGACCCACATTTTTGCTAGTGCTGCTATAAAGGAATAATTCTGTCCAACAAATTCAAAACCAAATAAAAAGCAAGAATTGTACTGAAACCTGTGAACATTGTGTTTAAGAGTCATACGTAAAGGTAAACTTCCTACTCTGCTTAGCACCAGGTAAAGAAAGTTTCAATGCAATGTCATGTCAGCCACCAGACATTCATAGTCCAAGACAACAGCTGACTAACATGAAAGACTCCAGACAATAATAAAAAAGACCGGGGGTCTAAAAATCACAGTCCAGCTAGAAAGATGGGAAGAATTGGTTCCATTAACTCATGGGACTAAAAGGCCACCATTTTCAAACATGTAAAAGTTTGCTGCCAAAAAGGAAAGGGATTAATTGATCTTCCTGTTTAATATAGGCAAGACAAGAAGTTAAAAGTTTAAACTATTTCAAAGAAGCTTTAGACAAGACATTAGGAAAAACGTCTTAATGTTAAGGATTAGGTGGTATATATGGGGTAGTCTAACCACCAGACTTTTTAAAAGGGTTACATGAAAGACAGAAATGTTTACTCATAGCTATTCTATTTTCAGACTGAGTGTGGCCAAAATGGCCTGTCTAAATCATTTGAGTCTAGATTTATAAGCCAAGCTGCTGCCTCTGAAATGAATTACAATAGATTTATTTTAAAATCGTACTGCAAAGTTAAGGAGAAAAACTTGACTTCAATTAAAATTGTGGGAGCAGCATGAGCAGGAAATATATTTGGAGATTTGGCATAGGTTAAAACAACTTCTCTAGTGCAGCCTTTGAGGGGCATATTAATGTTTATCAACAGTAAATATTTTGGCCACTGTCTCACTTCTGAAAGTGGAAGATGCAGAAAATCTCTTTCTCCTTGAGGCATTTATGGGGCACGGTTTCACTTCTGTTTACTGGACAGATGGCCTTGTGTTGACTCTCTAGATGAAGTAGTTCATTCTGCTGTATTAGTTGATTAGCTTTGAAAAACAGTTCTTTGGAGAGGGGGGAGAAATTGTTCTAAAGCTTTTTCTCTTTTTAGAGGGACTTACTGTTCCAAATTGCTTGCAGCTTTTCTCTCCATATAATGATTATGGAGTTAAACATTACTGAGTCTGTATAAGTAGAATAATGACAATAACTAGAGCAAGGAATGAAAATGTTAAACTAACAAATAAAGTGGTCGATTACTGAAACAGATGAGAAGACAGAGGGCAAATTCTAATACCAAGACATAGCTGGCACAATGATTAGACCACAGGCAAAGCTTACTGAGTTTGGATTCAGAATGCTAAAGCATCGACAGTGGAAAACACAGGACTCACAACACAGAAAAAGCACAAAAAATAACTGGAGGACATATATGAAAGCAGAAGGGAAAACGGTGCAAGTGAAAAATATTATGAGACAGAAAGTCCAAAAAGGACAAGTTTGCCTGAGGATGAGGAATTGAAATAAGAAGCAGCACTCCTGCAGTACTGTGGTTCTTTCTAAGGCAGGATTCCCCTCAGCCCTCCCAACCAGCCCCTACTGACCCTAGTCCCTGAAGCACAAGCATGGCAGCAGTGCCGTGATTCCTCAAATTGCCCAGCAAAATGAAACTCTGCAGCTGCATTTCCTTCAGATAGGATGACGATTTGCGTGCAGCATGCATGTTGCTGATAGGGCTTTGAGACCACTCTCTGGCCTCACTTATAAGGAATCTGGGCATCCTACCCCTCTCTAAGGCACGGTCTCATACAGTCAGAGGAAAACCAGCTACTGTTGATAATGACATGGCAAGGCTTATGCTGTGCAGGGTTGATTGATCTGAATTCAGGTGGTGATGGAGGGGAGCTTCATGGACTAAATCATTCCATGACTATAAGTGATCACTGGGTTGTGCTAGCAGCAATAAAGTGAAGTCCTTTGGTTTTATTTAGGTAGGAAAAGAAAGGCAGAGAATGACTGAAGGGCTTGAGTAGGAAGGCAAACCTTGTTAGTTTCTATTTATTTTCACCATCTAATATCTAATGCTTCATAGCTCTTGTGACATTTCAGACACACGCGACAATTGCACTAAAATCTAAGTCCACAGAAGTAGGCCAATTTACAGCAACTGAGGAGCTCATTCTTCTAGGGACTACTACTGAGACAAATCATTTTGATTTTTAGGCTTTCCTCCAGCAATCAATATTTTTATTGCTTTACTTGAGATAGAAAACAATGATATAATAACAAAAGTTGCTGGGTTTTGCTTCAGATTGTTTGTTTTACTTTTTACTGGCTTGTTTTGAGCACAGTGGGATAGCCTCTTTTCAGAGAAAGTATGAAAAAGGATGAAAAAAGATTTGTACTCTGCTTTGAAGGGAAAGAAGGGAAAAGGCTTCAGTGCACTGCAGATAGGCTGAGGCTCATACTGGCTGTTTATTCAGCTTTCAGAGGCTGCATTCTCATCCATGCTGCTGTTTACATATAAGGACTTGTATTCCTGCATAGTCATATGCTGCTGCTCGTTGTTTCATTTTGTTTTCTGTTTCTGCTCTTCATTCATCCCATATCAGAATTTGTGTTCCAAATGGATTGCATTGAAATATCTATATCTGCTACAGACTACGCTGCTTTCCATCACAAAATTCATATAAGCCATCCAGCAGGAATAAAAAGCACAGTGGCAAATTCACCAGAGTCAGCTACCCAAACTGCCCTGTCCATAAATATATGGCTTTGCACTTCTTATGTCACAAGTGGGTGAGGGATAGCAGTCAGAGGATACTGCAGAATCATGATGCTCTGGCTTGGTGACCACAGGCCAATCTTAAACATTTTTGTTGTGTTTTTTGTCACCAATTGTGATGATTTAACCTCAGCCAGCAATCAAGCCCCTCGCAGCCACTCACTCAATCCCCCACCAGCGGGATCAGGGAGAGAATGGGAAGTGTAAAAGCCAGAGAACTCATGGGTTGAGATAAAGACTATTTAATAAGGAAAGCAAGAGCTGCACACACAAGCAAAACAAAACAAGGAATTAATTCACTGCTCCCCATGGGCAGGCAGGTGTTCAGCCATCTCCAGGAGAGCAGGACCTCATCACGTGTAATGGTGACTTGGGAAGACAAGCACCATCACTCCAAGTGTCCTCCCCTTCCTCCTTCTTCTTCTCACTTTGTATACTGAGCATGATGTCACATGGTCTGGAACATCCCTTTGGTCAGTTTGGGTCACCTGTCCTGGCTGTGTCACCTCTCAACCTCTCATGTACCCCCAAATTCCTCACCAGTCTGGAAGTCCAAAAAGCAGAAAAGGCCTTGGCTTTGTGCAAGCTCTGCTCAGCAATAATGAAAACATCTGTGTTATCGACCCTGTGTTCAGCACAAATCCAAAACACAGCCCCATACCAGCCACTGTGAAGAAAGTTAACTCTACTCCAGCTGAAACCAGCATACCAAACTACAATTATTCTGTCAGACCTGTTCTTTGAGGAGATTTTCAACATATCCTCAAGGTGGGCAATACTTCTTTTTCTGAATAGTACTCATATTTCTGGCATCACAGACATCAATACCTGTTTCTCAGCATTTGAGGGAAGATTTAGTTCATTTATCAATTCCACTATTGAATTCTTTGAAAGGGGACAGATCTTTGTGTTCAGAAGCACAGAAAATTCTTCCCAAGTATCGCTCCATTTGTTTTGCAATTTGTGGCAAGAAAAGATTAGCACAAAAGAACAGATTAGTTGCTGGCTGGCAGCTTCTCTGACATTTGTAGTGGTTAGATAAACTACCTTTACCTACATAGCCTGATGTTCAGCAAAACTGGTTTAAAATTTTGTGCGGTTAAATAATTGTAAACATAATGAGTTGGATCTGTTGCTGATGTTCTTCCTTATAATTTCACTTTACTGGTTCAATTTTTTAAAAAATGTGAAATCTGTAGACATTTCTGTAAATTTTGCAAAAACTTTAAAATGTCTGGAATATGCCAGCAAAGGAGTCCTAGAGTAAAGTTCCTAGGCAGAAGCATCTATACAGAATTACCAGCAAAAGAGTAAGGTAGCACAAGACAAATCGCAATCAAAGAGAGCCCAGAAAATCACTGTGCTGTCAATAAAATGCGGGGTTTGCCAATCTCAGTTCTGGTTCAAACCCATTGTCTTACCCTGAGCATCTCTGTCCTCCATTTCCCTAACTATAAAATTATAAACTGCCAGGATTAGCTGTTGAGTACAGAAGGCCAGCAGTGTACTAAGTGTTTACACATTTTTCTGTTGAGAAAAAAAAAAAAAAAAAAAAAAGGAGTTAAATTATATTTGTGAAGGACTGAAAAAAAAGAAGCATTACAAATATTCTACTGGTTTGTACTCACTTCTTATGAAATATTTCATCTGCTAAGATACTGCTCTGACAGCCTTAGCCATTTACCAGTTTGATACCCCTTTGCAAGGACTGTCCTATTGACACAGAATCATTTCTCCATAATAATATTTTCATGCCTTGTGGCATTCCCACCTGTGGCTTTTTAGTAATTAATGATGTTACAATGAAAATTCTGCTCAAGCTGGATATGTATTTTGTTCATTTGTTTCCTCATGGGAAACATTTTAATTTCCCCTGGCCTTTATGCAGCAGCTGCATGTCCGTCTGATTATTTCTTCTGTTGAAAAGCGGTCAAAGTGTTGTTCAGGACAAAATTCAGTCTAGCTGTAAACATGTGACACTCTTTTGGCCCAGAGTGTCATAATCCACATGCTATCTACTTTTATTAAAAGCTAGACAAATCAAAGAATCCTTGAGACATAAAGTAGCAGACAAAAAGAGAAAAGAGAATTTTGGGGGCTACAGAAGCAGACTGCTGTAGTGGGGGTTTTAAAGACTGCAGCAGCTATAAGACATAGAAAATGAACTTTCCTGCTACACAATGCTGTCTGTTAAGAATATACCTATAAATATCATCCCCTTCTTGTTTATGTCTACAAACTAGATGAAAGCATTCGAAATAGAATTTTCTCATTAACATACAATTTAATGTATTTTTAAAGGAATTTTAATACATATGTAGCAACTTGTCTGTTATTTTAAACCTCTGTTTTGCTGCAGGGAAACATAAAGACAGCCAAGCAGCTGAAGCATAAGCCTGGTAGTGGGGTGCTATACTAAAATCTATCATGGCCTTTACATTTATTTTATCTCAGTCTTATGAATCTTTCAAGAACTCATTTTAATCTTCTGTAAAATAGAAACAACAGCTCGAACACACATTGCAGGGGCTCGGAAAGGTCTGTGTCTTCAAAGGTCTTTGTCGATCTCTGCTACAAAACATTATAACACTCTAACGATTGCTTTTACACATACCTTCTCTTCAAGGAGATCTGAAGTTGTATGTTCATTACATCTTAATAGCCTGTAATTTTTTTTCTGTTGTAGCTGGAAGCAGTGTTTTAAATTAATTTCAAAACATTGAGAAAAAAGGCATCCTCCTTGTTCTTCCTGAGTTGGCCACACTGCCTTTATCTGTTTTCTCAACTTCACACATTTCCACATGTGAGGTTTCAGCTGAAGGGAAAAAAATCCACCTGAACGATTCGTGAAAACTAGTGACCTATCATGGGCTGTCACCTGTTCTGCAGACATTGTGCATCAGAAAGATGGTTATGAAATGAAATCACTCTAGCTGGGAAACCTCAGGTATTAAATTTAACTGAATAGGGAGAGAGGACTTGGGAAATTCTTTCAGGTGGGCATTTTTTAATGAATAAACAAATATTTTGTAATATTGAAAATTTATTATTTGATCCTATAGTTTTCTCCTAGAAAACAAAATTTACTGCCTTCAGATCCTGATTGTCTATTCAGTTTTAACTTTCATGCTCTCTTCTCCACTTAACTATGGTGCTACATTGTGATCACTCCTGGGCCCTGAAATAGAACTGCTGTATCAAGATTCAAACCTATTCAGTTTTCACAGACAGCTAAGAGAGAAGGCTCATTTGTGGAGGTGCCTGTCCCATACTTCCGAAGGCAGTATGGGAACTTGAACAGATTCAAAATTGAAAAGGCATATCCAAATATATAGTGCTTCATAGACTGGCAAATGCTTTGTTGCTTCTGCAGCCTAGATTTACTGGACACACTCTAGAGACATTTACAGACCTTTCCAGAAAGCTTCTATGCTCTGTTTTCCCCTTACCCTTTGCTTTAGGGACTTATTGCAGTCCTCCTTCCTGTATATTAAGGATCTGTAATTCTTCCCTTCTGGTGAGTAATGGCTTTTTTCTGCTTCCATATCTACTCTGGGTACCAAGATACTCCATTCTCCTCCCATGTCTGTGTTCACCTCCTCCATCTTCTCCAATTCCAGTGGCTCCATGTCTCTTCATTACTCTGCTTCCAGTACATCAGAGACCATTGTGCCTTCTGCAATCCATGTGGGGTCATTTGCCTCTAATTTCCACCTAGGTCTTAATCTCTTGTTATCCCTTTCCTCTCTATAAAGTTAGATGAGTTTTGAAACCTGGTTGGGACTCACCTTGCTTTAATGTAAGAAGGTGCTTTTCCACAGACTTGCTTTGTAATCTGGAGAGAATGCCAAGTTTGATAATAGTGGGTGGATTTACGCAGCAGATGCCGGGTGGAGGGTGTGCCTCTCATCATATTTTCCTGTTGTCTGTCACCGAAATCAATTGAGTTCTGCTCCGTACAGCTTGCTCCTGAGCTTTTGCAGTGAGTAGGAGAAAACTCTCAAGGAATGTCATGCTACCTCCAAACAGAAAAACAACGTTAATCTGAAGGCCAGTCCTCACAATCTCGGCCAGCTCGCCCACCTCTGTGAGTGCAGCAATAGTCGTGTTGTGCTACAAGCAGGCCATGATTCGGAGTGCCAAGCACCTCGTAAGTAAAGCTTGTGAAGAAATCTCTGTGTAGCTGAGCTCTCCATAGCAATATTAATGAACACTGACCTTGCTTTGAAAATATATAGCGTGTGTTTCTTCACTGCTTCTCTACAGTCTCTACTGATTTCTACTGCGTTCGGCATTCTTGGAAACTTCTGCCCTGCTGTGAGACCTAGAGGATTTAAACTTTAGTTTAGTAGCTCTAAACTCCAAAAAGTGCACTCAGACAGCCACACATGCACTTACAGACACAAAGGCTCACAGTATAAAAGACCAGCAGAGGTCTGTCATCATAAATGATCACTAGCACTTTAGAGCACCACTTGCTTTGTGTATGGATACACAGGAAAAGTCTTTGGGACAGCAAGATCAATTAAAATAATACAATGACATTTTTTTCAAATTTTAACCACTTTTTTAACTGAAATAATACTTTAAGAAAAGCACTTCATTTCTGTGTCATCATTTCTCCCAGCTGTACAATGGGATAATAGCAATGCTTTATCTCACTAGGATTCTGTGAAGAAAATTCATTATTCTTGTGAGAGCCACTACTACCAGAGATAAAGGGTTGTGGAAAAGCCTCTCAAAAACTAGTTGTGTTTGGGCTTATCATTGGTCACAAGTAAAGTTAAATACATTCATAAGTGCTTGCTGTCTTTGGACCAAGTTCAAGATTTGTGCAATTAGGCAAAAATACAAAGCTAGGAATTCTGAAAATTAAAAGGTGATGTTCCAATTCAATAAATCAATAATTTTGAGGTTAAGAAACAGTGCCTACATTTTCAGAATCTGTCTCTCTCTGAGCATCAGAGTGGCATTTGCTGGCACAAAGGGAAAAAGCACAGTCAGAAAACTCAGCCAATGGCATTTCCATGGTTCTGGGTAGACTTATTATTAACTTATTGTAAGGAATTTTGTTAACACTAGAGTGAGGAATTCTGTTCAGTGATCTACGGCTTCGTTTTGATACATACAGGCAAGGATTCATCCTGCCCCAGGCTGCTTCAGAGATACAGAGCCCTTCAATTGATGTTGCAGTTAAAGGCTCAGTCTGACCCTCTGGGAAGTATATGGCTACATCTTCTGGTTTTTTTCCACATAAGTAGGGACGGTATCAAGGTTCTACAGCAATCTTCATCACACGGCTTTTCACAGGAAGAAGAACAAAAGGTAGAACAAAAAGTACAGGTTGTCAAAGATGCTGTCACTTGGAACATAGTTCTCCTGAGCTGTATCTTAAAGGGGAGATAAAAGAAAAGAAACTAAAATATTTTATGTGTGTTTGAGATGAGCTCAATGTGATTCCTGTTGTTCCTCTGCTAAAACACATTACTGACTAAAGCAACATAAAGCTCAAAATGCTGTCTTTGAAAATAGTTAGACAAACACTACTCAGAGGCTTGGTTGTTTTGTTGTTTTTTAACTTTGCTTTAGCCTGTCAAACTCAAGAACTGTCTCTTTGCCATTTGCAGATTCTGCCTCTGCCCCCTTGCCGTTTACAAGGGTTTAGACAGCTACTGTGAGTCCTTTTCCCCTTTAGTTCTTCTGCCATAAAATATCAAGATGTGAAGCAATGAACATCCACAAATGCAGCTGCACCACAATGCAGTAATGCATGAGGACTGTGTGGCTTACAGAAAAATAGAACCAGACATCTTAAAAACTCGTCATTACTATGTGTCTGTGCACCTGATGGGCAAGTCAAGCCACAGTCACTGTTGCTCGTTCCTGATTTCACCCAGGCCTTAGAGGTGGTGTTTTATATGGATGCTATGTTTATGTCTCCTCCCTTGCTGGGAGCAGACAGATGTTTGATCTGTGGGCTGAAGTTTGACATTATAACAGTCACCGTGCCTGAGAGGAGCGTGATGACCACCGCAGGAGACACTGCTGGTTACAAGCTGCTGCATCTGTGTTTTGTGTCTGCAGTTGACTTTGTGCTCTACTCCACACCAAGCTACTGCTACACAGTTAAGGATTGTATTTTTAAAACAGTAAGGGGCAAATTCACTTCCAAACATCGATTTCCTTTTTAATCACAAAGAGCAAGAGAGCAGGAATCCTCCAGGAGTTTGTACTCACACTCCACAGGCACAAAACCATGCAGATAACAAGCAACCTATTCACCTCCCTGACTGGAAATGTCTGTTCTGAGCTTGTTGTCTGGCATCCACCTGTAGTCAGCAAAGAGTGAAAAACATTGAAGAGGCTGATTTATCCAGCACTAAAGCAGATGTCTTAGAAAAGCAGCATGAATTGCCCTCTGGAGCTTATCTCCTCTTGCTAATTATAAGGGTAGCCTGGGAAACTGGTTTAGAGTAGGTACTGGACTTCCAGGCAGCTTAAGTTAGATGAGCTGACTTCCAGTACTGGTTGAAAGGAGACGACATCAGAATCCTCTCCACTCCTCCTATAGCGGGCTTTCTGCCTTCCAGAAACTTCAGGCAAAGCCGTGGCTTAATTTAAGTCCTTGGCAACTCTCTAACCAGACTAGGATTTTCCGCCTCATACCTGCTTCTGATTCCTGCACTATTACAGCCTCACAAAACTACCGAGTGGGAATCGCTGCAGTAAAACCCTTGTCCAAATATTCCATAGCTTAAGAAAAGAAGTCATGCATTTTTGAACCGTTGAAAAATTCTGTTTCAAAGCTTTTAGCTTTGCCTTTATTTTGTAAAATGTTATCTTGCTTGCCATAAAATAATGCCTTGATTGTTAAAGTGGCTCTTTTTTCACTAGACAACATAAAAAATGGAGTGAGTATTCACCAAAAACCCAAAGACTATTTATAATGTTGAAACAGGCTGTGGCAGAAACGGAGCAGCTCTGGGTTAATTCTCACTTACCAAGTTTTAATCCAGTTAATCTACGGTTTACAGGAGAAACATGTTGTGTAAAATCAACACGGAAATAGGGAAACAGTGAGAAAAGGCAGGAACCAACCTCAGAAAAGATACCTCTCAACAAACATGTGGGAGATTTACAAATGCAGGAAGAGGAGATGACTAAAGATTTCTCCATTAAAATACAAATTCTGCAGAAGAGGGTAGGTAGGCTTTTCCCAGTCAGGTAAAGGAGAGAGAGGTTACAGCTCTAACCACAGGCATTAAGGCTGACAATGAACAGGAAGCCTATTTAGTAGCTCTGTCAGCATTTGGCAGCAACCCAAGTTAGACAGACATGCAAATTGGCCTGTGTTGTTTTAACCCCCTCATTCCTTTATCTTACCTGCCGTCTTTGCTGACTTGCTCACTCCCAGCGGGGTCTGGGTTAGCCATCAGTCCTTTTCTAGCTATGGCCCTTCTACACATCCTACACCTTTGCAACTCGGTGGGAGTTGCACCAGAGCTGCAGGTGGGATGCACATCTCCAGAGGGGCCTCCAGCAGGTACTCGTCACCAGCACGCTGCATCAAGCTCCTCCGACCATCCAGATTTTGGCCACCTCAAGGCATGAGCAGAGTTTGCATTGACCCTCAATATGCTGTGCAGGGCACACCACAGAGACAAAGGGGTGAGAGATTCAGCTATCTAGCAAAAAATTAATTGGAAATGTAGGAGAGTATAGCTACATAAAATATATATTTTCCTGTCTATCTGGTAGTATCAAAATAGAATACATTTACCCAATACTTTATGAAGAGTAAGTATCAACATTTCCTTTGCTCTCAACACATACTTTGCCCACCAATTTCAACCCGCCTCTACTTTCCACCCCATTCAGTATAATCAAATACACTTCAAACAATGAGTCAATGTTCAGAACAGCCTTGCCAAGGGCAAAATAATATCAGTCCTATCTTGTTATGGCAGCAATGAAGTCACACAAGGGTTGTCAGCAGTTATCAAGACAAGCTGGAGGATATCTGTGGTTTGAACCTCGGTCCATCAGTTGCCCAAGCCTGTATGGCCAAAGTGCCCTTTATCCAGTAGAAAAGCTGCTACTCAGAATATGTGACCGGGACTTCGCTGAGCTTTGGGCACACACCAGTTGGAGGCATGCTTTACTGCACTCTGCACAGCTAACCTGTGCATTCAAAAATCACAAATTATCTCTACTTCAGTCTCCAAGGAATAATACTGTCCAAAAAAAATCCATGAAATGTTTAGCAGTCTCGTGAATGCTTGTTTCTTTTAATTAAGTCTGTGTTTCTGAGACCATAGGGTGAACTCGGGTCAAGTTGTCAAGGGTTTCTGAGGTACCACAAGAACCATAAATCTGTTCATTTTTAAAAATGAAATATGATATATGCCCCCAGAATCTGGGACATCAAGAAAAAAAAATAAAAAACAACAAATATCATGAGACTCCATTAAAAGCAGAAACTGACAACATTGTGACCCAGAAGTGGCATGGAAAAGTCAGCACTATTTCTAGGTACAGTGAGACTCACATTGTTAACTTTTGAAATGCCTTCTAGAACAATATCAGACCAAATTAATTGCTGGCATGAGTAATTTCACCTTAATAAGGTGAAAATTCACCTGGATAAGGAATTTCACCAGGCTTGTCTAAGAAAAACTTTGCTACTGAGTGTTTTTTCTATGTACATTTGAGTGGAGCACAGACAATTTTCATATCAGCATGGTATCTTTCCTGAAAAAAAAAAAGAAGGAGGCAACAGACTTTGGAAACAAAATTATTACTTGCAACTGTGACAGATACCGTGGTGACACTTACAGGATTTTTTCCTATTAAGCTTTAGCAAGTGCTAGTGCCACAATAAATAACCTTTCATACTTGGAGGCTTCAGAAGGAACAAATAAGGAATAGTACAAGTAATTCTAGAAGTTTAAAAAAGGATTTTATTACTTCAAACTTAAACCAATAATGCAATAGAAAAAGAAAGTGGATGAACTATATGAAATTACTTACCAGGGTGTCCTCATTTCTAATCTATAATTTATATGCACATTTATTTTACATTTTTGTAAAAATAATTAGATATACTTGGACTCCAAATGAAAAAGATCAGATTATATATAAGGCAGCACAGAAGCATCTGAGCTTAGATAACACTCCCAATGAGACGCTTACGAATCTTTTTCATTGCCAGTAGCCAATAGGGGATTTTCCTCCCAATTTCCCATTCTATTGAGGCTTCAATCCCTCTTCCCCTGAGAAATTTATCTTCACATGGATGGAAACAAAGAATTTTGAAGGTGGAAAAAAATATAAAGTCAACTTAAGTGCTTTCTGCGCTGATGAAATGTGCATGCAGCTGAGTTTACAGAAGGATTTCATAATACCAAGACCCACAGATATCCAAAGTAATAATAAGGAGTCTCTCAGAGTCTGTGGTGGCATGAAAGGATCATGCATTCAGGAGAAAATTTACATTCTGTTTGTTGATGTCTTGTAGATTGAGCTATGCCAGAGGGATATAAATCAATGAAGATGCTGCTTTAGTATTTGAGTCCATTATTAATATAGTCCAATATGTTTTTATCAGAATAAGTTAAAAAAAAGGGAGAAACATATTTAATTTTTTTAATTCTTTAAGACAAGTTCCATTCCCTACTGTACACATACATATATAGTCTGAATGTTTTCCATTTTCAGCTCATACTACTCAGTCATAAACATGTAAATAAACAAGGTAAATTTTTATCAGTGAATACAAAGAAATCCTGTTAGGATGGCAACTGTATAACCAGAATCTGTAACTATAACTAGAATTTCCCTACATAAGAACACAGATTCCATGGGTATCTCCCTGGAAGTCCTTTAATCTCTCTTCTAACCAGTCATTTCAATCTAAGCGCTGCATTCAAGATTGAGACAGAAAAACAATGGGAAACCATGTGCTCTCATGGTCCAGGAAAACATTCACTATCTCAATAAGCTATAGCTCCACAGTGAAGATACAAGTTGGAATTCAAATAGAAAAGGAAAGCACAGTCAAAACATGCAAAAGGAAAAATATAAAATATTTCTGAGCTAACATGCTAGGTTGTTGTATTTTTGGAGTATGCTGATATATGTACAGAAACAAATGTTTAAATCCTTTTGAAGTTAACTTTAGGATTCATGACGCAACTACCAAAGTCAGCAGCTAGGATATCCTCAGCCTATAGTAAAGTTTACAGATAGAACAGAAATAGAAAGAAAAAAGAAAGATAGATAAACCTGAAAATAGTGACTGCTGAATGCTTGTATCCAACAGAGTAAAGAATCAGTTCATGTAATAAAGGAGTGTAAAGGTTTTCAATTCAGAAAGGAGCACTTGGAGGATTTAAGTAAACAAGAGTTCGGTCCTAAAGGCAGAACGTTAATGGAAATCAAGGAGAACCTGATGTATAAGGCTTACAAAAACAAGAATCTACTAGGAAAAGCTGGAAGAAAGTATTGAAATCCACCATGTTTTCCAACTCCATTGTGATTAAGATTCTCTAGACTAACACATAAAAGAAAGAAGGAATATGGAGAATAAAAGGTCAGATGAAGTAAACAATTATAGAAGGTTTTTAAAAATCCATTAAATCTATAAAAGATGGGAAAGCAAACTGACAGAAATATAGTCATTTAGTCTAATAGTTGTGTAGAACAAAAAAAAAAAAAAAACAGAGAAAAA
>VZTE01003324.1:2882588-2899088 GCA_013397775.1 Eulacestoma nigropectus | reverse complement strand
TGTAAAAAAAAAAAAAAAAAAAAAAAACAGAGAAGTAATAAAGGAGGATTGATTTAAAAAAAAATAAAAATACCTTTACAAATACATTATGTGAGAGAAAGAGGCCCACAAATCCAGAAGGCCAAACATTAAATGTGTAGAAATGCACAAGAAGACATTGCTTTAAAAATTAAAATAAAAAGCTATTTTAATTACTAAAATGTATTCAAAGCTTTCTGAAGCATACACTGAGCACCACTGCATTATATGAAAGAGAGGTGGGAGTGTGGCAGGACTAAGACAATAAAAGGAAGGATTCAGACAAGATAGTAGGGAAAAATAGGGTGATTTCCTGCTCATGTGAAGAAACAGAGGAATAGGCATGTGGAACACAAAACACTGTATTGCCTGCATTCTCTTGTTTTGTTTAAAAAACATGGCTCTGTTAAATGTCAACAGAGCTGCAGCAGTTTAAAACACCAGAGTTTTTCTCACTCTGTAGCAGTATGTTTGAAGGGTTCCCTTATGTTGAAGGAAAACACAGTTTTCCCTCCTGGTCCACTGAAGAAACATTTCCAGCATAACCCATCTTTATAAAAATATCTCTATGGAAAGTGGAGTAACTTAGTTGCCACTGATGAACAGAGATTCTCCCTTCAGGAGAATACCTGTGCATGCATGTGAAGGTATTTCTCTTCTGCTCTTTTCCTTTTGAGACATCTCTTTTTAGGAGTTTTAGGGTGAGACATACGTGTATCACAGGTAGGCCACATCCTCGAGCCCTGTGCAGTAGCTTAGCTAATTCCAGAAGTTCCTATGGAGCACGAACTGTGTCAGATACATAAAGCAAGGATCAGTTACAAAAAGATACGGGACCATGGCTCTGATCAATATTTTTTCCCTGGATCTTGCTTGGCAGAGACAAATTCTTATTTATCTGCTGGGTAAATAAGAGAAAAAATGTCCCATGAAAGTGGCATAAAACTTCCACAAAAATAACTCACTGTGTAAAAGTATTCCAAAATCGAATCTAATAACACTGCACAGAAAAATCTATTCCACCAGTCTGGAATTCAAAGTATCATAAAGCTAGGGAACTGTGCAAGCAACATTAAACAAGACAAACAAAATGTAATCCAGAGCACTTGTAAAAAAAGCATAGAATAAGGAATGGGAGAATAAAAGTGTGAAGGCAGCCTAATGCTTCCACAATTAATAGACTCTACTTAAAAAAAAAAAAAAATCAATTCAGTGCAAAGTTAGAAAGATGTCAGAAAGGAGCAATTATTCATGGCTAATTACTTTTTAGAGGATGATGACAATGGGTTAGTTTTCTCTGGTATTGATGAAGAAAAACCTCTGGGGAAATCATTTGCAAAGGTTACCAAGGATATGAATTATTCTCTGGTATGTATGAAGTACAAGAATATGAAAGAATGAGTAAAATACTAGTGTAGTGAAGGTCATCAAGACAACTCAGCTAATAGCATAAATTACCACTTTAGAGATTCAAACATGCCATCAATATGTCTAATAGTGAATGATCTCCTGGAAGAGACGATTTGTTATGAGCTGTTCGGATACTTACTAGAAAGAAGACTTTAGAAAAATTTGCTTCAAGAGAATATAGCAAAAGATAAAATTACAGAATTCAGCCTGTAGTTGTCTCTATCAGTGAATTAAAGAAATAAAAAACCCAAAACCCCTTAACAGAGGGCTGTGTTTTACTGAGGTCCATCCTCTTCCTACAATATAGGGTGATGTAGCACATCCCCTTGTCTTACAGCCACTTCCCCATTCCTCTACAGAACAGCTACCATAGTCTTATCCATTTTATCTTCTCTCTCTTACTTGTGGCTTCATTATCAGCTTTCTCTTCAGCATGTCGATTCACAGCCATCTTGCCTGTACTAGTCTCTCAGACAGACAGCAACAGCTTTATCTCCTGGAAAATTATCTTGTCTCACAATCTCCCTATCCCAGTGGGGTCTCCATCCTAATTTGCTCACAGCCCTTATTAGTTGTTCACATTTCTGCTCCAAGTGCCCTATAACATTTGAAAATCTGATTATAGAGTCCATAGCACTCATTATAAATTCTCCTTCTCATCCCTCTCTCCTGCCTTTAAGCTGCCATATCACCACCTCTGCCATTTAGCCTGTCCATTATACTGCTTTACACCCATTTCTGTGGAGCTCTCCCTTCATGTTTCCATTTGTTCCCATCTTGACTTCAGTAAGTAGGATAGCCACACACACTGCTGGCACATTTACATGCAGCATTTGTAATAGCTGAGGGCCTCGACGGTAGCTGTGTTAGCTACCAGTTCCTCTATAACTGCTTCCCTGATTGTGCAATTAGGCAGTAGTTCCTGGACTCCAGGTAATGAACGTCCATGAAACCTGCATATGTTATGAGATTACCAGGGCTTCTATTAGAAGACAACAGGAAGTTGGGGTTTTTTGACTTCAGCATGGAATTATTTAAAAACCACCAGGCTTAATAGCAATTGTGTAGATTTCTGCTGTAAGACAGTGCCATTTTCATGTGTTTTGATCTTCAGTGCTATTTAGCTTGCAGTAAGCAACTCCTTCGGACATGACTTGGATATGTCACCTACTGTTTCCAAAACTTCTTTGTTACAAGGGAGGTCTCATCCCTCCCATGTTAGCAGAAAAGGAAGAATAGCTTATGAGCAAAAACAGGCTGTCAGTAAAGCCAGGAAAAGGCTGAGCCACCTTTCAGATCTATCACTATGGAGAAATCTGAGGGCAAGGAGGCTGCAGCTGCCTGCCAGGCAGTGCAGGAAAAGGAAAGTGTTTCCCAAACATCTCACCTGCCTTAGCAGCTAATAAAATCTCTAGAGTTAAACTGGCACAAAAGTAGCATGGGGGGAACCAGACCTTTATAGTAGAAATAGAATTGTGTTCAGCCCTATACATTTCTTGTCACCTTAAATCATAGCCTCCTTAGGGCTAGGGCGGGTGCAAAGGGCAGGAATGTTTTAATGTAAATATTTCTGATACAAACAATCAGATTCAAACACAGATGAGTGAAAAGGTTGATATTCAAGCACAATTTCAAAGGTGAAACCTGCTTTTCTGCAAGCAGGGATACAATACTGCATTTTCCTGTCTCTTGAATCTGGTCTGATCACTGGGCAAACAACTCTGCATGCCTAGAATGATGCAAAGAGGAACCAGTCTTGGAGAGCAGTCATTACTTGAATGCTTTGAAGATATCTAGCATATATGATTGTAAATACACAGAGAACTAGTAGGAAGATCAATAATAAATCAGGCGGGAAGTACAGAAGTGATCTTTTTTTAATGCAATTACAATTTTAAATAATCTTATTTGTACTTTTTGTTTCATTTCCTCTGAGCCACGGAACCATTAATCTCTAAAAATATTGTTTGTTCTCTCTTGATTGGCAGTCATTTAAAAGAAAGAAAAGAAGGAACGGAAGAGAGAGAAAGAGAAAGACAAGGAGGTAGAGAGACAAAAAGAAGGAAAAGAGAGAATCCTCCTCGTGTGCAGGGGCATGTGTTTGCAGAGACATTTGGACTTCATTAGGCATGTTCATTAGGTTCATTAGATGAAAGTGTCGTACTCCTACAAAGAAAATGAATAGATTTTAGCGTATCCAGACCATGTATTAAAATGGTATCAAAAGTTATAAATTCCACAGCATAATGTTTGACAGTAAGCTGTCATAGAAGCAACAGATTCATTATAAAAATTCTAGAAGTGCATACATCTCATTGACTGTTTATCATTAACTGCATGGGATGCTGATAGGAAATGTCTAGCTATAATTTATATTTCTGATGACTCTCAAATCTATTACTCACCTCTCTCTAGTTTTATAGCTCCTCCGGACAGAATAGAAATTGAACAGGCAGAGTAGGTTTGGGAGGGGAATTTTCTGCTCTTGCTGTTCTCTATTATCTCATCCCTCCAGCCTGAGCTGTCCCTGACATGTGATCAGACCCATACTGCCCAAGTGTTTCTCAGAAAATGAGGTTTGAAAATAAAAAATAAAACGGAAACAGAGATATTTAACTACATCTCCATTTTAAGTCTTGCAGCAAATGTACTCTAAAAAACACATTTTGGGTAAAATCTTAAAGGTGCAGTCAGGTGTAGCATGAAGAAAAACGCTGTTAAGGATAACATGATTTTGAAGACTATAGAGACCTGAAAATGAGTTTCCAGGAAAACAAAGAAAATAAATTTGGGAAATGTTCAATAAACCAAATATTCATTTGTGCCAAGGTATGGGTCCAAGAAATCTGGTTTTGTAAAGAAATCCTTGTATGTGCAGAAACACCTGACAGAATCAAAGCTAAAACTTGCAACTGAATCCATTTCAATTGTCATATATGAAATTAGGTAATTGGCTTTTGCATATAAAAATCATCTTATAACCAAGTTAATAGTTATTAAAGTTGTTAAGATAGTTAAATTGTTAAACCCCCCCCCCTCTGTAAACCAATGTCCCTCCCCAGCAAATGATCCATTGGTGAAAGGGACTTGTGATGGACCTTGGAATTCACCAATCATCTTGTGCTGTGAGGCAGGACAGGGGGGGGTTCTGGGAAGAGCCAAGAGGGTAAAAAGTAGGATCCCAGCGCCTTCCTCTCCTCTCACTCCCTCATGGGGCTAAGCTGGTGANGGCTGGGCTGGGCCTATCTCTGTTCAGAGACCTCGTGGGGTTTTTTTTTTGTTTGTTTTTTGGTTTTTTTTCTCTCTTTCTCTTTTTTTATTTTAAGCAAATTTTACCTCAGATTAGCTGAGGTAAAGCCAGTGCTGAAGATTTCTGCTGTGAGTACGTAGCCAGTTTGGCTCCAAGAGTCTCTGATCCTGCACTCCCAGGGTTTTTTTTTGAATACGGTTTTAAGAATTCAGATGCTATTATTTTTCCAAATTATCTTTTTGTAATAAACAATTTTTTTAATTAAAATAAGAGTTGTTCCCATTTTTAACACAATTATCAACTAGAGTTTAAAATTCATAGAATTGTGCACTGAGAACTATCTTTGTTTTTTAAAGTCCTATAGCTGTTAGATCAATTACCTACCCATTAATTGCAAAAGACTTCATTGAACTTGCAAAAGGAAGAGTTTATTCTGTTCTTTTTTGAACTAATATACATATTTGTACAGATGAGCTTTAGAATGTTACGCAATTTCTCATTGAAGACTTTATTTCTTTTTTATTGACTATACCTACTGCATTTCTTCCTTTTACAGCACTTCCACAAACTTTAGAAAGAGGACAGGCAGTAATAGCAGAGCTTAGAGTCATATTTTTCACGTGAATACCAAGTTCTCATGTATCAAAACTTCACTAGAGAAATCTGCATTCTCTGTTTTTCCCAGAGGGAGAAAGGGAAACAGTTCTTCTTGCTTCAAACCCCCACATAATCTAATCTGACAATTAATCCCTGAAAGAAAACACAGAATGCTCATTACAAGATCAACATTCAATAATGCATTTTTATTCAAGTAGAGGTTCTCAATATAAAAGCAATGTATGATGAAAGCAGGTATCTACTGTAAAGTGTGCCCCTTTTCTGTGAAGGACTGTGAGTGCAGTTCTGCCTCTGTACAAGATTTGAGCTGCATCTTGAATATTTCTTTTAAGAAATTATGATTTGTATAAATATCTCATGGTAGATCTAATCCAGATTTTGCCTTGGAGATAATCAAACAAGACTAGAACAGAAGCTCAAGCTCCTACACTCATTCATAGAAAATCTATCTATGAAAAAGATTGTCCCTTCTCTCTGCAATAAAGTGATGTTTTCAAATCTAGCAAAAGATCTGATGTAGTCAAGGACGGTTTTTTTACAGAGTCACTAAGATTAGTCTCTTTCTTATACCTAATGTTGTTAGCAAAACATTTTTTTTGTAAGATAGCAAGTTATACTGAAAAACTTCTACCCAAAACTAGAATTATAAGTTAAATTTTCACTAATACAGGTGTCTTTACTGCAACCTGATGGATGAGAAGGAGGGATCAGGTGTTTAAGCAAGACATGTTATACAACTGAAATGCCCAAATAATGAAGACATAAATGTTAAATTACCTGTATAACTGTCTACATCAAAGCTATTTTCTTTACAACATAAGAAAGGTTTAAGTAAATGTCAAATGTGAAATAAGACAGGCAGTAAAATTATTATTCAAAAATTGTGTGATGGCAGACTAAATCACATACCATAGTTAAAAAGAAATTAATTCTCAGCAGGTTGTGTCCAGGTTGTCAACACTAATATTAAAGGTTTGAAAGGCGTGTTGTATCTGGAGCTGAGACATATAAGAGTGATGTGAGTGTTTTCCTGTATCCTGTAACTTACGGACATTTGAAAACAGCCTTATTATTTGTAGTTTCAGAACACGTTGATTATATAATTTCTGCTGTTGTTTCCATCTCACCTTACTTGAAGACCAAAAAAGCCCACAGGACTTTAGTTTAAGGCCCACACACAAAATATTATCATAAAGTCATGTCATAAAATCATAGAATGGTTTGGGTTGAAAGGGACCTTAAAGATCATCTAGTTCCAACCCTCCTTCCATGGGCAAGGACACCTTCTACTAGACCAGGTCGCTCAGGGCCCCATCCAACCTGGCCTTGAACACTTCCAGGGATGGGGCATCCACAGCTTCTCTGGGCAACCTGCTCCAGTGTCTCACGGTGGAGAATTTCTTCGTAATACGTCATCTAAACCTATCTTGCCCTATGACTATATGTCTGTGTAAAAAGCCCATTTCCAGCTCCTTTGCAGCCCGCTTTAGGTACCGGAAGGTGCTGTAAAGTCTCCCTGAAGCCTGTTCTTCTCCAGGCTGAACAACCACAACTCTCTCAGCCTGTCTTCATAGGAGAGGTGTTCCAGTCCTCAGATCGCCTTCGTGGTCTCCTCTGGGCTCACTCCAGTAGGTCCATGTCCTTCTTATGTTGAGGGGCCCAGAGATGGAAGCAACACTCTAGGTGGGGTCTCACAAACAGGTACAATCCCCTCCCTTGACCTGCTGGCCACGTTTCTTTCGATGCAGCCCAGGGTACATCTGGCTTTCTGGGCTGCAAGCACACATGGCTGGGTCATGTTGAGTTTCTCATCCACCAATACCCCAAAGTCCCTCTCCTTGGGGCTGCTCTCAAGCCATTCACGACCCAGCCTGTACTTGTCCCTGGGATTGCCCCGACCCAGGGGCAGGAACTTCACTTGGCCTTGTAGAACTTCATGAAGTTCGCACTGAAGCCTGTCGAGGTCCCTCTGGACAGAATCCTTTCCCCTCCAGTGTGTTGACTGCAACACACAGCTCAGTGTCATTGGTAAACTTGCTGAGGGCACAGTCAGTCTCACTGTCCATGTCACCAACAAAGGTGTTAAACATATGTAAGAATGCTAAAGTAAAATGCAAAAGACTGTGAAAGAAATTGCAGCAGAACTTTATGCAGCATGAAGCACAAGTAATATGCACAAACATTTTATGCAGGAATTTAAAAGAGGACACCAGCCATGAAAAGAGAGAGCATTTTTCCCATTAGAAAAAGACTTTAAACAAATTGAAGTGAGGAAGGATGAAAATAGAAACAGGTGCAGGAGAAACCCATCCAGGATGGGATGAAGAGATCCATCCAGGTGCAGGAGAAACCCATCCAGGATGGGATGAAGAGATCCATCCAGGTGCAGGAGAAACCCATCCAGGATGGAATGAAGAGATCAATTCAGGTGCATGAGGGACTTGTCACACCTGATAGGAAAAACTATTAGTCTCGTGTCATTAAGCGGGAGAGAAACACATGGAATGAAGAAGATGGAGAGGAAGATGAGAATATTGCAATGTCCAGCATTGTGGAGTTTTGCTGCTGGCTGGAGCAGCACCCACAGAGCTTCAGGTACAGAAAGAGACAGCAGTGCTTAAACCCAGCAGGTCTGATGCTCTAAGAACTTCTCCAGCTGTGGGTAGGATTGGGCAGAAGTTTTTTAAGTGAGGCACCTTTATCTTTATGGTTATTGCATCAGCCTGACAAAACTATACCCTAACCTCCGAGGGGTATCCCAGTCAGGGGAGACACTACCCAGAAGCATTAAGGTCCTTTTCAACACCCTCACTTGGTCCAAGAAAACTGGTGGCTCATATTTACTTTTGCTTCTCTCTGCCTTACTTATATGTGTGTCTTACCTATGTATTTTATACCTCTTCAGAGGATAAGGGATCAGTCTTCCTCGTTCTCATAAAAAATTTTGAAAAGTCTGATTTTAATTTTCATACAAAAAGAAAACAAGTTTTTTTTCTCAATGCTGACATTTTTCGCAAAACAGTATGCAGGGAATTTATGTCAGCCTGAAGCCTCGGTGCTGAAGAGAAAAGTTGTGTTTATCAGTGTTGCTGAGAAAAAAAGAAGATGGCTTCAGGTGAAAGACAGAATTGGGTGTCATTCCTGGAGGCCTGGCTTGAGTTTCATCTTGGGTAATTGGACATTTTCTGAGGAGGTTTTTTTTCTTCTTTTCATCAAAACAGATCCTATTACAATGATACCCAGGAAAAAAAAAAAAGAAAAGAAAAGAAAAAGAAAATCTGTCCAGGTCACTGCGTTTTGCAGGACTAACCATTACAAATCACCATCATCCCTGTATCCAGGCTGCATATGAATACCTGCCACAGAGCCCAGTGCAATGCCATTGTAAATTCACCCCTTCTGCAAAACATAGTTTTCCTCTCAAACCTGCAGGGAAATAGCAGAATTGCCAGACAATCAAAATACATGTTTTTGAAAAGGTCAAAGGATTCCAGCAAAATATTATATTTCATGTAGTGTACAAACCATGAAAATATTGATATTTCATTACTGAGAAAAAAAATTGTAACAGAAACAGAATCTGACAACATTTTTTCATATTTCGGACAAAGACTGTGGCAAAAATAGAAATGGGCAGACAGTTACCATCATCTGAATACAGTTTTTTTGTTTCATAGTCATTTTGTATTATGTAAAAGCCTTTCAATCACCTGAATCTTTATTTATCCAGCAGAACTTATTCTGTTTCATGGCAGGGCTACCTCATAAAGCCAATACATTAGGAAAAAATGCAGCTTGCTATGTCTGACCCCATTCAAGCACAAATGAACCCAATTAACTTTTTTTTTTCCTTTTTTTTAAATCATCTCCTTCATATTGCTGGGGCACCAAGGCTACTAAGCTTCTTTATTCCCATATATATAGTTGTCACCATAGCAGTAATGCACTCTACAAGGCATCAAGCCTGTTAATCAGAAAAGCTTTCAGAGCCTCCTTAGTTCTAACAATTTTATTGCAGATAAGTAAGCAGCTGAAACTGCATAAGTTCAGGAGCTGCAGTAACTCAAATAGCCAGTCTGGAATAGGAGAAAATTGAATGCACTGTTCTCAGCAGCTTTGTCTCGATTGGGAGAATGGAATTATTCTTCAAGTATTACCATGTGCCAGAAGAAAGCATTACTTAGGACTGACTATCGACTGTCTAATTGCAGCACTGAACCGAATAATTTGAAATGATAGCTATCTAAAGCGGAATTGTAAAGTGAATAGTGAACAAAGCAATAAATAATAGAATTACACATACTATATGTGATTGCTCATTGAATCAGATTGCCGGTCATAATAAAAGTCAAAAGTAACAATCAGCCTCATTACTTCACAAAAGAGGAAATGCCACTAACTATTTCTAACTCCTGTCATCAACATATACTGTGAAAACAACCTGGTAAATCTCTTTTGATTATACTGGAACTAACCTTAACCTTACTCCTTTCTTATTCCTAAGGGTGGGGTGCCTCATACTTTAGGGATGGTTTCATTACTATATAAACTGTGCATGTAATTCTTTGGTCTCTCGCCATACTGGCAGTTTTTCACTCAGAAAATGAGCTGCAAAGCACATCCAAAAGGAAGGAGTAAAGGTACTGGGAAAGAGGAGCATCACTGAGGAGGGTCAGGGAAGGTGCTCTCAATTTGTTCTGGTAGATGAGACTGCGTGTCTCCAGTGAAATTCTCCCCAGGGACTTGGATGAGCTACAGATATTTAGCTGATATTTGCAATATATATATGTCTCTCTATATATATGTATGTATGTGTGCGTGAGTGTGTGTGTGTGTGTATCCACAAGAGGAACCCAAATGCCGTCTCAGTTTGAGGGTCGTCCTTCATTTGCATTAGGTTTGAAAATGCCCAATTCAAATGCAACACAAAATAAATAAACTAGAGATACAGTTCTTGCTTTGCAGCATGTGCAAATGGAATGCAAGTTTATTTGAGTTTTTCCAGTACAGCAGCAGGGATACTTGTAAGAGGATAGTTTTGCATTTTGCTGTCTGAGAGCTTTTTCTGTATAATTGTTAGTATGTGTGGCAACTGACATTCCAGGCACTGCAAGTCTATTCCTTTCCACTGTTACAAGCAATGTCAGAGGAGCTTCACATGTACCTTTTTCTGTTCTCACTGCATTATTTATCAAATGAATATGAAATCAAAATGTTGATGCAGAGAACAATATGTTAAATACTCCAATGTGCAATGCCAACTTAACCTTGCCAACCTTCCACCGTGGGTCAAAGGTCAGTTTCCTACTGTTTTAACCAGTATTTACCAGTCTTCCTTGTCCTATTATATTCTCTTTTTTTAAGCTTTCCCATTTTTTTTCCCCTAAACTTTATGTTCAGGCAAAAAAAATATCCACATAAGCCCTTGGTGGTACATTTTATTTTATAGCTGATGACAACCCTACCCAAGAGATTTCAGCACATACACCCTTGCTCCCAACAAACCTAGGGGCAGGTTGAATCTATAATTTACTTCTAACTTTGCCTGAATACTGAGTTTTTAATGAAGTGCTTTCTCTAACTCCCTAATATTTACCTATTTATTTCTTGACGTCTCATATCTACTACTGACTTGGTTTCACATCCAGGTTACTTTCTGAGCAGGTCAGCGCCAATTACCTGTCAGGACTAGGATATACAGATTACAAGAGCTTAATGGACACCTTAACTAAATAAATCACATTCTTACTACACTAAGCATATCCTACAACCAGATTCTCATATGATATAGGTTTTAAAATCCCAATCTCGAAGCACAAGTCCAGCAACATGGATTTCTCTAGTGATTGTTGCCGAATTCCTCTTTCTCATCAGACCCTGCTTTACTGATTCCTTGTACCATCAGTATGGAAATTCATGAGGACTGGGGCCTCACTGTTACAGATTTTGGGGGGGAAATAGAAAAAGGAATTGCTGACCCAAAGACGACATTGCAAATGGTAGCTGCATTCAAAGCCCCACAAGAGGACAAGGAAAGCATGGGAGAGAATTGATTGTCATTGTAGGTTGTAGGCAATGATTTCAGATGATTTGCCTTAAAAATATGTGGTAGGTTGACTTGACTGGACACCGGGTGCCCACCAAGCCACTCTATCACTCCCCTTTCCCAGCTGGACAGAGGAGAGAAAATAAGCTGGAAGACAACTCGTAGGTCGAGGTAAGGCAGTTTACTAAAGCAAAAGCGAAAGTTTGCACGCACGCAAGCAAAGAGAAAAACCAACAATTTAATCCTCTACTTCTCATCAGCAAGTGATGCTCAGCCATTTCCCAGGAAGCAGGGCTTCAGCACATGTGGTGGTTGGCTTGGGAAGGCAAACACTGTAAATAACAAATGCCCCCACCCCTACTCTTACTTTTCTTAGCTTTTGTATCTGAGCTGATGCCATATGGTATGGAATATACCTGTGGTTAACTTGGGCCAGCTGGCCTAGATATGTCCTCTCACAGCATCTTGCTCAACCCCAGACTACTGATGGGGGGGAAATGTTGGGGAGACAGCACTGATGCTGTTCCAGCCCTGCTCAGCAGGAGCCAAAGGTGTGTTATCAACACCTTTCCAGCTACCAATGCAAGGCATAGCACTGTGAGAGCTGCTATGGGAAAATGAACTCCTTCTCAGCCAGACACAATACAAAATGCCATGTGGTTTTGGGGGCTTCAAAGCAAATTAAGGATAAAGAGGATAAAAAATGCCCACTATATATTTCTCTGCAAAGTACCCAGTCCCCACTACATCTGTTAGTTTTAGTCCAAAGTTACTTCCTCCACATAAGAAGTCATACAAGCACTTGTGTACAGACTTTTCCAAATTACAGGGTTTGTTATTGCTTGGGGTTTTTTCTGTTCTACTCCAATATAGCATGAGTGAATTTCCACCATCATTTTACCTTTAGCTTGCACGGCTAACTTTGAGTTGTCTGGTTTTGGCTATTTTTAAGCTAATGGAAATAAGCTTCTATTTTCTCCATATTGTTTGGACACCAAATACTACCTGACACCATGCCATTGGCATTTAGACAATACAGAAAAATTCAGATCATGCTACTGTTATCTTCACTATGTGAACCTATTTCTCTTTAAATCCTGGGCCTCAGTGATGTCTAATTATTGCTGGCATTAATTTTGCCTGTGAAATCCCAAGATGAATGTCATTGAAAATTGCCAGTGCCACAAAAAGGCACTGACAAAAAGGAAATTAGGATAAACCAATTAGAACTGAATGCTACATTGCAAACTATTTGGGAGAAGGAACAAAGAAAGCTTTGATCATTTACTGCTTTGATAGGCACCTAAGGAGGATACGGGCTTAGCTTGGACACTTTAGCACTATGCCTGTGACTTTTATGGAGTTATGTTCTCTGACAGCAGCTAAGGAGCTCTTACTACATACTTCCCAACCAAAATTTTGGGTAGATTTGCATTTTAGATGCTTTTAAATGTGCTGCTTCCTGTGTATGCTAAAGGCAGTCCCTTCATCATCCAACTACAGATAAAAGCAAACAAATGCAGGAAAATACAGCTGCATACAAATGGCCTTAGAAAACGTGGATAGAAAAAAATCCAAGGGGAATTCATTGCACTAGCCAGGTTTCAAAATAATTCATTAAACAGCTACCACTTGTCCTGTCACTGACTATCAGTCTGGAAATGGATAATGTTCTAAATGTGTCTGCTTTTATCACAAATTCTCCCACTATCACAGTTGGTAACATTAGCTATGTTCAGGAAGCACTTTGCAGTCTCCATTGCTATCTTATCAATACCACCACAAAACGAGGGAAATACATGTGAGGAAAAAAATCAGAGCAGTCTATGGCTATAGTTGAAAGGATAATGCTTCTGTCTAGCAGACAAAAAAAAAGCTTGCCCTATAATCCTACATGACTGTGGAAAACAGGACTTTAATAATCAGGTTGAAACTTGCCATTGAAGTTTACAGCAGCAAGTCTGTCATATTTGTTGTTAACATTCTGAATAAACCTTAAAAACAGTAATCTGCTTATCATTTATCTTTTAATATAGCATTATTATTTCAGGAAAGCATGCAATGACGTTGAAATGGCCTTATTCCAACAACAACAACCAAATCAATCCCTTTCTACAAATTTGATATAGGCAGGCTGTGTACTATTTGAAAAAGTTCAGTGAACCATGAAGACTGGCATATGCACCATAAAATTCAAGCTTTATTTGATGAGGTTATTGAACATTGCATTTACCTCAACTAAGGTTTAAAGCAATCATCCATATTTTTACTGTCGTCTCATGTAGGAAGCTTTGAATACGAAGCAAATCAGATTGCTACTTCTGGGAGTTTCAAAGGCATCTGAGGAGGGGCACAGAAAAGATCCTTGGTGTTTAATGAAAAATATCTGTTCAGTTCAATCATGATACAAGAGACTCATCACAGTGCAAGAAAAAAGGGGGGATGAAAAAAGATAAAAAAAGACATAGTGAAATAATAACATGAAAGAATTTTGTTCTCCAGCTTTCTGATTAAAAGTGTATTTTCATTCCGACTTTAGGAGAAATTATGTTCAAAGCCTATTTGCAACAGAGTCTATTTTAATTTGTCAAAGGTTTACATTGTATAGCTCGATCACATTAATTGCAAAGATTGTCTTCTCTATTGTTTCACTGCACTCTTAAAGACAAACAAGAGGAATCCAGCTCCTGTGGTACCACCAGGTGTGACAAGCTGTTTTCTTTAGACCAATGCCTGGTCATCACAACTTAGGGGTTAGACAACTAGTCTAACTGGGAGCTTGCTAGAATCTGATATTTTATTATTGTTAATGTCAGTCAAAAACATCGGAGACATCAGTTTAAGGGTCAAATTCAAAGGCTCAGGAGATGTGTCTTCCTCATGTGACCACTTGACATTGACACCAACGTAAGTAGAGAGAGCAGGTAAATGTTTTAGAGATTATATTCCCCTGCATCAAACAGTGTCATACAAAAGACTCATCTCTCAGATGGTTGCAAATAAGCTTATATTAATGGAGTCTTGCATAGGTTTAGATTCAACACAGTACAATAGGGCATGACAAGGTCAATCTGCCTTCCAACACACTGCTCAATAGCAAATTAAGATTATTTAGAGGGTACATGCCTAGCACTCTCTGAGAGCCCTGAATAAACATCATCACTTCTGTGGCAAGCTTTCATCAATAAACTGGTCATTTTAGCAGTACCACAAAAGCCTAGCTTTAATTGGCTGCTCTGCCAGAGGAGATTCTGAGTCACCTCCTCCTTCTACCTTCTACAAGAGTGTCCAAACCACCAAGTGACACAGCAGGCTGAAAAGAGCTGGGACCACTTGCCTTTAACCTTGCCCATGACAATCTGTCATAAAGCTGAGAAGGACTGCAGAGATGTAAATGGAGTAAAACATAGGAGACTGAAACTCTCTCAGTACAGAGGCTAGAGACATACAGTAGGTAGAAACTCCTTGTGTCCACTTCCTCTAGTGTGTCATACTAAATAAAATGTTGAGTTTTTCAGCAGAGCCCAGAACTCAGGACTTTCTCACTGCATTCAATACACTGAAGTAGGCATTTGAGTGCTAGCAAGATCTCAGTACCTCAGTTAATAACGGGGCCTCTTGGAATTATGACAGTATCACAGCAAAAATAAGCATTGCACAGCAGTGCATTTTACTTTTAAGGGTGACAGAAGCTTTGAAGTGATTTTTACGAACAGAGGAGGAACAGGTGAGGATTTTGGTAATTGTCATATATGAAATTAGGTTATTGGCTTTTGCATATAAAAATCATCTTATAACCAAGTTAATAGTTGTTAAAGTTGTTAAGATAATTAAATTGTTAACCCCCCCCCTCTGTAAACCAATGTCCCTCCCCAGCAAATGATCCATTGGTGAAAGGGACTTGTGATGGACTTTGGAATTCACCAATCATCTTGTGCTGTGGGGCAGGACAGTGGTGGGTTCTGGGAAGAGCTAAGAGGGTATAAAAGTAAGATCCCAGAACCCTTCCCCCTCTTTCCCCTTTCCCCCATGGGCCCAGCTGGTGAAGATCTGCAGCTAAAAAGGATTGTGTAAGGGGGGGGGGAAGGGCCTATCTCTATTGAGGGACCTCGTGGTACATCCTTTTATTTTCTTTCTCTTTCTCTCTTTCTCTTGTTTTTCATTTTAAGCGAACCTTACCTCAGATTAGCTGAGGTAGAGCCAGTGCTGAAGATTTCTGCCGTGGGTACATAGCCAATTTGGCTCCAAGGGTCTCTAATCCTGCACTCCCGGGGTGGTTTTTTTTATGGTTTTAAGAATTCAGATGCTGTTATTTTCTAAATTATTTTTTTGTAATAAACATTTTTTTTTATTAAAATAAGAGTTGTTACCATTTTTTAACAGTAATGCAGTAGCCCTTAAGGTTCAGAGTTCACTAGAAGCCATTGTAGTTCTAAAACAATTTTCACAGACAATATGTTTCTGTGGTAGAGACCCCAGCAGGCAGACAGAAACATCACTCTTACTCAGAGGCTTTTTCCACTCTGCTGAAAAAAAGAGGATTGAGCCAGAGCGTTCACCTTGTTGTCCACATGACTTAACTGTCAGTCCTTAATGTTACACCACGACAACTAACTCCAAGAATTTTCTGGTAAGAAGGTTGTTCTAAGTAGTGTTGACAGGAATTGGTCGGTAACACTTGAATTCTGGGCCAGAAGTCAGTCCTTGGCCCTCGTCTGTGCCTGTTGGTGCACCCAGGAAATGCCGATCAGTGATTGTGAGAGCAAGGTCCTGTGTCCCTTGAATAGTGCAGCAATGGGAACTTTGCAGGTGAGTGAGGGAGTGTGAATAAGCAGACTCCAGAAAACTAGCGAGAATGAATTAGGTGGCAGAAGAAGGTTCAATACAAAAATCAGTAAGTAAATAAATGGAGCTGCCTGAAAACAAAGCTGTATATCTGATGGCCTACATTGTAAAGCACAAAACCTGTATCACAACCTCCCCCAGATCCAATACACTGAATAAAGTGTTCCTTCTAGCTCAAATCACCAATTTATCAGCTAACAGAAGCAAGCAAAGGCAGACACACCTCATGACCATATGTACTTTGGGACTCTGAGCTAATTTTCCATACTGAAGGATTGCAGAATATGGCAATGTCCTTAAAAGCAAAAAAAAA
>VZTE01003324.1:2831627-2882493 GCA_013397775.1 Eulacestoma nigropectus | reverse complement strand
TAAAAAAAAAAAAAAAAAAAAAAAAAATGTTTATTTTCTGACTGCAGCCTGTTGGAGAAACAGTTCTTTGACGTTGCTGTCCCACCATGAATTTAAAGGATATGGATAATTTACAACCTTGATTAACAATCTCAGAGCTGCAATAGCTCATCCTCTTCACATCCCATTCTTTTTATTGAATGTGCTTAAGTATTCATGAACACATGATGGTAATCTTGTTAACACTATGAAAAGCAATGACATCCTCATTATAAACTGCTTGAAAATGCTCATGATCCTTTCACCAGAATGAGCTTTTTACAATTAGAAGCCTGAAAAAGTCACAGGTGCGCAACACAGGGCGATAAAATTGTAATTGTAAGATACAATGGCATTGTAATGTCCAGGACAGTAGATTTTGCAGATACAGACAGAGGGCAGGGAAACCAGTGCTCCTTGTAATACTAATTTCTCTTTAGTGCCGTGCAATTGTGTCCTGCTTGTATATTCAGGCTGAGAAAATCCCATAAATTTCAGGAGGCAGGTAGGTAATTCCATCCAAGTCCAATAAAAGGGAGCTATGTAAGACTCCCTGTCTTTCTCGTCATGGTGAAAATAAGTTTGTTTTCTGGGATCAAAAATGACCTTAGGATGTTTGACCAATGCCTCTCTTGGTTTTTCTAGAGACATAATATAACATTTGTGATCTTTTTATCTTTTCTAATAGGTTAACCATTTGCTGTGGAAATGAGTGTGGAGGAGTTTTAGTTATGGAAATAGCTTTTGGGCAACAGTCAACAGGAGGTTCAAGATGGAGTTGACATCCTGTCAGACCTTCTGCATCTCTCTTGTTTTGTTAGTTCTGGAATTTCAAAATAGATTCCTTTCCTTTTCCTTCCTTTCATTTTCTTACCTTTGTGCATCAGATCTCTGAATTGCTGGATATTGACAAGTAGAAGAGGCCAAAGACACATATTAAAATCTTCTACATGCCCTGTGCCTATGACTCAAGACAACCAGAGGCTGGCCTTAAAAACACTAAGGTGCACTGTCATACGCACCTCCACAGGTGCAGAGGAAGATAAAGACAGCAGACATGTAGAAGAATTTAAGAAACACTGAACCCGTGTAGTACTTGGTTTGACATTTTGTGATGCAAGTGAGGCTCTGAGATCTGAATCCCATTTATCATTTTGGCCTTTCAAGAACTGATAGGAAAAGAAAGAATTTCAGCTACAGTTCAGCATTTCCACTTAGCCAGTTAATCAAGCCAGCGTTAAGTGGGATAAGTGGCAATGAAGGAAGAAAAGGTACAGCAGATGTGTCACACTCAGTCTGGAAGAGTCATATTTGGCCTAAATACCTTCACTGTCCTGGACAGTTAGCAAAAGATTTCTTTTACCTCACTGGAGACTTTCTGTTTAACAATCTTTGCAGGCAAATCAAATGAGACAGAGCGATATAAAAAAATCACAGAATCACAGAATATGCCAAGTTGGAAGGGACCCACAAGCATCATCAAGTCTGACTCCTGGCCCTGCACAGCACCATCCCCAAGAGTCATGCGCCTGAGAGTATTGTCCAAATGCTTCTTGGTCTCTGTCAGGCTGCTGCTGTGACCACTTCCCTGGGGAGCCTGTTCCAGTGCCCAACTACCCTCAGGTGAAGAACCTTTTCCTAATATCCAACCTAAACCTCCCCTGACACAGCTTCAGGCCATTCCCTTGGGTCCTGTCACTGTCACCACAGAGCAGAGATCAGTGCCTGCCCCTCCTCTTCCCCTCATGAGGAAGTTATAGACTGGAATGGGGTCTCCCCTCCGTCTCCTCTTCTCCAGGCTGAACAGACCAAGTGACCTCAGCCGCTCCTCATACGACTTCCCCTCAAGGCCCCTCACCATCCTTGTGGCCTCCTTTGGACACTCTCTAACAGCTTCATGTCTTTCTTACATTGTGGCACCCAAAAATGCACACAGGTCTCAAGGTGAGGCTGCCCCAGTGCAGAGCAGAGCAGGACAATCCCCTCCCTTGACTGCTGACTCATAGTCAATGTGGTTTTTTAGAAAACTGGACCTGCTTCTCTGCTGTCAAAGAAACCTGCATAAGCACAAACACTTCTGGAAATAGGTGGAGATGTAGCAAACACTTCTGCAAAAGTGTTGCATATTGCATTTTTTTGGCACTTAGCCTGCCTGGATGTACAAGAGCACATAAAGCAGTGCAGAATTCAGCCCTGCACTTCCAGTAACAAGGATATACTTTGCATTCAGGGAAGCTTTTAAGCGCATTTTTAAGGTTAAGTGTGGGATTCATCACTCTTCTTCATCCTGGAAGTCATTTCTAGCAACATTTGGGTGCATTCCTGCCAATATAATCCGCCAGAGCTGGGCACATTTTTCTTCCTGTGAATGAACTATTCATATCCCCAAAAAGCAATTTCATCCATTCCAAAACAATTTTATGAATTCAACATTAATTTGACAAATACTTTCAGTTGGGAAAGGTTTCTAAAACTTAGACTGGCATAAAAAAATACCTGAAAGAACCACTTCTTTCCTCTAATTGTCACCAACCCAGACACAGGAGCACTTTTTAAAATGGACTCAGACCCCTATCTTCTACCTCTAAGGAAAGGTTCCTATACAGCACAGGGTACATTATCTAAAATTATCAGCTCAATATCTCTTCTTCACACTGTTCAGCTTTGCATAAACTGCTTATGGAATTCCCTGGAACGGGGGCTGGAAGCCAGGTGTCGGATCTGTTTGCTGGCTCAAAGATCCTGCCAAGTGGTCTTCTGCGAACAAACATCCAAAGAAGGAAATGAAAAAAGAAGAATGAATGCTTCAATGAACCACCACCCTTGTTCCTAAAATTGGCCTTCCTAGATACGTAGATGTTTCATGCCTTCTGTCAGGACCATCTCCAAATAGCATAATTGAATTCTATTATCTCCTTTGTTTCTCACATCTGACTTATTAATATTATTCATTTATTTATTTATATTCATTTTATCCAAGCTGGTAAGCTTGGATCCTAAAGCAAACTCTGATGTCATTGACATCATGAGATGAGAGGAGGATCCATTTAATCAAACAGAACTAAACACAGATAATTTTGTGAAGTTGTCATTAGCCATTAAATGGCTGCCTACTTCCCTGCTGAGGTACTTGTCTTAACAGTCACTAATACAGTGACATACCTGAGGTCTTTACTGAAGGATCACCTGGATTTATTGTCCTCAGTGGTTAAATACTGATAAGGAGTGATTCCATTAGGAAACCATTTTAAGTGTGGAGCTGGAATGCGATGTGTAATACTTACAGCTAGTCAGTCACAAGGAAGAGAAATTGTATTTATTGTGTCTACTGAAAAAGAAAATATTAATGTATTTGGATAACTATTTTAAAAGGCAGCCTTTCTAGGGGATTGTTCTGTTGGTTGGTTTTGAGGTTTGGGGTTTAACTTCACCTGAAAGAATTAAGAAAAATGGGTTTTCCAGAGAAAAATGGGCTGAAGACCTAAAAATGTCTCTATCACATGTAGGAGAAAGAGGGAAATATTTCTTCTTAGCTAATTCAGGGTCACATTATGCCAAACGCTCACAAGAGCTGCTGTGGAGAAAAAACCCTGTTAACAAGATGTGCTGTGTCCAGAGCAGAACCTCTTCTGATAATTTTTTAGCATTGGCCTTAAAATTATTTGAAGCAGCCACACCTCATCTTAGACTGAAAGTCAGACTTCATAAGATGATTCATTCCCTGAAGTCTGTTAAAAGAAAGTGTTACAAATATGTGTGTCCCCTGACTTTTGTCTTTTCTTTTTTAAATCAAGCACCTTATTCTATGCAAATTTGGAGTCAAAGGCAAGATGCATTTCAGATGTAATAAAGCAAGCAGGCCCAGGATCAAGAAGTTTCTCAGGTGAAAAAACCAAATCTGCATACACAAAGAAAAAAAGTCTTATCCTGCAGTGTCAGAATAATATGTTCTTCAAGTCCTGACCATTATGCATTCCATTTATACCACTTCTTTAATCAAAGCTGAACCTGGTGAATTGCAAATAAGAACGAAAACATTAAATGTGAAAGGCCAACTTGCTCATCTATATTTTTTGTCAAAGTGACAGTTTTAAAATTACATAGGTAAAATACTTCACTAAATAGGGTTATAAATGTGTAATTCATCATGGCAGAACATTTTTATGCGGTTTAAAACTACTCTTTTATTTTAAGAGGTGAGGACGAAAAATGGTAGGCTTATTCTTCATCTTTTCATTTTGCAGTTTATTTTTGACATAGCAAAGATGCAGCACGGTTGGAAAAGCTCTTGGAATGGTATTTGTACCCTTCTCTTCCTAAGCTGTTGCTTACCAGTGAGCGTATTTCAAAGGTGAGCCTGGTTAGTGCGTGTGCAGACACAGCACAAGCCTGTTACTGGATAAGACCCTCTGCTTCACAAAGCCCTTGTGCTGGTAAAATAGGGACACTATTCTCCACACCAGCCCCTCTGCCTGCTCTCACCCCCAACCCCACACGCACACCACACTCCCCGCACCCCCCTTACCGCCTTCCCCAATCCTCTACTAAGGTACTGTGTTGCTGAAACAGGAGAATCAGATTTGTTATCCCACTCTTAATGGGAATTCCTGAGTAATCATTCTGCAGCATAGTGTTGGGTATACGGGTCCCCAGTGGCAATGGATTTGTTACTCTTTTAAACACGTATCACTAGGAAAACTTAGGGGAAAAGGTAAGAATTAAAGCCGAAGAAATAAGGCAAATGCTTTACTAGAAACTCTCGTTGTTTTGCTGTAATTTACCTGGAATCCTTATTCTTCATTGCAAGTGTGAATTCACATGCTGAGATTGCAACAAAGGATTAAGATAAAACTCCTGGTTCCGAGTTGGGGAAGAAAAACATCATTGCAAGGTCATATAGAGAAGAACATCGCTGCATCCAGGTAGTCTGCTGCATATGATGTTTTTGAGAGGCTGGCAAGTACAGAGCTTGAGGCAGGATGAGGAACTGTCACAGAGAGAAAGAAAGAAGAAAGGAAAATGTGATCTGACTCCTGTTACATCCCGGGGAGATTGGCTCCAAATTCCACACCGGTACTAGGTCAACCACAAAGACAGTGACCCAGAATAATATACCTCAGGTCTAACATTAACCCCAGTGCCTTGTGAGTCGTGGTTCAGAGCATTTCACCCGTGTGATTGTGAACATCTGTCAAGGAACTAATTTCTTCCTCCCATTAAGCTCCCTGGGTGTGAGATTGAGGTCCCCATGGAGACCTGAGCAATAAAGTTAACCAACAGCTGCACTTGGATTTCAAGAGCTTTCAGTTGCATACTCATTCCCTATATGTCCCCAGTCCCAGAGGGCATTCACCAAAAAGCTCCCTGGTACAAGAAGACTGTGAATCTCTGAGTGCTTTGACATGCATTTAGGGGCAGATATCTCAGTGCTGCTGCTTTGAACCCTCTGCAGGAAGGTGTGATGCCCAGGTCCTTCAGGAACATGCTGCCATTCCCGAGTCACCCAATAGGTTGCTGCTGACCATGCTCCTTGCCTCAGTTTCCCTTTAGTTAGGATTTAATCACAGGAGTGTTTCCCATTTCCCTGTGGCTGGACAGGCAATCTCAGGTGGACAAGATTTTCCCTGTAGGTAGCAAGAGCTTTCAAAGTAAATGGGTTGACATTGCATGTTTTATTATGAAAGGAAAACAAAAATATTTTTTGTGTGTTTTCTGATGCTTTTTTACTTACCTCTGGTAAAAAAGCAAAACAAGCTGTGATAAGGGAGTTGCATAAACCCATAATTTGGCAGCCAATTAGTCTTTGATTTAGACAGTTGCTTTTTGAATATACAGGGGGTTTTTTATGTGATTCCTTGCAGCTGAGAAATTTACATTTTAAAAAGTGCTTAATGCCAAGGCAGTAGTGGAATCCCACATTTGTCAAAGAAGTAAACTGAGACAAAATCCAGCCCTTGTTGACATCCTAGTCTGGGACTGCTCTAACAGCAAATGAAAGAGAGAAGGGGGAGAATTTTTCCTCTGCTGGTACGGGGCTTGTAGGGACAAGCAGGGGAGCCAGATTCCTTGTTGCCATTTCACCCCAGCTAGGATGGAGCATAAACAGATGTGCACAGCAGACAGAAATACTTCCCACATAGCTTAGAGCTACTGTGCAGATTTCTCACCAAAGGTGGAGGTTGGACAGTCTAAAGCAGAACAGAAAGGAGGACATTGTGACTGTGACCTCCTCCTGGTGACTGTCCAGAGAGGCTGCAGACGCAGGTGTGACACTTGAGCTGCAGGTGTGACACTTGAGGAAAAAAGCAAAGTAGCCTCTAAATTTAAGCAATACCAGTGCAGGCATCTTGTTTGCAGTCTGGTTACAGTCAGCTCTTCAGGCTGTGTATAGATCTAGTGGCAAGAACAAACTGCAGCTTCTGTCATAAATGCAGATGCTAGGGTTTGCTTCATTTTAAACTCAGTCATGTCAGAACCACACTGCTTTGTACTGAATACAAAAGGAGATAAAAAATACTCCCGTTCACTCTAATGAGACCCATTGCTGGAAGAAACACTAGCCTTGCTGAAACAGGAGAAACACCATGAGCATTGAACCCTGCTGGAAATAACAGTTTCTGAGTATACAAAGCTAGCCAAACAAAGATATGGCAACTTCCATGTGGGTGTACATTTTGGTGAAGAATGTAGTTAAGAGTCAGCTGAGTTCTAGTGGATGTGGATGAAATATTGATATCCCTTGAAAATCTCTCAAGACACATTTCTATCTTCTTTTTCGCTTTTTTTAACTGGAGGCCTGACGCTAGAACACTCACAAAGCTTAGTCTTGGTCCAAGACTTAACCAAGGCCAAAGTCTTGGCTCCTCACAGCTGAGACACACAGCAAAGAGAGAACACTTGACCTTGTTTCTCATGCCTGAAAATTTTAGGGAGAAAAACCATAAGTCTAACAGATAGAGATACTTCCTTTAATAATTATCCTGTCAGCTGCTGCTCTTGCACTGCTCCTCCAGGAGACCAAGAGGCACGCCTGTGGTCCTTACAGCATCCTGGATGGGGTTAGTGGGAATCCAGCTCCTGTTGGTATATGAGAAATAGATATCTTGCAGGCTGGGTGTGGGACCCACCAACTCCTGCTCTGGTGCAGCAAGTTCAGCAAAGGCTGTCGTGATGGTTGGGGCTGGAGTACTTGCCCTGTGAGGAGAGGCCAAGGGAGTGGGGCTTATTCAGCCTGGAGAAGAGGGACCATCAGAGGGACCATGCAGCAAACCCCAGCATCTGTGAGGAGATCATCAAGAAGATGGAGACAGGCTGTTCACAACAGTACATGGTGGGAGAGAAAGAATTTCTGAGCAGGTATCAGGAAAGCTTTTCTCATTCTCAGGCAAGTCAACCAATGGAACAGGTTGCCCAGAGAAGGTTTTCCAGATCCAGCTAGATAAAGCCCTGTGCAACCTAATCTGACCCCACAACTGGCCTTGAGCTGGCGCTGTGTTTGACTAGAGACCTTCTGAGGTCCATCCCAATCTGAAAGATTTTATAACCTACTCAACAAATTCCAGAAGGATTTGCTCTTGTGGTAATTTAGGAAGCAGAGGGCAGCACCTCAGAAGTGCCTATAACCCTGGAGTAGAGCTATCAGCTAGGGGACTCTTTTTGTTTTGAAATTCCTTTGTGGAGACAGTATGGGATTCACCTCAGCTAGGACTGAGACCCTCAAAGTTAAATTTCCTGTCTCAGCCATCTCTGAGCCCCTTCATAATCAAGGGGAATAAAGGGAAATTAATCTCGTCATAACAAAGGATCAGAAATGAGAAACTGGATAGACACCATCACTTCGGAGGTGAAAATGTCTTTTGTCTAGAGAGATGATGCTCAGGTGAATAGCTTGAGCATGTATCTTCTGCACAACAAAACCTGAAAGAAATGAGCCGTATCCTAAAACTGAGGGAGATGCTGGCTAATCTCACACTTTTGTTTGATCAGGATACTGAGTTGGCTTTGACAGGAATTGCAGGAGCTCAGAGACACTCTGAGGCAGGCACAGCATTTGCTAGAAGTCTGAAAAGCAGAACATGTGAGGGCATAACTCCTGCTATGATCCCCTCCAGCAGCTCTGTGCAGAGTGATGCTCTGGTTAAGCCCCCAGAATTAGGCATGGGAATGTCTACACAACAAGTGCAGGGAGAGCAGGAAAATGCAATTTCAGTGAATTGGCTGGGATGGGATTTGCCAGATTAGCTCAGCACGTATAACTAATTGTGTTTATCCTGCCCAAGCAGCAGGCATCAGTGTAATGTGCCTGGAGTTGTTATGCACTGTATGTTTCTCATCCAGGTTTCCCTAATCCGTCCTACACACACATCCCTTAGGGAATCTGTCTGTTCTAGGTGTAATAAACTGGTCTAATCTCTGCTATCCTTCTGCCAGACCATGCAACTCAAGCCCCACTGGAGTCTCCCATGTCTTCATGAGCTTCCAGGTGTGTAGGAGAGAAAGAATTATGTCTGCTCAGTTCTGGTTAGGCATATACGTCAATTTCTTCCAAGTTCTTATGCTGACTATTTAGGACCAATCCAAAAGAGCTGTTGAGTGTCTGCAAGAATCAGCATGTGGGCCGTAGGATGCAAAGACAAAACCTTTCCTTAGTTTCTCCTGGATTCTCCTAGTTACAAAAGTACCCACATACTTTTTACATCAAACTTCCCCCGGTGCCTAAAGATCTTCTGCGTATGCACAGAAAAACCTTCAGTTCTGACAGCGCTGATGAGCTCCATCTCACGCCCAAGCCCAATTAGCATTCAGAAACCCACTCTAACTCCCTCTCAGTTTCATGTTTTTCACCTAACACACCTACACAATTAGGGTCTTTATCAAACACTGTGGCTTCCATAGCTTGCTTTGAAAAGGCACCCAGAAGAGGACGTTTCTGTTCCTGCCTTTGCACAGTAGTTACAGCAGGTCTAGATCACAGAGGAGACCTGCATTCAATCGCCACCTTTACCTGATAGGGTTAAGCTTACAACAATATCCCAAAGGAGGGTCTGAGAAACACAGTCTCTTACACTCAGGTACCTGGCTGCTTTTAGTCCTCAGCCTCTTTCTGAAGGTTTTCCACTACACAGGAAATGGTTAACTTCATAGGTGCTGGAAGCAGAAGGAAAGAGAGTCATGCACCCACTCAACAGAGCACCAGAACCTACATCCCTCAGGGAATGCACTCATGTTCCTGCTCTGACACTAGTGATGTTTTTTACTGTGCACTATCCACAGAACAAGTGAAAAAGATCTTCCACACTCCAGCACCCCACAGTCAGGTGTTCACAGTACCTCCAAGGAGCAGTGAGACATGGATTGCAGCCTCCCCAAGGAAATGTGGGAGCTGAGCGTGGGCTGTTGCTTCTTGGGTGACTGCACTGGGCTGTTACATAAGAAGGTGACACAGTTTCAGCAGCATATCTGGATCTGAAAAAAAGTAAAACTTAAAAAAAAGTGTGAGACCTCTAAACCACTTTGGAACATAAAGGTAAAAATTCTCTGGGAGTAAAATAACAAGTTGAGTCCAAGTGGATGAAGGCACTTGCTGCCATAGTAGCATATTAGAGGGGACAAGACCAATTCCTGTGCTCAGATCGTCTCTGTTGGCTGGTTTGCAGTGCACTGGTTGCAGAGGTAATAGCTCAGGTCTTAGGAGCAACTTCACCACCCAACCCTTTGAAAGCTAATTTGCATAGACAAAGCAGCACATGAACTGTGGCCATTCTCCTGCTGCTTCAGAGCTAACCCAGCTGTCTCTAGCTGGAACTTTACCGACACCAGGTAGACATACAGCTTCCTGGCAAATAAGTTCTGGGTGTGATTGTTAGGATCCTCAAGACAGCTAGGCTGAAAAATGTTGCTCCATGAAAAACACTTTTCATTGATTTCAGGGAAGCCAAGCCTGCTTTTCTGATTTCTTGCTCTAGAGAGAGCACAAGCATCCAAAAATAAAATCGATTTTATGAGGTGATAATTTTCTTTGCCCCCCTTTTTACTCACCTCTGTAAATATATTTAAAAGGGTTCACAGAGACAAAAAAAATGACAGGTGTATGATCTTAGGATGAAAGTATCACAGAATTGAAAAGTATCCTTGTCATATATTTTTAAATCAAAACACATTTCTCTATTTTTGCCTTTCAAGTATTCTTATATGTTAGAACATTTTTTTTATTGCCACTACTTGGAAATAGTTTTTAGAAGTGTGCTCTTACTCATTTATGTTTGGCTTCCCCTTTTATTAATGGTTTTAATAGACTCTTACTTTCCTGTATATTTCTGCTTGTAATTTAAAAAGATGAAACAAATGCTTTAAACAAAAGTCCTTTTTTCAGCCAGCAGTTTTTATTTTTGTATAATATTTTACATATGGAAGGCTTAAGAAAAAATAAATGAAAATGCTTTTGCAAGAAGCAACAGAGCATTAAAGCCCTTGTTTTTTTTCCATAAATAGCCCAAATCTGCCATCTACTGATAAAACGTAGAATTTAACTGAACCAGCCACTTAGATAGTTCTCTGAAAAAAGCTTGCTTACCTTCCAGCCGCGCAAAAACAGTGCCATCTAGTGGCTAGCCCCCAGACTACGCAGGCAAAAAAATATATGTATATATTTATCAAAATATCTATTGCTGCTGGCTGCACAGCAAGCTACTTAGCCATTTTGGAATGGATTCAATAGACTTAGTGTCCTGCGACTCCATAGAAATCTTTACTGTGATCCTCTGAGGTGACATATAAACCTCTACACTTATTTGTCGTTTATTTTAACAGCAGCAAAACGAAAGACACTGTGCAAATTGCTTTTCAGGTTAAATGCACCCTTTATTCTTGCGTATTTTGTACTTTTGGTTTGTTGCTACTTTTATGTTCCCCTTATTGGATCATCTAAACTTTCAGGGATTTTGGAAGGATAAAAAATATTGATTGTTTTTAAGCCTGCTTTAAAAGGAGAGCAATCTAGCTCTTTTTTTACAAAAGCAAATATAATTTGTGAAGTCAAATTATCTATACTTTTTAGTATGCCACAATAATAAACAAAAGGCATAAAAAATACCTATAGTTTTGCTGAGTTTCATATTTCTTCCACCATTTGCTGAGTAGTGCTTCCAAATCACAAATGCATCCTGTCGAGCTCAGTAAACATGAAGAGAGTAATTTTTATTTGTACACATACCACGTACCAGGCTTTCAGATACATTGTTAAAAACAGGGAAAACGGGCATTGCCATAGACAAGGACTGCCCCTGGGACTCAGTGCCTAAGTACCTGAAGAATCGAGTAGTCAATCACTGGGATTTTCAGATACTTACCTTCAAAATTGCTTTTAACATTTGGGCCATCTTGCTTAAGGGCGAACAAATTCAGATTCAGGTCTGATGATACAGATCTTTTAAATGTACTTTGGTAATGATTCCTCCTGGAATCCAATGTGCAGGCAGCCTTCTATGCATGTGTTGACTTACAGGCAGATGAAGATTTCACATTGTTCCCTAGTGTGCCTCTGATCAGAAAAAGAGGCTCACTGCTCACAAAAGAGTGGTATGAGCTCAATTCTATATTTGAGACAAGAAACTACCCGTCTTCTCTGGGTTAACTTTCCTTAGCTTCAGGCTTGCAAAGATTACCAGCTGTTCACATCTCATCCAACTGCCTGAGGGTTCTTCTAATAGTTAAGAAAATAAATGGGTAATTTTGACACATTTTTCTTCTAGAATTTAGATACCTTCTCCTTCCTGTCAAAGTGAACTGAGCCACAAAGGCACCTTCTACCTCTCCTCAACTACAAAAGAGTGTAGAAGTAGTACTCAGAGGTAAACAGCTCCAGACAGTCACAACTGATCAGGTGAAACTGTTTCTGGATAGAACTGGGCTTAGACCTAATTCTTGTCAGGAAATAATGACATTAGTTTTGCTTTTAACAAGTTTTCATCATTAGCCTGCGCTAGTTCCACTGTTTTCCAAAATCTTTCAGTGTTGTACAGGAGGTACAGTCCAGTTAGATGCTGGACAGAAAATCTGGAGTCTTTATTTTGGTAATCAGTTTATCTGGATACAGAAAATCTAAAACGCAATACGTCCCTTAGTAGGAATCACCCAACATGTTGAATGTCCCTGGGATCTCAGTGGGAAAGTCAAAGAGGCATATAAAAAAAACCAAAAAGGCTTTTTAGCTTAACATTAAAAATAACCCTCATGCAATATAAAGCAAAAATGCATCTTTAATTCCAACATCAAAAAGACTTTGCAAGCTCACAGGAACTGATAAAATTGTGTCATTTAAACAAGTGTGATGCCTCAGTAATACAGACGCGGGTAGGTGGAGCAAGAGGTTATGTGGCCATGGGCCTTCACTCCCATGGAAAGCCCATCAGCATTTGCAGAATCCAAGAAAACAATTCTGCACTGAGCACACCAGGTAGGCAGACTAATACAGCTGCAGTTTGGGGGTGAGGGCTCTTTTCATCCATCTCATGACTCTCATCCAGGGAAATACTTTCACTCCCAGCAATAGATACTCACTAGGAATTTGTCATACATTTGTTGGCACTGGTGACAACAGCGTCAAAGCCATTTAAAATGTGGTCTCACAAAGGTACAGCCTGTTCAGAATGAACTGGTGGAACATGGTGGTCAAAAAATAGTAGAGGTGAACTCCATCAGCAGTAAACAGTTCAAGGAGGAGGGATGTTTTTATATGTAATAGTAATACCAAAAGTGGAAAGAAAAAAAACATTCATGGTTACGCTCAGAGTACTCACACAATGTTCCATCAGAAGATTGTTGTTCAGAACACAGGCCACTAAGACACTGAAGTGAGTTATGACTGTGTCCAATACCAGGTTCTTAGCCCTGGAATTTAAGAAAAAACTGACCAGAGCTCCAGCCCTTCCAAAATACTTGCCTGCTGCTGTGAACACTGCAGCAAGACACCCATCTGATAGACCCTTTCAGGCAGCCAAGACAATGCAGCTAGCTTCCAGCCTCTCTTCAGTGACCCTCAGGGACTGGCAATTTGTTTTAATCCAATGTTCCAACAGAAGCACAAGTTTGGAGGGAAAACAGCCTCAGCCTGTGGGATCTTAAACCTTACAGCCTTAGAAGGCATTCCAGGAACTGTGGACTGCCCAGCAGTGAGCACAAGGGACTGGGCTCCCTCACTGTTGACATTGCACCACTGGATGGGTAAGAATGCAAGTCTTTGGACCAGAAGGAGAACATGCCATGAAGACTCTGAGCCTCATTCGAGAGGAGGCATAATCTGAGTAAAGCAGTGCTTTTCATCCCTTTCTTCCTTTCTTACCAGCCACCACCATCATCCTATCCTGTCTAATGCTCAGTCTCAGAGCCAGCTTTGCTGCATTTTCAAGTAACAGCTGTCACGCTTTCACCTGTGCCTCCCCCATGACTGTGAAATGATCCCCATAAACTTTAGGAAGATCTCTTTGCAGTTTATTTTCAAGATTCCCTCAGTCATATCTTATTGTCCCTTTGTACTTCCCACTTGTCTTTAACCACCTCTTCTTTTTATACAGAATAGTATTTGGAAAAAGGCTGCCTTTCTGCTCTGTGCTAGTATTGCAAGCAGCATATCTCTGAGCAGAGCTCCCAGGAGTATTTGATGAATCTACAGATATAAAATTATCATTCTGGACATTATGGAAACATCAAGTTTGTCCATATCTATTGGAGACTCTGAGATGAAAAGAAAGTTAGTACAGAACCAAAGATGTAGATAGTCTTCTTTCAAAACCTGATGTTATCACCTCTCTTGTCTTCAAAGTATTTTGCATGAGAGAGAGAGGGACGGCAACAGACTCCACACAATTTTGCTTGGGGCCAGCTTGCAAAATAAAAAGGTGAAGCATTACAAAGCTGAGCAAGTCAGAGTAAAGACAAATCATTCCTGTGGTAAGTAGCTCCTTGCAGAATCAAAATTCATTTGGAAGCATCTTAGCATTGAGTTTTCAGGGCCCTGTATTGACAAATGAGATTACCACCAGCAGACCCTGCGCAGGAGTTTTATAAATGTTCGCTGTTCCTCCTGTTTATTGAAGCTTTGCTCATGCATCTAAATGACAGAACTAGAACTTGCTTGCCATTTTAGGACATTGCTGCCTATATTTCAAAAAATACTTCTACAGCGACCTTGATCAATCAGTTTGCCCCTACTCAGTGCTTTTATCTAAAGATAAGTATCACAGAGAAAATATAATGGTACTGAATCAGTGACAAAACTACCACTGCCTTGCAGTGCCTTTGGATTTTTTCACATACATCTGCTATAATCACAAGGAAAAGCAGTACTGGCAAACAAAAGGGACTATGATTAATCTTCTGTTTTCCAGTGTCAACATGTTGCATTGTTGCTACTTTGCCTGTGTTAATAGTAATTAAAACCCCCTCCTTTTTCAGCTTTCTTACTTGAAAAACATATTAGCACATAAGGGAATACTTGGACTATGCATTTACAAAATGTGTTAAATGCATAGTAAATGCAGTTGGGTGTTTTGAAAGAAATTTGGCATGTCAAATATTTTTAAATGATTATTTTTTCTCCAGGTGTAATGAGTTAGGTGTTGTACCATTCATCACTTTCCATGATTCACTGAGTTTATATAATATCCACTTGCCTAGCACTGCTTATTTGAATACCAGTTCCAACTCTGCAACAAAACCTGCAATCTTCAAAAATATCTGTTCCCACATTCATTTTTCACCAAATTCACCTGATGTGAGTAGGACTTTATGAAGACCACGGCAGCCTAATAAAAATATTTATAAGAACTAGTGATCACAAAATAATAGTTTAAGGCATGTTGAATTTTAATTTTGCCAAATCTTACAGTAGGCAAAGATATACAGTGGAGCTGACTTCAAAACTTTTAATTCCAGATATATTTTGCACCAGAAGAGACACATGAAAATTTATTTCTTTTGCTTTCCCTGCCAAAAAAAAACCCAACACTGAAAGTCTTTTTCAAACCTTTCTTGATTAAAATCATGTCTTTCACATTTTCAGTTAAATCATAGGATAGTCGAAGTGCAAATCCTTTAAATTTGGATTATAATATACAGTTTATAAACAAAAAAAAAATGGAATGCCTGTCTTATTTTTAAATCTCAGTGCAAAATTAATAGTGAAGATACTGAAGAATATCAGAAGTTATACTGGAAGTTGAGATGATGGACTTGGACATGCTTTTTTTAGACATCTTCATTCAGGTTCTGTGTCATCTTCAGAAGATGCAACTGCTATTGTGCAATTGCCTTCTCACGTCCCTCTGGTGCAGGTGTGGTGTAGTGAGCAGATGGTGGAGGCCCCAGACAGAAAGTCAATGCTTTCCACTGCCTCTGATTGACTTCTGCTAATTGATATGGTATATGCAACTGAAAGCCCATAAAGACCATCAGCCCTGAGAGTGACGTATAGTTTCTGAGTCTTGAGCCTCTATCTCTCTCCAGCACTGATTCCCAATCTTCAGGTATCCAAGGCCATTTGAAGTTAGCCTGGAGGTTTCTACTTCTAAGCATTTTTTTATCTTCCTAATCCAGAGCTAAAACTGGTGAGAGGACTGGGAAAGCCCCATTCAGAATTTGTAAAATTTTGACTATATCAAGAAATTGCTAGGGACACCCTGTAGGACCTTACAGAGCTCAAACTCTGCTCCCAGCAGGGAGCCCCTGCATACCACTTTACCAGGTATAATAATAATAATACCACTTTACCATTCCTACCAGTGCCTGTAAGAATCCTTGCTCTGGAAGAATTTGGTAAGAACTCTAAATTGTTTCTGTAATAACCAACTAAAAAGGAACAGGAAGCACTCCTGATCCCAAGATCAAGGATGAAGTTCGCAATGCTTTTGATTAGCCTCTTACAGATCAGTCCTTCAGAGAACTGACTGGAGCACTCTCAGACAGAGCCAGGGAGGAAGCTAATAAATGTGGATAATCAAGCTTCACTTCCTTAATCGTTTTCAGGCACTCTTTTTTGTGCCACCCCTAAAAGTTGTCCTTTTATCAAGGAAAAGTGGCAAAAGAATAAGCATCTTACCCAAATTAATATGAGAGTCAAGTTGCATTCCCACTCATTGGATTAGAAAAAGCATTCCAGAAGTACATGTGTTTGTTCATATGTAGGACCATGTTCAGAAGTGTTTTGAAGCAGCCACAAGATCAGGGCTAAACCTCCTGTGTGATATCAGCAGAATCTGCCCCCTTGCAGGTCCTGCCAAGGTTATGGCATGTAGTATGTGCTGAGACATACAGAGCTGTCAAGACTTGAGCACTTCCACAAATGCTCACCAGCAAAAATTTACACAACACCAGATTTAGGCAGAAGAAGAAAAGATCTAAACTACAGATTTGAGTATATGCATCCCCTCTGTGAATCTGTCCCTCTGCTTTCACATTGCAAGTGCAGTAACCTTCTTCCCTCTCTGCCTATTAAGATCCCTAATTATATTAAAGCCTATCATCACTTATTCATGAAAGCGTCTCTTTAGCACATCCAAAGTGACTGATCCCCAAGGTTAGAGTTACAATGACAGAGAGGAACGTGTGTGTTTTCACAGAAGCACTCTTTAAATGGGTTTTCTTTTCTAACTTTTTCAGTGAGCAAGGTCAGTTCTGTGGGTTTTGTTCAGCTGGAACTCTTTAACAGTAGAAAATTAGATTGTGTAATGTATATATTTTGTCACCTGATCTCCAATCTGAGTATGCTACCTAGCTCCAGTGATTTTCTTTAATGAGGTGGAAGTGTATATAACAGTTTTAAATATGCAGGCTAACATTTTCCTCCATCTATAATTATGCAAATCGTTATATAGTTGTCTCTGCATGACAAAAGTAATAACATCTTATAGAGACCCTCTTAAAATTCACTGAAATCATCTACACAGATGGATATGATTTTAGAGCAAATACAACACAGACTCATTAATTAGTTACAAACCACCACCACCATCTCCTAGCAAGCTAGGTGACATGGACTGAGGCGTGTACTGTGTAATGATATAAATTTGTTTTTGCAGTAGATGACTGAAACATTCTCAAACGGTTAATAAGATCAAAAGTAACAAGAAAAGTCACAAGCTGTTACTATTTTTCAAGACTTAGAGGGAATACCATATATTTTTCACATACACTTGATTTTAAGACAAGCAGTAGCATAACCATCCTTTAGCATTTTATGAGATGTTTTATTTTCAATTCCACTTCATTTGACTTTAATGGCAACATTTTAAAAGGAATTTAATTGATATAAACATTTTTATAAACACTGGCGTTCAAAAAATAGCATTCAGAAATTTTAAATAGGTTCCATGAGTTCCATTTAGAGCTCACATGAGGCGTGAATTGGTATCTCACACCTCCTCTTCTAGCTCTTCCTTCATTTTTCTCTCTGAGACAACTCATAGTCCTTCACAAGCTTTAGAAAAGTCCTAAAGCAAAGTCCCCTGATGTCAATGTGAAGGAGGAAGATACCTGCAATGGTTCTTTCCTGGCAATGGAAGAAACAGCACCTTACAAGAAGCAGGGACTCTCGCTGAAGGCAGAAAAACTAGCCACAGGAGAACACCTTTTCACCATGCCCTCAGTAATTATATTTTCTACTTTACCCTTTTGGATGTGTTGGTCACCTTTTCCCATTAAGGGAGGATACACTCACAAGGGTTTCTGGAGGAAAGAGTGGCTGGCCTAAGATTCGTACTTTGCTGTGGCTCCATGTCTCATCTGTGTGCTCTGTCACCTGGGCAGGCCATAAAGAGGAGCCATAGCTTCTTCTTCACTGGGGCCTTCAACTCATCTCTGCTATGAAAAGATAAATTCACAGATTCTCTCACCCTACCCCTTGGTCCCTTGACCCCCTGCCTCCCTTGCCCTTCATAAAGTTCACAAGCTTTATTCATTACCGTACAAACCTACATGTTTTAGAGACCTGATCCTTCTCTTTTCCCTTTTTTTCCCTGATCTGCTTCTGGCCAGGACAGGGTTAATTTTTGCAGTAGCTGGAAGGGAGCATGGCTAAGACAGAGAGCTCATTGTATACCACCTCATGTCATTGCCAGGGGCAGGGAGAAGGGACTCTTGCTTCCCAGGAGAAAGAGCTCCTTGGAGTTGAGCAAGTGTGGCAGAAGGACTAGTTGGGGTGGGATGGCTTCAGCCGTAGTCTTGTCAGGTCGAGCTTGGTGAGCGTTTTGCATGTGAATCACTCTCTCTTTCATACACTTTTGTTGTTAATATTGTTGCTGCTACTGTTCATTTTTCTCATCTCATTGGTGTTTCCAGTAAATTATTCTCATCTCAACCAGTGACCTTTGTTTTTTGTGCCTCCAGTTGGAATGGGGAGGGGGAGTGGCGCATGGCTTTGCAGGAGTATTAAACTGGAGAATACCATTCCTAAACCACAACATTCCCATTTCAGGTTCTCTTATTCCTGCACACACCTGCTCTAGCCTATCCCTAGCCAGTCTGGTGAACTCTAAGCGCCCTTAATTTCACAGCCACCTTCAACAGAAGTGCTGTTTGAATGAACATGACATGCCTATCCATGCGACAAACATTCGCACAAGCACAAATACACATCAAGCATGTAAATGCCCTCAAAATGCATGCAAATAATTTCTACATTGACTAAATTTTATCTGCACAGTTTTCAGGACCATTCAGCAAGCTCCAGGCTGTGAGGAAATCTGCACGCTTGGAAGGAGGGATGTGCTCCTTGCACACCCACCAATTCAACAGGAAACATGAGCAGAGGGAAGAGGTGGGACACTAATGTCTGGGGACAGGCTGTTTCTGAGGATGAGATGCAAGAAAACACAGGAAATGGAGAGAGTCTGCACATGGGGCACTTACCCTGTTCTTCATACCACATAACAGAGCCCAAATATTCAATGGATGAGAGTCTTGAACCTGAGTCATCTTGATCTCTAAATTAACATGGCAGCTGAATCAGTTTCTCTGGTCTACAAAAAAAAGGAAAAAAAGCTAACTATTTTTACAATTTTTAGGAGCCTTTTCCCTGGGGAAACAAGAAAGAGAAATGCCTATGTCACAGACCAATATTATTAAAAAAAAAAAGTGCAGATCCTTATCTCCGAATTACCTAATAGTCTCACAGTCCAGTCACACAGTTGGGATGTGAAAAACACAAATGTTTAAAAAAGAAAATCACTATGGAAAGAAAAGACAGTTCCGTTTGGTTTTTAAGGCACAAAATTTTGTGGGACAGGAAAATCGCTTCTCACAAAGATGTATTAATGCTGCCCTTTGTGGAGAAAAGAAAAATCCCAGAGGTCAAGTAGAAGAGAATACACCTCTAGCTTCAAGAAAAAGAACACGAACTTAATGGAGATCTATTGGAGGACGCTGAAGTCTGCTTCAGAGAGACAAAGGCTGCAGAGAAAGAGCAGTCTTTATAATGAGAAACCTCTGCTCATTCTCCAAGTGTCAGGGACTTTGCCATTGACGTGCTATTCCTTTTCCTTCTGCTCATTCAGGCCAGGTCCATTGTGCTACTGTTCACAGCTTTAATAGCTATCTGCTCTGGACACATTAAACGTGGTGTGGCTTGAGGCAATAACAAGTCTCAGATCTGTTTATTAATGACAGTAATCCACAAAAAAATAAGTTGCATTTTGCCTGTAGACTTGCTGCGTCTTAAAAACACATCTGAGGATCATTTCTGCTTTAAGTTTCTGATTGTGACGAGTCCTATTAAGTCACAGGAAAATATAACTTGCACATTGCAGTGGTTATTCAGTGGTTAATGGGTCCCCTACTGTTAATGAAAAGTCTCTCTATAAGTGCCCTCTTCACTGTAAAACTTACACAGCTCCAAAGCTACTGATGCAGCCAGCTAGAGTAACAGGCTCCTCAAAAGCGACAGATTTAAAGGAAGAAATAGTAGCAGCTTGCTAGAGGCAAGTTATTTTAATATAATGCAGCAATGACAGATCTCTACGTTTAATCATCAAGCTCCTGATTTTCTCCTCAGCACTTGAATTTCAGTTAGGGAATCTGAGTTAGGGATTTGGGCCGGTGCTCTTTAACATTCCCCCTCCTGGCTGTTGAGCGTACCTGCCAGGTTCACTTTGGGAGCTGTGTTTATAACTTTCCCAGCTATTTTACACAAAACCCTAAATAATTGCCTGCATGAGAGACAGGCCTCAGAAGAGTAGCTGATACAGATTTTCCAGGACATTTATCTGGTCTGGCATTTTCAGCATGGTTGAGACACGCTGACTGCACATTCTCATCCTTGCCTGTTCCAAAAATAATTCTAACTCTTTTAAATATTTCTGTGGTGCCTCTCAAATATAAGCATAGCTATTTATATAACTAACAGCCACTATGGTCAAAGAGGCAGAAGAGTCCAGGGCTTTGGTTTTTGAGTTTCACAGGTTTATACACCTAATCACTGGACTTCACCATGATTTGTTTTGCAAAGCAGAGTACAAGAACACCTTGGCTTGTGCACCAGTGTATGTATGTTTGGGAATCTCTGCATGTAGGGCATGCATGTAAGCTCATGAAAAAAATATTAAAATTCCCCTACATTTGAGTGGCTAATCAGAAAGAAAACAAGGTGTGTTTAAAAAATAAATCACTGTAGTTTCCTCCTCCTGCAGCTCTTAGAAACAATTTTTGATAAGTGATAGTATCTTTGAGATGTAGCACTTCCAGACAAATCATGAAGCGCTCCTTTCTCAGCAAGCCAACCTCTGGACTTCTACGTGTATCTTCTACCTGACTCTCTGGTTTCAAGGGAGCCAGTCCTTTGTTTCTGTAGCCATTCAGAATTCTCTTTAAGTAATTATTTTCCTCAGAAGCATCATCACATCTCTACTGATTCTTCCTCTCAACTCCTCCATAAAAACTGAATTAGACTCATCATTCCAGGTGCCTTCCCTCTACATCCAATGCAAAAAGAGAAAAACAAATGACTGAGAAGTCCTACAAGTTACAATGTAGAGTCCATGTTGCCTTTCCTTTGATTTCTGCAATACAGACCTGTTCATCTGAGCCTGTCACTCTGGGCTTTCTTAGTAGACTATTCCAAGAAAACCTTGTTTGCAAAACAAGATTCATCTGACTCATTTTTTCTGCCAGATTTAAGACAAGATGCGGTTTGTATTTCTCCCCATTTTTTTGAAATGCTGCAGATGCTGACTAGCTCCAGTATCCACATGTACTTTGTAGAAGGCCAACAGCTGGTTAGACAAATCTCAAACTGGATGATCAGAATATCCAGGGTAAAGTATGGGGCTTCATGTTGGAGTACAACCCTGGCAACACAATTAATTCACTGGCAAGGAGACAGGAGAGAATAGAGGGGTTGAACAAAGTTTATGTCTGGGCATAGGATTCCCAGTAGACAGAGTGTGAGGCAGAGGATTTAAGGACAGAATCAGCATGACTGGGAGGGCTGAATGTGAGCATGAAAGAGTAAGCAAACTTGAGCTGGAAGTTGGAGATTGACCTTTTTCCAGAAATTTAGAAGACTGGATGATATTCTGAGCATTAAAAATAAATCACAAATCAATATAATAATATAATAGAATGCAGCAAAATACAATAAGAACGCAATGGAAGGCTTTTATCTTTACAAATTCTTGTGGCTTTTGAAGTCTGACTTGCAAATTACTCTTTATAACTTTTTGAGGCTGGTAATACCACAGCTCTAAGAGCAAACTCAGTTTAAAACAAGCAATATATTATTGGCAGTTGTCGAGAAATGAGAGGGGGAAATTACACTAACGGCAAACACAGAAAAAAAAGAAAAAAAGAAAAGAAAATCCACATGCTGAAAGGGAAGTTATGCAAAACATTGCTTGGCTGTCACTGAGCTCAGATTGCAAAATATCAATGAGAAAGGTCTAAGTTCTCTCTGCTTCTGGCCCTCTGTGCTCCATCACATAACAGAGAAGGCTGTCCACATCTCAGCAGGGGACTCAGCAAATTTGACACAAGATCACATAAGCTTGTAAGTTTCTATCTTCACTTCCATCTGAGACGAAATATTGCTTTGCACTGGTACCCTTAAAAATGGAGAAAGCACACAGATTACCATTTCCAGTCACCATCATCTTTTTTTTAACACATTTCAGGCTTGTATATCTGGTGCTAAACCCATTTTAAGGAATAGAATAGGAGGGAGACTGTAGACTGCAATTGTAAGACATTGATTTGTCTCTCATCTCCTCTCTCTGTTCTAAACCCTGATGACAAGGAAAATAATGTTCTTCCATTCAGTCCTGCATTCCAACATCCTAAGGTGCCTGGTTACTCTTTGCCTTGCTCCTGTGTGAGAATAATGGCAATTAAATTTGAATATCCTAGGTTAATAGCCAGTCATCATATGAACCCAATTCTCAAATTAATACCCAGCAGAACAGCAGCCTCCAAAAAGTTTATATACTATAAATAAGAAATAGATGTTAATGTATCAGACTCTAAGTAATCAAACACCATCGACCTTAATGTCAATAAATCTTTTTTATTTATTACTTAATCTGATTCCTTTCCAGCCAAACAGGCTTACACAGAAAGCATCCATTCCTTTATGCTACTGGAGGTTAATATCACACATGGGACTCACTTCATCTGACTTTGTCTATCTAAAAGTTAGGCAGCCAGTCTCAGATATTTGCCTAAGATTCATCAGTTGAGAATCTGGAAGACTCCTCTAATCTGTCTTCAATATTTATGTACTGTTTTATTGAAGACTCTCTACTCCTTTGAGAGGGAACATGAGTGACCAGATAAAATTAAGGTAATCATAAGGGGGCTAACATTACCTGAGACTAAGCCCTCCATACTTAAGACAATTTGCCCAGTACCTATCAAATTTTCCCATATCCAGGTTGTCCCTTCAAACATATTGCAGCACTGGACAATTCAGTCTCACCAACCACAGGATGTTGAAGTAGAGATGTCCAGAGATGTCTGCAAAGCTGAATTATGCTGTGATGCTATGCTTTCCTGACACTGGCAGATTCTGATCTGTTGACCTAAGAGGGAAGTCAACATCGCATTTTAGAAAATCCTCTGTCCTTGACACCTCCCCCGTTTTGGTTCTATGCCTTAAAATTCATCTATTTTTCAATACAGAGAGAGACATTCAGAATTACTAAACCTTGCAAAAATCAAACTATGTCTTTAAAAACCTCTTTCACGACCATGACCTACTGTTCATGTTCACTGTACTGCAGTTCAATATGCAACCAGAAGACTCCCTCACCAAATGAAGAGTTGTGAGAGGTAATAACACATTTGAAGACTCCACATGCTTCCAAGACAAATTTATTTAGCATAGAAGCCTTTGTAATTTTGATACATTAGGAGAAGTCATTGTTTGATAGAGCTCAGACTCTTGCCTTCACCTGTGGAGAAAGGTGGCCAGCTGCCAATTTCCATCTGCTGCCTCTTGAATGGTACGGAAAGACTGGCTGACTCACAATCTCTCTTTTTTTTTTACCTTGCCTTTTCTTCTTTATTTAGCTAAATGCTTTCTTTAATTGTTCCTTTCACTTGAAAATAAAGATAAAAAGGAAGCTAGCAAAGGTTCTCTACATGGCTAACTTTGTAAGAAAGTGCTGGGGCACATTCGTCGATTGCTTTAAATAAATTCATACAGTCTGGCTGTCCTTTCAACGCAGCTAGGCATGGATTAATGTTTTTTTATTCACATGCTGTAGTGTCTCCCTGGACTTCTGAAACATTATTTAAGTGTATATTGTTAAGTAGATGAGGTTTGTAAGTTTTCAGCAAAAGCTGTGTAATACACATTAATTATGCAATTACTGTCTTGGGTCTGAATTTGTATAAGCAATCAATTTGCTTAGTTCTTTCTGCACCATTATTGACCAATATGCAGATATACATTACACATGCATACAAAATAGTATTACAGAGAAATTAAAGGCAGATCTTGCAAAATTTCCTATTCTGCTTGCACAAAACTTTTGAACATTAAAACTTACTTTGCTCAACCTGGAAATTTTTCATTTAAAATTTTTTCTACTGTCTTAGCATCAAATCTTCCAGAAAATCTGACCAAAAAAAATATCAGCTTAGAATAAAAATAGTGAAAAATGAGAGGGTTGTGGTTTTATTGTAGTCCCAAGACAGACTTTGTCTTCTATCAAGAGTCACTAGGATTCTATTTTAATCCTAGTTTATATCCCAGATATTGAAATTTCTGTGACTTTCTTTCTCAAGCCATAACCCTTTAAATGTAGACAATTTCAATGCTATGACAAAAGTACATAAAGACCTCAGTAACAACCAGTACTCCCCAGTGCGTTACAAAGCCCAATCTCTGCCTTGCGAACAGGCACAGTGGAATTTCTCACTCCTGCTTTGTTCTGCATGAACACGCTGGGACATGTCCTCCCTCAAGTAACCCTACACATAAGTCATGCCCCATACTTGCCTCTTATTCCAAACAAAAATCTGATCAACTCGCTCCCAAGGCCACTAACTCTGAGACTAGACTTTATCTGTCTTATCCCCTTTTATTGAACAATGAATGCTCACTCTTTAATGATTACTAAATGCTTAAATTTTGGGGGGAATATTTGAATCAGAAGCATCTTACTGGGTGGTGGGACATGTGGCTTCCGTTTCTTCCTAGCTGAGGAGCCACTGAACTCACAGGCAGCCAATGCTCATCCTATGCTTTCAGCTAAATCTGTCTGTTAGGCAACTCAGGAACACCGCAGGATTAAGCTCTGGCCAGAAGCAAAAGGGAGGATGAGAAAAACTCATCAGCCCTACCAAGAGTGCAGTAGTCACAAGCAGTCCCAGCCTATGCAGCTGAAGTGGCAGCTGGAAGGCTAACAGAGCACCTAACCTACCTGAAGTAGCATTACAGACCAATGTTCAGGCAAGTGGATCAACCCATGAGTCTTCCACCTGAGCATCTACCAGCATGGTAGATGTGTAAGCTTCTGTCAAATACCTACCTAGAAGACCTGTTGCCATAAAGCCAAATGGCAGTGATCAATATAGTCAAGAGGGCCTGTTAACCAAGAGACCATTTCTCAATGATGCTGCTTTAAATGGGAAGGGCCTGCATGCCTACAGCCCTACAATCTACTTCCTTCAGTCCTACAGTCTGCTTTCTTCCCATTTTGGTACCTTCTCCTTTTCAGAGATGTGGACATATCAACAGGAACCAGCAGAATTCTGAAAAACTTGTCATAAAAAATATGGGAGCCAAGCTTGTTCTAAAGGGTGGAGAAATGTCGTGGTGGTACGGGTAGAAGGGCATTTTTGCACAGACATGGGTACTGGGATTGAATTTCATGTGAATAAAACACAACCTGCAGATGAGCTAGTTTAGGACTGAAGCCCTGGACGTTTTTGCATCTACAGAAAAACTCCAGCAGAGAGACGAATTCAAGGCTTGACACCAACCCAAGTGTTCCCAGAGTGCCAGGGTCATGGAATCACAGAATTATAGAATATCTCATGTTGGAAGAGACCCATAAGGATAGAGTTCAACTCCCTGCTCCTCACATGACTATCTAAAGACAACCACATGACTAAGAGCATCATCTAGATGCTCCATTAACTCTGACAGGCTTTGTGCCACAACTCCTAGCTCTGGCTTTAAATTTTAACTGAGCAAAAGTGCCTGGGGGAAGGGATTGGGGCATGGGAGCAATGACTAAGTCTTTTTAAGAAACTTTTTGGAGTTCAGTAATGAGTTAAGCTGCCAACACAGATGTAGCCCTGAGAGAAGGGCAGAGAAACAGAGAAAAAGAGAAGGAATATATTTGCAAATAAAATTCATGTTTTAGCCATTCCATTGTGGCCAATTTTTTTCTCTTTTTTGATAAAAGTAGAAAGAGAGAGAGCGGGTAAGGATATCTGAGAACTAAAAACTTCCCATGTGAATGGAAATGCTGGTATAGTTTTCTTCATATTAGGATAATGTTCAGGATCTGAATATCTAAGAATTATTAAAAAAATTCTCTGCCAGAGAAGATCTTTGCCTCCCATCCAGCACATGGCATAATAAGGCCCTTGCTCACAGAGCCACATTTCCTAAAACTAGATTACTTCTAAAATCTATTGCTCCCTCAGGTAAGGAAAATTTTAAAGCTTTTTAAGTGGCAGAATTAGCAAGGCTACTTGGTAGTGTTTCTTATCCTAGGAGACTTCTCAGCTGTTGCTTTGGCCTGGCAGCCCAGATGAAAGAACAGCCAAGGAGAGAACAGATGAGGGACTCTACAGGTGGGGGTAAAAGGATCATTTTCACACCATTCACAAGAATTGGATCCCTCCACTGAACAGGGAGCTAAAATTAGCCTACTTCTACAGGCCTTCAACTTTTCAAGCATTTCTAACAACTCACAGACTCGAATCATGCTTTACAGAGCTGTAAGAACCACCCTTACTGAAATACTTGCATTGCTAAAGAAAGAAGTAGAAGGGTGTTAGGATGTTAGCTTTTCCTCTGCTTTTTTCTTTTTCCCACTAGCTCCTTGCAGAAGTTCCCTCACAGCAAGGTAAAGCTTTGATTTTTTTTTTTTCCTCCCTCCCTGCTTTTTATTGTTCTGGTTCTCTGTCGCTCTCTCCAAGTGAGATATCAAAAAATCATGACGATTTATTGGTGTAAGATGTGATCAAACAATCACATTTCAGATCTCAGCAAAGATGAACTGAAAGCTCTATTCAAAAAGTCATTTGACCAGTTTTAAAAGAACTTTAATGAGAAGTTTTATTAATCAACAATTAATGAACATTATCATAAATATTTTTGACAAAATGGCATGCATGAAAGTTCATTTGTTCTAGCAGCAGAAGCAAAATCAGATTAAAATCTCAATTAAAATATGAAGAAGAGGCTTGTCATGATCTTCAACATACTGAAAGATTCCTTTTTTTGAAAATCAGTCGCTCTCTTGCTGTCACATTACACTGTGTTCTTAATGAGCCCTTTAGTTTCTCTGTGCATAGCAATACATTTAATCTTAGCTGCATATTTTAAATGATTGATGTTCCCCTAATTACATTTTATGATATATTGTGCTGTGTCACCTCTAATGAGTAGCAAACATGACATTACCTCACTAGTACTGAACCACAGAAATCAATAACTGACATTTACTCAATGAACTGCAAATTGTGATTCACTAGCTTCTCTTTGTGTTGAGTAAATTCGAAGTGTAATTAATTTTCATGCATATTACAAACAGCAAATGCCTGTATGGGCTAACTTTAAAAGTGATTTGCTCCTTCCTTGGCTAATTACAGCACAGCAAAAACTCTCAAGCCATCATTCAGAGGGCTGAGAAAAATCAATGGCTTGACAGAAGTCATCTCCTTAGATGGGTAGAGCACAGTCATGGTTTACACTTTCGAGAACACTTCAGAGCCATTTTCTAAGACGTCTTACTGAATGAAGGTGATATCATTCACAGTCTTGCCTACATATATTTTTTTGTGCACAAGAATGAGAAAGAAACCCCTTTGTTAGTTTCCATAACAGGAAACAAACATCCAACTGTAAGAAATATATAAGTGCCTTTTTCAAAATAAAAACATTGTCAGGTGTCATCCAGAACTTGTAAGAAGACAGCTGATTCACTGCAATTAACAGGTGGTGGTTTTGCTTGTAAGCAACATCAAAGTTTAAGAAACTAGTTCTTGTTGAGCTTTTCAAAACTTCTGCCTGTGGCTTTAGTTAGCTTGTGACTTTTTTACTGAAAATGTCCACTCAAATCAGAGGAGAGTACCAGGAGACTTTATAGCTAATGCTGTGATCGCACACCAGTTCAAGAGCAGAGGGGTAGAAATCGATCAAGCCTTAAAACTGAAGGCTCTGACATTCATAGCAAAAGATTGTGGGTCACTTTAGGATCAGTGCTGTCCTTTGCACTAAAGCAGAGCCCTTTTTACTTGGGCATATAGAGATAGGACAAGGGGGACTAAACTTGCTTTAGACTGAAATAGGGTAGATTTAGATTGGATATTAAGAAGAAATTCTTCACTGAAAGGGTAGTGAGGCACTGGCACAGGTTGCCCAGAGAACCCGTGGATGCCTCATCCCTGGGAAATTCAAGGCCAGGTTGGATGGAGCTTGGAGCAACCTGGTCTAGTGGAAGGTGTCCCTGCCCATGGCAGAGCAGGTGGAACGACGTGGTCTTTAAAGTCCATTCCAACCCAAACCATTCTATGAATCTATGATCTATGATCTGTCCATTTATTTTGCAATTAATCACATGAACAAGCCTCATTTATATAATGAATTAGCCACTGCTCATTCCTCAGATTTGCATCAAGTTTTTGGTGATTTAGAGGAGTGATTTAGCTTCAGCCTCAGGTCTATATCTGCCAACGAATCAGAATTTTCTTCCTCAGCACAGGGTTGTTCTTACCTTCAAGAAAGATACTCTTCGTCCTCTTGGCTTCCTTTGGGCTGAAAGGAATCAAAACAGATGTGTTGGGGTGTGCTCTTACAGGGCATCCTCCTGGTCGCCCCAGACACCCCCTCTTGTCAATCCGGACAGGGCTCTCCCCTGGATTGACGAATCAGAATCGGAGGGTGGCTCTCTGGGCAGTTCCCGAGTTTAATCCTCGCGCCCCCCCCAAAGCTAGCCATGCCTCTTCTTCCAGAACCCTCCAAGCCACTCGGCACCCCATAGGTGCATGCTGACGGTCTCCCCCTTGTTATCACCCCGTTGGTTGATTGTACCCTGGTTCCTCCCAGTTCCCCCCTTCCTATTGATTCTCGCCCTAAACTCCACCCGGTTTTCCTCACCTTAAAACCCTCGGCGCGGGTCCTCTCCGGGAGTTATCGCTTCCGCCCGGATCCGGCTAATAAAACCTGCTGTGGTCCAAGGAAGGATACCCCTCCTCGTTCGTTCTTTGTCTCCGGGGACTTTGGGCTTTCACCACCTCCTCCTCTGCCCTGAGGAGCGCGTGCAGCTGCCCGCTTGCACGAAGCCCCAGCAGCGGCGGCTGCGGAACCGAAGGGGCGGAACTCGTGGCTGCAGGGTGAATCCTGGGTCGACTGCCTAGCCCTGACAAAGGGGTCTGGGGGCAGCTAGCCCCGGTCGCGGATCCACAGATGGATGGAGTTATGACCATGATTTTAAACTAACTGATTGAAGTTTCTTTTGAACCTTGCCTCCATTTTCATCTTCTTTTATAAGTGTCTCAAAGGCAGGGATGGCCCAGGGTTGGCTCCAGAGTGATTGCCAGAACTCAACTTTAGATCTGAGAAATGTCAGAAGAACAATCATCTTAGACATGTTTCTAGACTGTCATTGGACCTTCCACCAATATTTAAGGCAATGGACAAAAGAGCAAAACTACCAAACCTGCAATCTTGACTTTTTTAGAGAAAAATCCACTTTGATGCCAGGTTTGACCCACTAATTAAGCCACAGTAAAACCCCTTCTTGGCTTCTAAAACCTATTTGAGCTGTGATAGAAGAAAATTATAGAAATGTATTTCCAAAGATCCTTCAGCTTCTGTTAAAGATAAAAATAATGTGAATGTATGGAGTTAATTTAACCTACCCTGGGCAAATGCAATCTCTATCAGTCTTGAATGGTTAATCCATAGACAAGCCTGCTAATGAGTCTGCTATTCTGCTGAGGTTAATGAGCCCTTGAGCATCTGGTGAAAGCACAGACATTTAGCAATTGATGTCTTTTATTCAAACCAGTTCACAGGCTAGACAGCAGCTGATTCTCCCATTTTTACTATATTGTTGCCATAGTACCTTGCATGCCAGCTCTGAGCCTGCATGTGCTGGTTGTGCTGGTTGAGAATGGATTCCTTCACCTGCATGCTGAACTCAGTGAGAAGGCCTTATGGACTGGATTTGAAACACAATGTGTTCTTTCAGGTCTTTATGGCTTAGTAATGTATGCATCCCTGTATGCATGGTCCACAAATCTCAGAAATTAACTCTTCCTCAAGAAAGATCAATTCAGTTCAACCATCAAAGGTCAAACAGGATAGTCAATGTAGAAATGAAATAGGCTCTAGAAAACTATTTTCTATTCCCCATTAGCAATACCAAGACAGACAAAGACAGGCACACTAGAGCAGTATTCCTTCCTAGCATTCACTGCTTGCAGGATACGTTTGCTCTTCGAACACAAAGTACATATGGGAAATGCAGGAGTTTAAATTGCCTTTGTGCCACTGGAGGAAGCTGTACCTGAAAAACAATTAATATGTAATGAAAGAGTGGGGGAGAAGAAAAAGAAAAGTAAAGAAATACTTTTGCTTCCCCTTAATGGATGATGAAAATGAGGTTCGGAAGGGAGTAAGCACATCATCCATTTTCAGCTACTATAGCATCTAACTTGCGTGCTCTGAATTGGCCCCTGGAGGATCTTACTTCTTGTCATTGGCTGTATGTGGAAATTGCCTGCCTTACTTATTACCTTTGGACTCTAAATTGTAGCTAAGATAAATCACCACAGCAGCCCAAAATAAATGTTATATATATACACTTCAAACAAGTCAAGAGTTCTGTTCCAGAGTGACAGCTGCTTCCCCTGGGATGACTCTAGTGACTCTTGATCCTAGTTACTCATCCCACCCTTCTCTCAACATATGAATGCCTCAGCTGGGACATTGCAACTGCAAATGAGGCAGCAACTGTGCTGTCATACTTCACAGGCTTGTTCAGGTAAATAGGCTTCCCTTAATAAACTAGGCTGGCACCTGTGACAATCAAGTCTTATTTAATAATGATATTGTGGTAGAACACATATATCAACCAAGCCACATTATCCTTGCCCTGGTTTCTCTTGCACCATACAGGCTGCTGGCATTCACATAACTTATCTAGGACAGTTCATATACTCACACTTGGAGAAAGACAGAAAACACTAAAAAAAATTATCACATTTAACAGCAATCTAATTTTCAATGTAACTTAGACAAATATGTTTAGTGGAGCACATGGATCAAAATTCTAACCCTAGACTAAGATTCGGGTATGAATCACATTTCTAAGTACATCTGAAGTTAAGAATTAGCATTTAACTCTATGGTTTTAATTCAAGAATCACCTCAGTTTTCAAAGAAGAATATATAAAGTTCCTAAGTAAGTACACAATGTAACTAAAAGCTAAAAAAAGAGCATTATCTAGAAGAATATGCAGCAAAAATGTAGCTATGTCCTGGAGTGCTTTAAGCTATACAAGTGATGTGTTAAAGAGTGTCCTAACTCATCCAATAAAATAGCTTACTGGTCCCAGATCTTCGGTCATTTATATTCTACTTTGGATATTTTTTGCTTTTTTTTTAATTTTTTGATGTTGTGAAGTGCTTGAGTTATGTCTTTCTGCTGGGAAAAGTAACTCCTTATAAAATGATCCAGGAAACTACCAGGATATTGTGTGCATTTCCAAATAGGAAATCTTTGCTCTATTCCTTCTTTATGCAGCTTGAGTGTAGACATCCCCAAGCCTGTCCTCAAATTGTCTTCATCTGGGTCAGTTGGCCTAATAACAGCAGTTTGTTATTCACTACCCAGTTTTAATTAATCTTCCTTAACTAAAATCACTATTAAACTGCTCTAAAATTTTGTTTTTCATTGAAAATTGAGTTAGCCTCATGTGAAATGACCAAAAACAGGTGCTAAAGTGGTTCTTCAGCTTTTTCTGAGAGCAAACATTTTGAGATGGAGCTGACACTACGTAGTATGGAATATAGCTTTGGGAATTCCCTTTGGAGAGTTCAAATCAACTGTCCTGGCTGTGTCTACTCCCAAATTCTTGCACACCACTGTCTTAATCACTTTGGGGATAGAGTGAAAAAACAGAAAGCTTTAAGGATGTGCATGCATTGTTCATTAATAGACAAAGCATTGCTGTATTATCAACATTAATACATAAATTACTGGTTTATCCAAAAATCCAAAACATGGAACCATAAGGGCTGCTATGAAGAATGTTACTCCATCCCAGCCAGACCCCTTACAATCATGGAAAGAAATACTGAAAGGTTTTCATATATATATATATACAGAGAGATGTATTTAATTATGTTTGTGTCTAATAGTTTCCTAAATAACCTGCATTCCTCATCCCTCAAGCACAGCTATTTTCATGATTTTCTTAGTGACCTAATGCTTTTGTTCATGCAGTAGCACAGAACTCACCCAGCCCTGCGGGCATAAAAATCTACCTGCACTGTTACAGATGCAGACCCAAGGCCAGTTTGATGCTATTCTTAAATAGGAAAAAAAAAAATAAATAGGCCATCTGATATGTCACACAATAAGTACTTCAAGACATGTTTGACTGTAGATGTACACTTAGATCTTTTTATTTATTTATATAAGCATTTCAGAATAAGGACATGCCTTGCTTTTATTTACTTTTTAATTTCTAGCAGTAATAATTGCATGCTTTCGCATGGTTTTCGCTTAGGTTCATTGACAAAGTATAGAAGATGGTTTTAAGAAGGTTATTTATCTAGACACTGATTGATTTTGCCATAATTTAAAGTAACGTTTGATCTTGCTGGGATTTTATTTACACATCTCAGTTGACAACGCTTTCTTATAAACACAGACAAAAGTACCCAGAACATTTTTATGATAGTCTGTGGCATCCTTCCATTGTTCTTTCAGAATGATGTTCCTATTTCAGAGGCACTTAGAGGTAAAGTGTTCTGTGAAGGCTGATTTAATCCTCTGTGCTGTCTTGACAGGCCAGTACCTGGGCTGTTCTGACTATCATTTAGAAATCTTTCAGATACGCTCTGCAGTCTTTAGGGTTTAGGAATACGCACTTGACAGTAACATTTTTTCAGCTTTGGCTGCTGGGGATGAAAATTAGAGTTTCCACCTTGCAGTATGTGCTAATAAATTGGCATTGTAGAATATGTCGTCATTTTCATAATGGAGAGGAACTGTTTTCCTTGTTTTCAGCTGTTAGGAATAAGAACTGTGATAGCTCTTTGTGTCCTCATAAGTGTTTTCCTTTGCAGGGGATACAATACCTGAAAAGGAAGAAATATTTTGAAGTCCTTCAAATTAATACAAGGTATTTTTCTAGAATTCAACAATCTAATATGTTTTACTAAATCACAAACAATTTATTATCATAGCAATGGCTGACTTTTAGAAATCCTATCCTTGGGACAACAATATCACACTTACAATAGGAAAATCTCAGGTGTTTCTATTCTATCAAAACAAAGCCATTTATTATATTTACAGATACGTATACCTACATTTCTTTGTGCTGATTTTGAAGGAGATAAGATATATCCTAAAAGCATGCTAGGGTACTAGATAGTGTGCAAGGATCCTAGAAGCATTTGTGCGCAGTGAGCTGTAATAGACATATACCTGTGTTATACATGTATTTCAACACTCAGCAGTTCAATTGTTCATATATCTCATTTTTTATAATGCACATACATATGACACACACTTTGCAACACACACAGACAGACATGGACGAAACATTTCAGGAGTACCTGGTGATTTTAATATCTGCATTTTCTGCTACTCATGTTCAAGAAGCATTAATGAAGCAATGCTCTGCACTTGCTCACTCTCAAGCCTCTCTGCAGTCAGCCAAACTGAGCACCCAAAAAAGAAGCATTCAGAAGCCAGTCATATTGGGGTTTGACAGTGTCATGGCACTGAGGTTCATCCATGCTTACATCATGTGGGTGTGTGTGACATCGCTGAGATGTTTCACTGGTGAGTCAGGGACACTGGCGACTAGGGGGTCAGATATCTCTACTTTTCAATCTGTCCCTGCCTTTCTTCATCCAGGACCTTTGTAAAGGAGAATTATGAGGTTTGTTTCAGTTCATTGCCTCCACTTATGTCTTGCACTCCAAAACTGAGATGTTAAATTTTTTACTTTCCAACTTGATTTTCCATCATCTCTGAAGGTGGCTTCTTTAGCCTTTTTCCACTGAAAACAGAATGACTGTCATTAAATTCACTGTCTCCTCTCCTGATGTCCTTCACGGTCAATTGATCTGGAGCTGAATGGGCACTAAAAACAAAGGGAAATTATTAAAACTTTCTTTTCCAGGCACCACAAGAAAATGAAGTACAGTAGTTCCAACTGTTAATTTGGCAAAATAGACAAATTAACCTTAAATTGGAAGTAGAATTTTTCTCCCACTGAAGGGAAGAAGGATGAAAAGAAGAACTTGACTCTCCTAAAGGGAAAATTATTTTTGCTTATTTCTTTGCATAGATTTAAATATCAATGTGATGCAAACATTTCAAAAAAAACTGAAGTGCAAGAACTAAAGAAAAGTTCAATAGTAATGTAAGTACAGCGCAAACTTCTGCATAATACTTAGATGTAGTATAACCTGCATATTTACAGAATGAACAAATCTGGTTTTCTCTCTTTAAGATAAAGAAGCTGAAGGACATAGGAATCAGTCATTTGGGCACTGGGTAGCCTCATCTCTGGGGATCTTCTCAGAGCCAGAAACATTCAAGTCAAGCAGCAGGGAGAGGAGCAACACATCTTCCATGGAAAAAGCGCAAAAAAAACTGCAGAGAAGCTTTAGCCTACTCTGGTTCAGAGAGGACTTTCCTGCTTGTACACAAATGGCCAATGAGACTGAAGAGATTGGTTACAGCTAGAAAGTGACAGAAACTTAGTTTCATGAAGTGATGCCAAAAGGAGATGTGTAGCCCCGCTGTATTTGTCTGGCTATTTCTGAGCTCAAGTCATTTTATGCAGTAGTGCACTTAGTGGGAAGCAGTTACTCTGCTCTACTTGTTGGCCTCTGGTCCTAGCAACAGTGGCAAAATTATCTTTGAACAAGTTCTTTTTATAGGAATCATGAATATTTCTTTATCCTATAAGCTCTATGCAGAAAAATCTCCCATCTGTGAATGATTTGATTTTCCAATATGTCTTTTTTACTTGATAAAGGCAGGAGGTTTCTTTTAGCCCACCAGAGCTGACAACTACTGTAGCATTTCAAGACATGCTTTTGACAACAATGTTTTAGCAATTAGGGGCCAACAGTGCATGACTTATCTCTTGGTCTTACTTTTTCATAATCAAGCCTGAGGTGGCAATATTTTCTGTTAGCTCTTCTGGGACTTGATTCTCTCCAGGATCACACTTGCTCTGGGCTTCATGCCCCTGCAGGCTGACTGGCATGGGTGCATGGTCTTCCTGTTATTTTCTTGTATGTGCTGTGAACAGCCATTTCCAAACAAAACAGTGTGTGCTAATGAAGGACATCTGCAGTTTATAAAAAGACATTTTCTGAGGCAAGATCAACACTACACCAGTGAAGTGACAGGCAGGTTAGAGCAGACACTGTAGATGTGTCCCCTGGGGCATCAAGCATTGACCTGACGTGGATCACACACTCTACAGCTTAATCATAGCATCATAGAATAGTACAGGTCAGAAGGGACCTTTAAATGTCGTCTAGTGACATCCCCTGCAATGATAAGGGACATCTTCCACTAAATCAGATTGCTCAGAGCCCCATCCAACCTGACCTTGAACATTTCCAGGAATGGGCCATCCACCACCTCTTTGGGCTACCTGTGCCAGTGTTTCACCACCCTCATTGTAAAAAATGTCTTCCTTATATCTAGTCTGAATCGATACTCTTTTAGTTTAAAACCCTGTTCCCTTATCCTATCACTTATCCCTTGTAAAACGTCCCTCTCTGACACTCTTGTAGCCCTCCTCAGGTACTGGGAAGCTGCTATAAGTTCTCCCCAGAGCCTTCTCTTCTGCAGGCTGAGCAACCTCAACTCCCTCTCAGCCTGCCTTAACAGCGGAGTAGCTCTAGCCCTCTCGTCATCTTCGTGGGCCTCCTGTGGATTTGCCCCAACAGGTCCACGTCTTCCCTGTGCTGAGTATTCACCTGCTTTGGTTCCCCGGGTAGATCTGCCCATCAGAGCGATCAGAGTCCTGGAGAAGACAGACCTGATGCCTCCCCACGCCGGGTGGGGCGGGGAGCTCCCAAGACACACACACACCCCACCCCGGCATTCCCAGGCTGTTGCCCCGCTTGCCACACGCACTCACAGACAAAGGACTTTGTTTTTTAGGACGAATCAGCTCCTGGAGGCACCTAGAATTCCCCACTTGAACTACAGAGGGAGCCCGGGGCTCTGCTTTGGAGAGCAGGAGGGCCGGCGGCGGCGGGGGCTCGGTGCCAGCGCTCAGAACCGCATCCCAGTCGCGACCTAAGCGAGCTCTCCTCTCCTCCCTTTCAAAAAAGGACAGGGCAACACCCGGGGGCAGACCCTGCCACGGGGCAGAGAGAGCTGTGGATATGCAGGGTTGTACACCGCGGATTTAGCTGCCCTCTCGAGTCTGCTCCCGGTCTCATTCTGCACATTGGACATTCGCCAGCTCTAATCATTAAACTGTCAGCATGTTTTGAGAACAAATGAAACGGCGGGAGGGCTGCTTCCAGCTCCCAGAACGTAACGCAGTGAGCAGAGAGATGGCTGGTCTTAATGGAAGCACAAACTTCTGCAATACCTTGGAACCTTCTGCTCTTTTTCTTCTTTGTTTTCCCTGTGCGGTAAACAATTTCTGTGTGATTTTATCCCTGGTGCAGATTCCTGTGAAACCTGAATACAATTTGCACTGCTCAGCTGTCTGCACATTTGTCGCCTTTATGGCAGTATGCTATCACGTGCAATAGCTTCAAGATTTAAACACCAGGAATTGAAATCGTAAGAAGAAAGATATGTGTGAGAAGTTAATCTGAAGCACAGAGTTTGTGGAGTTTCGTTTTAATTTTATAATCATTCCTTGAAACTGAACCAGGGTTAATAATCTAAACCAAAAGCATTCAAATGAGGTATTTCTCAATGTCATATTATCTTATATTCCTATTAAAATCTTCTCTATTACATTCTTTTGTGGCTAGGACCAGAGCATTCGGCCTGCTAAAAAAGAAAGATATCAGTAAAAATACTCATCTCCTTAATAAAGTACATTCCAAGAAGATAATTCAGGTTCACACAGAGCTAAATATGCCTTATATTCAGTTCCGTCATGGCAGGTTAAAATATAGTTGAGATTACTAAAGCGCAGCAGAGTAGGAACAAATCGTTTTTATCAAATCAAAGCCATCTTTTCTTTAACTTGGTGGAAATTAAGGAAGAATCAGAATTAATTGGTATCTGGACCAGATACAGATGACGATTTCTTGAATTACATCACCTCCATCTTATCTCTAATCTTTTAAGCCTTTTTTACCCAAAGGGCCTTTTCAGACATGCTAAACTGGCAGCATTATAAGGCTGCAGCAGGACAATATTGCTATTCTAATGATTTATAACCAAATACTTTACTTATTAGCAAAGGCTAATACTGGATCCATCAGTTCAGACTCAAGTAAATTAGCCATTAACTTTCTGACATCTAGCATAAAACAACCAGTTAAGTCTGGCCATCCAAGCAATTAATTTAGGTTCTCTTTGTGGACACCATGGGGATTTTAAACTGGGCTGAAACTACTTGTGTATCTCTGTTGACTAATTTATATTAAATGCCCATTATTTAGCCTATTGAAGCTAGAAAAAAATTAACTCCCATATCTTAGCTCTAGTAGGAGCCACTTCCACAGAGGTACATAAGTGTCTGCTCCTTCTGGTTTCAGTGGGAGATACTTCAAGGTCTATGCCTACACAGCTCCTGCACTTTTGACCTTTAGATTATAAATTATTTCACAGAGGAAAACATCAAATTTGTTACTAATTTTTATATGGGGAAACTAAGTTACAAAGAAAAATTAATTCTGTAAAATCCTGTGAAGTTTGGATTGAAGAGTCCAGTGAAGGGAAATTAATTATTCACTCTCCTTTCCAAGACTCAAGAGCATCCAGGGGAACTGGCAGACTAGAGATCCAAAACAGGAGTGGGAGCTGCACCCTGGCAAGTGGAACCCTGCTGTGTTGCAGCCAGGACTACTTCACAGCAGGAGGAAACCTGGAAGTGGAGGGTAACAGCAAGCCAGGCAGAGACAGTGTTCTCACTGGCAGGGAGACAGTCCCTTCCCTTGGTACCCATATAGAGCAGCTCTGGGAAAGCCAGGGTCACCTCAGAGCCCAGAGACTACCAGACAGGTGTGCAGAGGTAAAGCAAATCTGAGGATATTCAAGGCAGCAAGCCAGGGCCAGTGAAGAAGTTCTGATGATCAGCTGACAAATATTCCTTTGCACCATACACAAGTAAACTGAGGACTTGTCCCTGTCACTTGATAGTACAGATGCTGAAAGTTTAGCAAGCTTAAGAAACTGACAGGAAAAATTCATGGGTGAAAAAAACCTAACCAGAGCTGTTAAATACAGCAGTCACAACTTCAGTGGAAGAAGTCTTGGTACTTTGACTTATTGGGGCCTAAGTGGATTCATTCAGGAATATCAGTTATACATTTATCCCAATCTTATAATCTTCCCTAGGCTCCTGCCATCAGAACACCACTGAACAAGTTTGGCCAGGCAGGCAGAGGTGTGGCACAGCACAGCCAGGTGTATGCCCTTGGCACAGCTCCGAGGTGGCTACTAACACCTCCTCACCTGGCCCACAGCCCATGATCCATTGTACTCAACTCCTTCATTGTCTGAAGGAGAGATGCTTCAGAAATACCTGCTCTACAACTGGGCTTCATCTTCTGTGTTTGGAAGATTTAATCTATTCTAACTACTGGGGTTTTCTCTTGTGTTTAAGGCTGTTTCGTCTGCCTGGGGTGATGACAATTGCACCAATTGACAATTCAGCCAAACTGAAATTTTGATATATCTACATAAAGAAAGTGTATGTATCTTTTTTTACCCAATTAGGCCGGTTCTTTTTATAGTTGTGATCCCACAGTACTACCTGCCTATGAAAATGCATGTAAACTTATCATGATTTTAGTCTTTATTTAGTTGGTCTATACTTTTTTTTTGGTTTTCTGAGGGGGGACACAATAGTGTTCTTTTACACCCTTCCCAGTTCCATCCAAATCCATTCACCAGATACAACTACATCTGAAAGTCAAGAAGAAGCCTAAAAACATTGCATTTTTACAATAAATAGGGACTGAAAAGACAGTTTGAAAACAGGAGAAAGGCTGCAGTGCCAATTGCTTCACTGCTTTTCTGGTGGCTCCATATTCTTCTGGATTTCTGCCATCTAGAAAAAGTGATCAAGTTGGATTTTTTCATAGCTTGGCTGATCAAAGATATATCTGATTATATATTATTATATTATTATATATCTGTAAAGAGAGATTATAAAAATCGTAAATGGATATTCTGCTTCACTTTCCACCCAACTAATTTAAAAAAAGGTCAAAGCTGTCTTCATCAAGAGAGGCGTCATTTACAGAAATATCACAGATTTAAGTGTTTTATGTATGGTTTCTTTCTGAAATCAGAGGAAGAGATCTTAAATGATGCTCTAAATACTCTCATCTATTTTGCTGCCAAGGCACGTTTACTTCTACCACATATTTGCTAGGGCAGTAGTACTCAAATAACAGTGCTTGAAGCTGCTTCTGTCACAACCATGAAGCATCACTCACTCTTTTAGTAGTGGCACCTTCTGCTCCCTATAGCCTAGAACAAGATTCTTCCAGGGTTCCCAGTAGATAGTTCAACCAAGTAAATTCAAAATAACAAATATTTGTCTGCAATCTGCACAGCTGCTTCCTGTCTTTTTTTGTTGTTTTTTTCTTTCTTTTTTGGTACAGCTCCAGCCAGGACCAAAACTGGGGATTACCACAAATTGTGCAGAACCATACTTCAGGAGGTCTTCAAAATACTACATCTAAGAGTACTGCAGGCCACAGGAGAAAATGCAATGCTAATAAAATCCTTCACGTGGAAAGAGATCAAATACAACATGGATCACCAAAGTACTTCAGTGCTATCTCAAAATTACTTTTGCATGTAGCAATGGCAGCATGAATTTTTAGGAGAAAAACCTGGAGGAGATGCATGTTTCACCAATGAACTTATTAAGTTAGTCATTTTCATACTCATAGGAAACTGGTATTGGTTGCCTGTGTGTCTTCGAGTGCTTGTTGGTTTATTTAAAAATGTTTGTGAGTCTTGAACTTCACATTATTCTTGTTTCTCATTATCAGTTAATTGCCATCATTAATCATTGTTTTCTTGATTAAAAAGTAACAGTCAGTTCAATACCATGTGATATGGATGACTAATCACAACTCAGGAGTAATAAAGAGTTGAAATAAGTGTTCACGAACGAGTTGTCATCTGTAATTTGTCCTCATAAACTAGTGGCAAATACTTATGTGCAACGAATACTTCCATACAAATTAAGATGAACTTGAATATGATTTATAAACAGGGGAAAATAGTTGAATTCATCTCATATTCACTTGCAATAAATAATTTGGACAAATACAGTTATCAGAGAAGGGAGCAGAAGGCCTTTATGGAAAGTATCTACAACGCAAATTAGTTGAAAATCACTTTTGTTATTGCCTTATGCTATCAAATTTTTAAAATGCCAGGTGCTGATGTAATTTAGCAAGACTGTTCCATAACCCTAATAGCACTCCCTCTTCAGAAAGTTTTGTCAGATTTTTTTCTCTCTGAATTATTTCATTGCTCCTTTTGCCAGTTGATCTTTCTTTTGTAGTCATAGGGCGATAGATTGACTCCTTCATGCACACTGTCCTGCCTATTTCTTCAGTGTACTTGGTTCCACCAGTATTGAATACTTTTTGAGCAGGATTCAGTTATCCATTTTAAGCCATCCTCTGTGGCAATCTGAGATTTTTAGATGGGTATAGCAAATGAGACAGAGCCTGCGGAGAGCCCACTGCCTGTTGGAGAGGAGCTGAAAACCAACCACAATACCTTAAGCTTCTCAAGCGGTAGTAGAAACCTGCATGGGGGCAGTTGATTGGAAGAAGAAACTTTCATTGCCTGTAATGAATCTCAGGAAACCTCACCTGCATGAGGAAGGCATACTTACAAACCTAATCTTAAGTGGCCTGATCTGGATCAGTACCCAGCCCTCAGAATTAGGTGACATGAAACTCACTAGAAGAGACTCCTACCTCCATGCCATAGTTTTGCATTTTTACATGCCACCTAAAAAAGCATTCTCTCTGTATTTTGAAGTATTTTCAAAAAGATGTGATTTTTTTGCATCCATTTACACATAAGTTAGGCATCTAAATTCATTGATTACATGGGGTTTTTACTTTTCCCCAAATGGATCACTCTTTATTCCATTTTATTTTTTTTCTTGACTATATGCCAGCATTGCGGGACATTTTCCTCCTCTATCCACATGCAGCCTGAGCACATTTCCCTTCCCATCCTGGCATAACAAGGTACTGTGGAAACAAGCTATCTATGTGGTTTCTTAAAAAACTAATTAAGCTATTAGATAAGAGCATGGGTAGTGATGTACCAGATGATATGTGGGATGCATCTCTGAATTAGAAAAGGACTCTCCCAAAAGCTTCCACAATATAATTGGGCAAAAGGAAGTACTTTTGCTTGTATGGATCCTTACAACAGCCAAGTCAAGAACTCACCTGGGTATTTTGATTTTCCAAAAGTGAGTGATCTAATCCATCTAACTTGGATGCCTTACTTGTACCACGTTTAAATTGCCAGGTGAAGCAGTTTCTCTATAAGAGGTTTCTGTGTTCTCTAGAGGGAGATAGATGCCAGTTAAGACCTCTTGAGGAAGAAAACTGCTTTCCCAGGAGCAGGCAATTTGGTTTGCTGGAACTGTTCTGCCCCTGAAACCTTCAGGGTCATCTATGTCTGCCCTGTGAGTACCCAGCACTCTTCAGAAACCCACTGAAGCACGAATGCAATAACCACCCAAAGAGTCCGTGTCAATCAGTGCCTGAAACAAACAAGCTTGTGTCCCACCTTTCAGATGTGTTCAACAATGCTTATTCTTATGTAGAGGGGGCTGTTACCATCTAGGTAGCTAGTGATAAATTTCTCTTAAGACATTGGTTCCATTTTTTCCACTGTGGAAACAGCAGTTAGATTCTGACAGCAGCAGTTACCAGATTTGTGATATTTTTTTCCTTTTGAGCACAAGCACATTTGCTTTGATACATTTACCATTGCAAAAGCGAAAAAGTGATGTGATATCTTGACATTCAGGCATTTAAAAAAAAAATCCTTGCTCTGATATCTTCTATTCTATAAAGCTGAAATTGCTATCACAAAAAATTTGATTTTCTAGTGTGAGCTTTAAGAGAAGAAAAGTATGTGAGTGAGTGTGGGCACAAGTGAGAACCTGTAAGTGTGTATGTGTAATTTTCTAGTTAGAGATATCCTGTTCAAAGCTACCTCCAGCACAGTGATTAGTAATACTATCCAAAGTGTAAATCAAGAGATACAAATAGAAAGAAAACATCTTGCCCTCTTTGAATAGCTGCTACAGCAGATCTTTTTGTCGGCCTACAAATTACTCTAGTGTTTCTAAGGGAATGAAATACATCATCTTTTACTATTAGCTATTATTGCTACATGCCTGAAGGGATAGAGTAGTGTGTTTCTGTTTCAATTACTCAAGCTACTTTACTGGATATGGATTGAGCTGATTTTACCCTATAAGAACAAATGCTGTTATTACAGTTAATGATTAAAATCCTGCTTGTACTCAGCTAAAATATAAATCAGCAGTTTGGAATAACAGGCTTCAAGCTAAATAAAATTGCTTTGGGAGACCAAATAATTGAGGGAATTACCGATGGGCTATTCAGGCTTTCATCTCTATAGCAGGTCACTAATTGGATTTAGACCAGTTTCATAGTGGTGATGTGAATTTGGAACCAAAATTATTACGTCTGCTGTGCAGCCTTCAGTGCCTAGTGATCTCCATCAAATTCCTAGAAAGTTACTGTATCAGGATGGGCATGACAGAAAATGACTTACCCAGCCATGTTAGGTAGCATAGTCTGAGATGTGTCATATTTTGGAGTTGCCTACCTCTCTCAATTAAATGGAGAAAGTATCTAGATTACTAGCCCAGAGCCAGACTTTTTGTTTTGAGATATCTGAAATTAGAGAAAGGTACAGAGTAGCTGGTTGATGAGGGAAATTTTGTCATATGCAGAAGCTGGATAAATACTTTTTTCCTGAATTTCCAGAGCTCAAAATTCAGAAATTCTTTTCATAATATGAAAAACAAGCAAAAAAGGTATATATATAAAACAAGAGTAATACTGATATCCTCCTTGTCTCACCATGAAATACTGGGTACTAGTAGGATGCTAATAATTTCAGACATAGCCTTTGGTTTTCATTTTACTTTCAGGCTAAATTTCAAAAATCCACAGTGACTCAGGATGGAGATGAGGGCAGAATATGCCCCTTCAATATACGGAACACATTTACAGCAGAAGGTGGGTTGGTCCATAATACTAAGAATTTATTACTTCTTTATCTGTTCTATCAGCTGCTATGTCCTACTTTCCTCCTTCAATTTAGTACAGACTCATGAGTCAGGAAGGGCCCTGCAGGACTATTTTATCCCAGGGGAATGCCAGGATTTCATATCATATCTCTTCAAGCTCCTTTTGATTATAATTGCTTTGTGATTTCATGCAAAACTTCAGCTCTAGTCTGTATTGTTCGTGATATGAAGCTTTACTGGAACTAGCCAAGTGGTTTGTTGTGGGGTTTGATGGGTTTGGTTCAGCTAGTGGTAGCTTTGCTTGAAAGCTCACATCTTGGACAGACACACTTTGGTACTGGGGCAAAGGGGCTCACTGGGTAGTCTGAGCTCTCAGGGTGTGAAGGGGCAAAATGTCCACTGAATGATATTTAAGTGGGAAATACTTGGTCAGTTCTCATTTCCTCTCCACAGTCCAAGTCTGCTACTTTTCCCTGCCAGCTGGTGTGTGAGAATTATTTCTGAGCTTCTAGACAGGGACAAAGTATTTGAACTGTTCTGAGGCCACATCTTTTCTCCAAAACACTTCTAAACAAGGCTTTCAGAAGTCTCTGTTGTAAAGGTTGAAGTGGAAATCTCTTAGAATTCGGTTTGCTCCACATTCGCAGAGGAGTTTTTCAGTTGCCTTCCCAATAAAAGAAGCTTAAAGGAACAAAACTAAAAAAACACCTTGCACAGTACAAGCAAGTGCACACAAACATACTCAAAACTCGGTACTTGAATTGTAGGTAGATGTTCACTGCTGATTGAAGAGGTCCAGCTACAGTCAGCACCCTATTCTAAACAAAAACAGCATGACAGTGCAGCTCTGTACAAACATGCCAAACATTCCTCAGGACTTCTGACAGCAGGCAGCCAATTACTTTGAAAAGAATGGGTTCTGTCTTATGACTGCAGCAGCAACACAAATGCATCTCCCTTGATCCCAACATCAAGGTAGAGCTTTGCATTTCCAATATTTTAATTCAATACAAAGCAAAGGTTTCAATGTTATTTTTTTTTTATGGTGAGTGGCAGCTTGTTGGATTTTTCTGCAATCAGATATAACAGCGGCAGGGTTAAAAGAGGTATATAAATAATAGATGGCTTCTCTCACCTAAAGAGGGATCTGCCAATTCTTGCCCTCCTTTTAATTTTGGGAAGGGAATATAATTTAAAAGATGACATATTTTTTCCCATCAAGTCAAAGAAGGAAGCCTCCAGAAGAACAATGGCTGATGCCATAGCATGACTATCTGACAGGCTTGAAAAGCAACTGTAAAGTTGCCAACACAACAAGCCTTTTATCTTTGATGATAGTATTCAAAGTTTGTGAATTTCATCCAAGGAATAGGAGGAGATATATGATGTCCTCCCCCCACCCCTTTTCTTACTGTTTTAATTATCATTATTTTTTAAAAACATATAAATATTAACAAAATAGACATCCCTAGTTTTTTTAATTCCTCTGAATGAGTTACCAGAGTATCATCACTACACTGCTGAACTTGGCTTTATTCCTAACATAAAAATACATTACTTTTTTCAAATTTCTTTGCCTTTCTGCCTATTTTTTGAGTAAAGGCCCTACATGCAATTAAATTGCCTTGGAAGTTTACTCACAGGCCCATTCAATTAATGGGAAAGCTTGCCCCACGTACTAACACAGCCAAGGTCTTCTTTCTATGTGAGTGTCCATCACGGGGCTTTGCTGAGCAGGCTGTAGCCTTCAGCACTCAAAGAGACACACCCAAGACCCAATTACAGCCTGGACTTGTGTGTTACATTAAGTGGAATGTGGTTAATTTAAAATATTTCCCCTGCTCCTGTGTGAGCAGAGAGCCCACGCTGCCAGCCCGCATCTGCGCACATTCAGCCCCGGCTGTGTCACGGGCGAGGCTCAGCTGCAACATTCTCCGCGGTGCCCGCTCCATTCAGACGCAGCAGGGCTTCCCTTTGAGTACAGCCAGGTGATTGGGTTCCTACACTGCAGCCTGCCAGGACAAAGGGGACGGTGCACCTGAAACGCGGTCCCCGGCTAAGACCAGAGCACTCTGACAGCTGCCAGTGTGCAATTCAGAGGCAGAAACCTGATCCTGGCTTAAGCTTTGGATTTCCCTTGAGGATAAGGCTTCCACAACAGCTCTCTTCCACACATCTTATCCAGGAAATGGTAAAGCTGAGCTCAGTGTCTTCCTCAGACTAACAAGGTTTGAATTTATACCTCCCAGAAGTACTGGAGGGTACGTGAATCTGCAGGCTCACCTGGGTAGAAAGATGCCTCCACATCTGTTCAAGCTGAATTTTTGTGCAGCCAGGCATGTAGAATTCATGGCACTCAAAGGAAGAACAGCAGAAAAGCCGAATTCTGTACCTGGGAATAAAAATAAGTGTGTATCCAGATGTGTTAACAGGATGCTGTGTGAGCATTCTACCCTACATCAGCACTGATGGGAAAAAGTCATCCAGGAAAAAAGAAAGAAGCTTTGTCTTCCCCTGGTGAGACACCTAATATCTAAGCTGGATATATGCTCTGTCTCACCTCTTCTGACTCTATAAATTTTTCACACTTGCTTTAGAGAGGAAGGATGTAGGGGATCTTAAGATTATATCTGACTTACAGCAAGGATATCCTTCTCAGCTGTACAATCTCCCATCTTAATCTGAACAATGTGAACCTTAATTTAAATCCTTGGTCTTCTACTTCCTGATCAAATGCCCCACATTTGGTGGAGTTAATCATCATTTGTACAAATAATTCCACAAGTTCTTAACTGAGGTCAGTGTCTTCCAAACAACTTAATCTTAGACTCAAAACGTAGTAATTAGATCTTATGAGAGAGGATATACACGCTTCCACAAGTGGTCTAAGCCAATATAAAGTCTTATTGCTCTGAAAAGAGTGATTTCAGCCTGTGCGCCACATGCCTGCTTCTTAGCATGCAGGTGGCCATATGGTTGTCATCTTGCTGGTCTAGCTGACTGCGTGCAGCCACAGAAGTGCCTGTGCTCACACCAACATTTCATGGGTCCATGTGCCCATGATAGGAGGGGGAACAAGCAGGAACAGGCTTCCTTTTGTGGCACAAAGACTGGCTTAAACTGCCTGTGTCCCATCATTTAATATAAACCAGCAATTATAACCACTGGACCTCCATCATAAGAAGTGGGCAACAAGGGAGTTTTCTCCAGAATATCAGTGACATTCTGGGACATAAGTAGGAACATTTCAATCAAGTCCAAGCAGCTTAGAGAGAGTTTTCTGTGATCACTGTCCTCTATTTGGCCTTCCTACATGATATTTTAAGTGCCTGAAGCTGTTTTCTTGAATTTGAATCCTCTGTGGAATAAGGAGAGTTAAAATGGGATTATTGGCACACTTCATGCATGGCGGCAGTATGCTGAGCTATCCAGGCAACAGGAAAAATACGTGAAATATTCCCTTTCCAGCTTTAAAAGTAACAGTTCTCAGGATAATCTGTGATTTCTTTTACAAGAACATAAGGAGTGCATCACTGAGTAGGACCAAAGGCATGTTTAACCCAGTTCTTGTTTTTGATGGCAACCAATAGCAGAGGCATCAAGAAGACATTAGGAAGGAAAGAAAAAGCACATCAATAGCAAACCTTCCCTGTTTCCCTCTGTCGACAGCTTAGGGTCTTCTTCAGCCACAGGTTATATCAGGTGTTCATGTTTGACATTCATGTTTGACATATTACAACTCGAATAGGCTGCATTTCTACCCCAAATCTTCCCTCTGCACATTAGTGTTTGACTCTGGAATCTCCCAGTATCCCTATTGATGAGTTTCATAGTTTAATGATGTGAAAGTACAGAATTTGTTTGTTATAAGTTTCCCAGGCAACTTCAGTGGATGTTACACTAACTATTGTCACTTCTCTTTTTCCACAGATTTCACTGTTTTTTATACCTTTTTTCCCAGTAGATCCCTCCCCAGACTGCAGCATTTCCTTCTACAGCTTGGCCAGACTTTCAGCTACCACTGATGGTGCCTGGCAGTATTTTCTCCATCTTTTTTTTGTCCAGGGGTGATGACGGACATTATGCATGAGGCAGAACTGTAAATGATCTGTGACTGAATCCTCACAATCAAGAGCCCTACCCACTCAGCTGTGAATTCAGGCACTCTTTCTGCTCTCACTTCTAGTCCTGTAGCTGTTAGACACAAATGTTATAAATGCCGACAGATTTACCTCTTCACTTCTCCCCAGTGCCCCATCTGTTTACTTACAGTTTTGCCTGGGATCCTCCTTTGGAGTGAAACAACTTACTTGCTGCTAAATTTGTTTCTTGCTACTCTTAACCCTCCTCGTTAAGACCTCAGCAATGGCACAGGTGAAACTGCATCCAGTTCAGTCCCCTGGTGTTTTAGGCAGCAACAGCTGTCTCCAATTTTTTATTTCACATGCTTGAAATACTAAGGCTACGAGTCCAGAAGAGCCTGAAGGCCAGCACAGAGGGGCTTGGCACTGAACAATATGATTGCAGGACACTGACTTTGGCTTTGACTGCAAGCACTCCTGTATATGAATGCTGCTGTGATCTCAGAGCAGGAGCAGAAAGAGCCCTCCAGGAGCGTCTGCTACAGCTTTTTTCTGTGAGGCAACCTAGACGTGAGTCTCTGAAACAGAAGACTGAATCCAAGTCTATTGATTCCCAGATTAGTGCTCCAGTCTCGAGGTTATCCCTACCTCTCTGAGCTCTGTATTTTGTGCAAAGTCCATCCTGCCAGCTAGGTGGCTCAGATCATGTCTGACAGACCTGACACGAGGATGCAACTGCCTTTACAAGTCCTACATAGACTGAGACCCACAGCCTCTGGGCATCTGTGCAAGCAGAATTTAAACCACAGAGGAAAAGGAGTGCTTGCAACTGCTCAGAGAGCTAAACAAACTCAGAGACTGAATCTCATCGTTAAGAGCTTGGTGTTTAAAGTACAAGTGGCAAGTGGTGTCAAACTACCATTTATTTATTTTCTAAAAACTCTCACCAGTTTAGGATTGTACTTATATAAAGGGGAGGGAGTTGGTCTGTCTATATACATATGTCTATATATGTCTATATAACTACTGTGCACATAAATCTATTAAATATACATTTTATATTTGTGTACATACAATACACAAATAATAATGTGTAAGTATATATGTATGCATATACACGTGTGGGTTTTGTGCATATATATACATTTATATATATGTACATTAATAGAATAGACTTTCTCACTTGACTGTTTAAGGCAAGATTTCTGAAAGAAAATTAGTGCCAATACCTCATTAAATTTTCTGACTTACTCCCTCTGACTTCTCTTAGAACTCAAGGCTCAGCCAACAAATATGGTCATAAAACCCTCTATATTCCATTCACAGAACCTGCAGCCTCATCTTCCTGAAGTCTTCATCTGAGCCTTTTAATTTTTTTCTTTTATTTCTTTTTCCCACTTTTTCTTCAAATTCTCTTCAGATATTTTAATCAGTTATTATTAGATATCATTTTTTATCCAGGCTATTCTTCATGTCTTTTCCAGAATATGTGCATTTGTGGTTCTGACTTCCATCCAACAATGGCAATTTGGGTATAAATTCTGCAGAAATGAAAGGAGATACTACATCATCTCTGGATGTCTCATTCCAGTTTTCTAAGCTATGGACTTCATGTCCTTATGCCCTGGAGTCAGTGGGAAGAATTAAACCCCTTCCCAAGGGAACAGGGGACATTAGCACTGCAAGTGCCTACCTGTTTTCCATATGCACAGTACCTGCAGAGCTGTGTCATTTCACTTAGACCCCTACAGTGGGATGCATAAAGCAGAGCTTAACAATGTTTAGCTGTCTTGATGACAGTAACTTTTATTCTGAACTGAAATCTTAGAGTGTAAACAGGTTTAATTAAAACAGTGAGAGCTTGTGTGTAAACCAGCCCTTAGGCACCTTCACAGAGTCATATAAATCAGAGCCATACAAGACATGTTATGTTCCTGAATGCATCTGCCTGTCAGAGGGAGCCCACCCATGCAGGATATCTTGTAGCATTTTATTCAGCCTAGTTTTAAAAGCCCAAATCATTCCGCCACTTATTCCAACTTGCACGATACACTCAGAGCAAATGCCCTGACTACTTAAGGTCATTTAAAAACCCTGCAACACTGTACATAAAAATTGCTACCAGCAGTGTCCTGCTCAATTTACAAATAAGATATTGCAACACTATATAAATTCTTTTTACAGTTTCAGCTTGTTGCAGTGCTTTTATTTATTATGACTGCTACAATTTTATAATAACACTTTTGTTTTAGTTGTGTCCATTTGTCACAGAAGTCTAAATATATTGCGTGGGGAAGTAGGTAACATCATTCCTTTGTAAAGGACTGGGGCACTGCTGCCATGGCAGTGCAGAGCTAGAACTGAATACCAAGTCAGCAGCACAGTTAGGATCATATTTGCTCTACCTGAACTTCGAGACTCAGCCTAGACCAGGTTATAATGGGCATTTTGAAGTAGTAGCCATGTTCTACTACTGCCATGAATAAACTTAACTCTTCCCACAGAAAAACTAATAATATGGAACAGATGAGAGAGGACAGACATGATGTGTTCTTTAAATTCGTTTGGGGAAACACATCAGAACTGACCTCCCCATCCCTGAAGAATCAGCCCAATCCACTCTCCGCCATCACAGACCTAACAGCCATTTGGCTTCCAGGGACTGGAGTCATCTCACAGGTGGGTTTAGGTTCCTCTGCAGCTTCATGGTATCCCTCACCTTTCATTGACGCTCAGACACAGAAAGGGAAAAGAAAATACAGAAACTAAGAAAGGTAAAAATGCCATACGATACCTCATCAGGTGCACGTTCTGCAGGAAAGAAAGAGTCTCTGCCTAGGAACTGGTGTAAGCTCATGCGACTCACACCGTAAGTCTGCTGGGTGGACCCCAAACACTTCTCTACATCCCATCATCTGGCACAGAATGTAAACTACCAGATTTTACTGGTAGTCACGTTTGTAGCTGTATATCAAAACAGATCTACAGGGCCAAACTACACCATAACACATTACTTCTCTCACAAGATTGCCACAGGTTTTAACTCATTTCCATTTGTAAAGGGAAATTTTGGAAAAGCAGCAGTAAAAAAGAAAAAAAGCTATTGATACCACTAGAAAAGAAAAAGAGTACTCTGAAAAAACGTGGATGTGAAAAGAGCTGTTTCCAGCAATCAGGCAGTGCCTCTGTCATTTATCCACTTCTCTGTCTTCCTCTCTTTCAAGAAGCAGGTGCCCAAATAGATTTGCTCATTCATTCAGATCCCATGTTTCTTTTCAAGACACTCATCATCAGGCACCAAAAAGAAAAAAAAAAAAAAAAACGAAAAAAAAACCAGACCCACGCCTCCA
>VZTE01003324.1:2783361-2831567 GCA_013397775.1 Eulacestoma nigropectus | reverse complement strand
AAAATGTACAAAAGAAACCACACCTAGACTTCAGCAAGGCACTGATGAAAGGCTTTTCCTTGATAGTCGGAGAGGGTATACCGAAGGGGGTAATTTAAAAAAAAAAAAGGTAGGATGTACTTCACAGTAGGGCTCCAAATAAAAATGGAGTCTGTGAAAACCGAAAGGGATGAGAAGTTGTCATTTTAGTGCGTCCTGCAGCACTGAATGAGCACAGAAGCCGTTTTTCCTTGCATAAGCTCAGAGAGGAAATTATTCTTGCAAATAAACAGTCTCCAAGCCGTGGTTTAAGACAGTGTGTAAGGGTGCATATCACTCCAGAGTGATATCACTCCAGTGCAGTCACTCCAGTTTTTGCATTACTTGCATTGTAGCGTATTGTGACCTACATTAAATGGTTTCCATGCACTGGCCACAGAACAAGCAGGCTCCAGTGACAGAGCCCAGCATGCAGACAGCTCCATTTCATTAAGAAAGCAGTGCAGAATGCCACAGCTTTGCTGTTTGCCATTTAAAACAGCAATGTACTTCTGCTGCAGTACAGACATCACTGGGGATTATCAGCCAGGTACTGCAGCACCGTGAGAGGGGTTAGAGGGGTCTGTGCTCCTGCCTAAAGTCCTCATCTCAGCTGACTTCCATCCCAAAGATGACAATGCACCTCACAGTGCCTTGTGGCAGATCAGATGCTAGTGCCCTGCTGGTGTGTCTGCAGTGTTTCTGTTTTCCACAGAAGCTCACCAGTGGAGGTCAAATACCAAAGGCCACAAGGACCCTCCCTGTATTTATAGTCACACATTCACAGTACCATGCGAGAAGCAATAAACCTCTGTACCTAAGCTGGCTTACATGGTTCCAGCTTGACAATGTATTGGCCAGAAACCTACTAACCCCTTAAAAAGATAACAGGGAGTACATGGCAATAGTAACAACATCCAGGTGCTAGTCCACAGACCTTGTCCATGGGAGGACCGCGAAGAATTCTAAATCCCAGTTTTACAGAAATGAAACTGAGATGGCTAAAGCTAATTGATTTTCCTGCACTGTAGCACAGATATACTAAAAATGAAATATAGTCCTTACTATGTTTCATTATAATGGAAAGAAATAAAAAATAAGTGGATGTGGACATGAATATATACAAAATAAAATGCATATATATCTCGCAGACATACATGAAGAAATGAGTAGAAAATAAGCCTGTATAAGAAGAAATGACTGTGTAAATTTAGAAAATGCCAGCTCTAAAATTCCTCCTGTGACCTTCTATCACTTTAAAGATGCAGTCTTCCATTGCCACAGAAAATGCTAGATTTTTCTCAGATGTCAATAATGGCTGTAACTAGGAGTAAATACGGCTATAAATACCATTTATATGCAAAGGGTCAGAAGCGATATCGCATGAATAAGTTTAATAACAACTCTATTTATTCCTAAATACTGACCTTGCAATCTTATTGTTCATTAAATGTGTATGTTAAATGCAGATAGAATCACTTTCTGTATTTACATAAATGTACTCACCACTTTTCTGGAATAAGTACCTTTTGGATAGACTGGAAATACAAGGTCACCAGCAGCTATGTGCTATACAGCTGTTCAGCTGTGTTATTTATCTATGTATAGATCCAAAGCCTCCTAATTGTGGTCTGTGGGATAGTTTGGGTCAGTTTCTTTGTCCAAATGGTCCATCTGACATGTCCCTCGTCACACAGGGTACCGTATGCTGGGGTATGCTCTGAGGACTTGGATCAGATGTTATCAAGCCCTCATGTTCAGTTTGCTTCTGCAAAGCAAAAACAAACACCAGCATGTCCATTTGGACTCAGCTGTGGTATTTCTATTTACCACATCGACTCCAGGCAGCCATCATAATTAGCAACCTCATGAAGCTTATGCAGCATAAGGCTTCCTCCTGCCTGTTTGACTCTGAGCAAACGGAAGGACATTTGGTGCGAGTGGAGCAGACGGGGAGCAGCTGGGGAGGTGTCTGCATTCCCACCTTCATACAAAGGTTCAAAGCTGCCTTTCTCCACCCTGCCAGCTCAGTGCCTCTGCTGACCCTCGACCAGACACAGGGCATCTCTGTGAATATGACAGTCATAACCCGCTCCTCTCTCCAGTATCCAGACTCCTACACTACCATGCTCTGGACACTGCAATGCCAGACATTTGATTTTACAATTTTGTCATTTCTGACCCCCAAATAAAGATTGGTTTGAGCTCTTTTTAACCCTGGGACAATTCCCTTTTCTCTGCTGGTGCTTTTTGTCAGCCACTGTATATGGGCAGCAGAGATCTGTGATCTGCACAGTGTTGTCTTTCAGTCCAGGAAGGTGCGAAAGGTACCAGCATGCCCTACACAATCAAAACCTTTGGGAGAAGATCGTCCTGTTCCAATGGTCCAGTCTTTCTGCTGCTCCTTATAGTAATTAACTGTACTCCTTGTTTACCAAGGAGACCATAAAAAGAAAGACTTTTAATTTGTAGCAAAGACTATTTAATTTTGCATTTAAGAAGGCATTGCAAATGAAAGAGTAGTTGCACATCAGAGTTTGCTGACAGGGGCAGTTGTGAAATCTAGGATTCATAATGGCTGAGCAATGAAGGGTTTGTAACAGTTGAGTAGACAACACTCTGTCACCAAAGGTTTAGGTACACCTGATCCTGCCTTACTGCAGATAGTGGCAATAAGCGATTTTTGAGGACCTTTGCAGTCAAACATTTCTAACATTTTGTCATCTTCCTATCTGTAAGCTTTGTTTAGCTGATCCTGATGAATTTAGCAGAAAGTTTCATCTATGACACCACTCGCCCCTTGCTCCACAGTACACTTGAAAACAGAATGCCACCCAATTCAAACTCATCACTAAAATAATGCATCTATCTCCTACACAATGTCAGTGTGAGGAGGAGAAATTCCTAATGAATGTCTCCAAATCCTCAGAGGATGTCAGAAACAACACTAGCCCATTTTTCTTCCCAGCCCACATGAAACTGAGAGGCTATGGTTCTGCAGGGAAGTAGGATGCATATATCTGTTTAACAAGGACAAGCAGACAGTAGAAGGTAGAAAGTACAGAACAAAATAACCTTTCAGCAGTGCAATTTCTGAGAAGTCTGTGCTGTCAGGAACTTGAAGAACAACATACGGGGACAGCTTCTCCATGATGCTCTGAGAATGGAGTGTTAATTAGAAGACTAGTTGCAGTTTGTCAGCTGAGCATTGCATGTATCAGAGTTTGGGACAGTTTTTGTGATTACAAAATCCACTGTTAGCTTTCACCACATAATTTTACAGCAGCATCCCAAATACCACGCAGAGCAAGTCCAGCATGGCCATATCAAAATATTTTGTCACATATAAAGCCTCCATCGCCCTCATAAATTTCTTTCCATCACCACCCACAACCTGCAACTCCTGATTCTAGAGGGATGTAGAAGCAATTGCAGTCAACTGACTGTGGATATGCTTGCTCTTGTTTGGTACAACATACTCAAGGATGAGCATTCTTGCTAGGATGCTGAACTTGAACTGCAGAAAAAAAATTATATTTTGGTATATACATAAACAGATCCTTGCTGGCTAAGGTGAGCAGAACACTGAGACTATATGCCTCCTGTCTCTAGCAGTAACATGAGAATATGGATAATCCTGCAACATTTCTTCAAAGTGTACAATGGAGTTAAAATTTAATAGCTGTACATCACTGTTTACATAAATCACAGGAGTAAATAAACCAGATCTTTCTCCCTTTTTATCTCAAAAGCCAAACATCTATCCTATCACTTATATCTGCACCTTCTTTGCAAATCCCATATGCCTTTCTCCTCCCAGAGTGTGTTTTCTCAGGAATGTCTCTTTCCCCGTATTTCTTCAACAGTGCCCCAAGGTAGGCTAATTATTTTTCCTCAAAGCAGATAAAGATGTAATGATGGCTTTACTATACACAGAAGTGATGCTGCAATTTCTCTATCATTTTCAGGATGTTTATAATAAAAATGCATGCTTCTACTGCAACCATTATTCCACTGCCTCTTGCCTATGCTTCAGCCCACTGTGATGACAGGCTGATTTAGACACTATTCCCAGGAAGATGAAAGAGCAAGGAGAAATTGTAAAATGCGGGTATGAAATCTGAAATTTCAGGAATTTTTATGCTGACAGTGAGTCCTTGCAGACTTAGGAAGAGTGAGGTTTCTACCAGCTAGGATTGCCAGGCAAAGATGGGTTGGGGGCAGTAATCAACTGCACCATGGGTTTGTTGGTCACTGCACATCAAGCCCATAACACTGAAGCCAAGGTCAAACCAGGAAGTCAAGTCAGAAAAGCAAGGTCAGCATCAGCAAAATTAGGGACTGCAATTTAGCTAAGGCAAGGATATAGGACAAAGACTGAGCTTAAATCACAGGATCATGGGATAATTCTGTTTGGGAGCGAACTCAGGAGGTTGTTAATCCTACCTCCTGCTCCAAGCAGGGTCAGCTATGGTGTCAGAGAAAGTTGCTTGGGACTTTATCCAGACAGATCTTGAAAATTTACAGGGATGAAAACTGTACAGTCTTCCAGGAAACCTCTTTCACTGATGGATTGTCTTTATTGATTCTCCTTACATGCACTCTGGACCCATCTTGTTTCACCACAAGCTTGTTTTCTCTCATCCTATCCACACACACCATTACAAAGAGCCTGGCTCTGTCTTATCAGTGCTTCTCATAGGATCTGGGGCCTTTTGTAAGGTCTCCCCACATCCATCTCATCTCCAAGCTGAACAAATCCGGCTCCCTCGGCCTCTCCTCATAGGGCATGTGCTTCAACACCTGACCATCATAGTGGCCTTGCTGAACTTGTTCCAGTTCATCTATTACTTTCCCGTACTGGGACCTCAAAACAGGTTGCTGTACCTAGATGTGGTCTAATGAGTGCTAAGTAGGGGGAGAAAGTCACTTCCCCCAGTTTTCTGTCTGTGCTCCTGTTCATGCAGCTGAGGAGGCTTTTTCCCTCTGTGCTGCAGGGCTCATGTGCAGCCTGCTGTCTGTCAGGTCCTTGTTTCATAAGGCTCTTCTCAGCCCATTCCACCAGCCTGTCTTGGTGTATCTCTCTGGCAGCTCTGCCCTTGAGTATATCGACAGGTGCCTCCCAGTCAGGCTTGATGAGTTCATCACCTCCTCTAGGCCACTGATAAACATGTTACATGGGTCAGGTTTCAGGACGGAGCACTGATAAACCTCACTGAAGATATGGTGGTACAAAGAGAAACCACATAGATCAAGGAACTCTGAGCATCCCCTGTAGATGACCCACAGTTTGGAGAACTGAAGAACTGTCTGACAACAAAATGACAAGCAAAAAAGAAAAACGGGGGAAAAGGAAGATGCAAGAAGGAAAAAGAAGAGAGGGAACAACAGCCAAACTTCTTAGTGAAGAGGTCTGAATAAAGAAGGAGAATGTGTCCTCGAAGAGGTAGTCAGACCAAACAAATAGAAACCTGCCACTGATCCCAGAAGGTTTTGTACCACACCTGATTCAGGTAGCATTAACTCAGTGCATATTCTGGCTGTCACCGTGGCTTAAGTATACATGTGATTTTCAAGCAGACTTTATCACATTTTCCTGAAAACACTGATGACTTTCATTTGAAGGTCACTTTTTGAATATTTAAAAAGTAGCATAACAGTAAAAGGCTTATGAACATAAAAATAATGGTCTTGCATATACAACTTCATGTATTCACATCCATGACAGAACATTTAATTCTGAAGAACAGGAGAAAGTCCTCCACTGGTCTCAGGTCCATGTTAGATATTTTTATTTCATTGACTTTATAAATGTCTGAGTTTGGGTGAGCTCATGATTTGATAGTCCTTTTATAGTCAGCAGACAGAAATGAGTGCATCCAGAGAGTGATTTATTAGAGTAGTCTTAAATGCAAATCTCCTCTGGAGACTTCAATTTCTCTCTTCAATTTCAGTGAAGGGAAGGTCGTGTGTCTAGCTCAGACTTGGTTGCCTGACTTAGAGCAGAAAGCAAGAATCTTTCCTCCTGTAATTACACAGACCATTGAGAATCCCTCCTGAGCCTTGCTGAGAACAGCTGATCCTTGTGGGAACAAGATTTTTATTGCATAAGACTTTAACAGGATCTAAATCCTCCTGTCTGCTTTATTTCATTACGTTTGCTTGACAGACATCGTTCTAAGATATTAAGTTTTAGAGATAGAAAAACTTGAGGAAAGATGTTGTTGTGCAAGCAGCATATTTAAAAAATTAACACCAGAGATTTCACTATGGCCAAAAAAAATATCCCTGGCTATTCATATCATAGCACCAGCTTGCATCCTATGGTTGTAGAGCAGCAAAAGGAAGGCAAAAGCATTAAAATCGCTCATGAACAACTTCAACATGATTTTCACTCATTTTTGATTCTGTGTCAGAAACACCTGTGCAGACACTATATCATGTAGGTGCTCCAGAGAAATGACGACTGTACTGCCGCCTTGGAAAAAGTAGGAATCCCAGGTGTCTTTGAGATGCATGTGCCCAGAAAACCAGAAACGGAATTAACTTGATCACATCTAGAGATCTACCACAGCTGTCTCAACATCTGAACTAGGCTTCTTTTGTACTCAGTGGAGAAAAAGAGATATTTTCTGGGGAACTTCTGAGCTCGCAAAAAACCAGACATCTAATGTTCAAGTCTGTTGCACATGTGCAGGTATCTAGTGCCATTTCTGGTGTCCTAGAGGGACTGCAGTATCCAATGGGGTTGTCACATATGACAAAGGACCTGTGTTCTCCTGGAATAGGAGCCAGTAGCCGAGTGGGAGTATCTTGAACTGCAGTAGGTGCCACAATAATGTAGGCACATTGAACTGGACTTTTACTTAGCAGGGATGGAATTCAGGTCCAGAATGTAGAAGCATATCAGACACTTGAAATCAGCTGGTCACATGTAGGAATTTCTTTTAGACTGAGACTATTACCTCTCAAGACTCTATTGTATCGACTAGATCTTCATCCATTGTAATGGAGGCTTAGACACCTCACTTGCATGCACACACAGATTTCAGTGCCTCAGTGTGCATCCACTTTTAGAGTGACATCAAGTTGTCTAGATGCCATAAAAGATGCCATACGACTTCCAGCTGCTCCAGGAGAACTTGGAACTTCCATTAGTGATGTGTCTTTCGTAAGTCAGAGTCATATGGGTGCCTGAGATTCCTTCAGGCACCTCAGATTGAATTAAGCACCTGTATTTTAATGACTGAACTGAACCTCTTGCAAGTTAATGTGATGGTTTCTAAGCCCAGGGTTCACAGCAGGAGAATACCAACACTCCCTCAGCAGGTGATATACCTGTACTACAAAAACAGTCTGGCACCTCCTCCCATGCATGCACACAGCTGACATGAATGATGAGCTGCAACAGCAGCAATGGCTGGACAGCAGCAAGAGCACCTTAGGTCGTCCTCACCCTTCCACATGCAAGGTAACCTGGAAGAGGAAGGATTTGTCCCATCTCATTTAAGAAAACACCAGTATCAATTTAATACAGATGTGAACTGGGCACTGAAGAGAAATGGATACCATTAGGGCAGAGCTTACCTGACATTTTGTTTGGCATAGCATCATTCTTGCTCTGCAAGTGTCAGCTTCCCTTCCCTGACTTCCAAGGCAGACTACATGACCAGTCCAAATGTAGATGTCTCTACTGTGACTATCTAGATCTGGTCACATCCCACACTGCAGGATACAAGAATCTCAGCAGAAAGGTTGCCTCATGCTTTGTCCATCTCCTGGGGAAATGGATAAATTGGCTCAAAGAAACTGTTTGGAAAGTCTCCAGTAGATAATCTTGCCTACACTTCTCCCATTGCTGGACTGCCTCATGAAGCAGATCTGCTTCTGCCTCTCACTGAAGTGCTTTTACTTCAATTTTTTCAAGAAATGCTATATGAGGATGACAGCTTTTGAGGAAGGACTTTGACAGACAGAAATACATACATATAATCTGTGTGTGTATATGTACAAGCTTTTTCCCCACCACTCCACAATTCTGCCCAATCCGTTTTAATGGTCCAAAGTTACAGGAGTTTCATCATTTCCATAGGAAAGCTATTCTAGCATTTATTACTTTAAAAGTTCACTCGATAGTTACTCTGTGCTTAGCCTATATTTTATTTCTGCGAGAACTGAAAATGTATCAAAAGCCAACAGTAAAGTAGAGGGAGAGAGAAAAGGAAAAAATGTGTAGAGGCATACAAGAAAGAGCTTGTGGCATATGCATGAGGGTAAAACTTCAAGAAAAAGTTAAATTAATGAAGGTAGTTCACAGTTTAAAATTAATTATTTTTGCATTTCCTTTTCTCAAAGGTTCCTCTTCAGTATTCCAAATATAAATGGTGGTGGGATTATTTAGAAACCAAGTACATTATAACTAAGGCCTATAGCAACCTCACTCAGCAGTGAAATTTGTTGTCTCCCTCTGATCCTCAGATTATGGAGATGAGGGGATGAATGTACATCAGTAAGATTCCCTACCGAGATAGCTTTTCACTCTTTTCAGTAAGAAAAAGATCAAAGGGAAAATAGCTAATTAACATACCAAAGGAGACAAAACCCCTAGAGCTTTATCGTTGTTGCAATCCAATAATAAACAGCCAAGTACAAAAAAGATTATTTGATAGTGACACACAGAATTGAAAGCCTTTGAAATGTCAGCTTCTCAAAAAAAAAATATTTTGGAAGGAAAAAAATATCCATAATTATACAGAATAATGCTTAAGCATTGGGGAGTAACTCTTCACTCCTATGAGAGCTTGCTTGTAAAACTACTGTGCTTAAGAACAACAGCTTGTGTTGCCTTTATCTAAAATAAAATAAATTTTAAAAAAATACCACACAAAAGGCTTCAACTCCCTTCCTAAGCAAACACTCAATTTTTTTATAAATTAAAAATTAAGTACAGTTGTTCTTGTTCTATTAAAAAATATCGTCAATCTCCATTCCCAGACAATCTTCCTACTTTTACAGACTTGAGGGCAGTGGGACACCAAGATTTCAAATAATGGCTGTCTGGGCTGGTGAACTCCTATTCCATGCTGTAAGTTCTAGGTCCTTTTAGAAAGCCAGAGGCAAAAAAGACGAATTCATGTAGCAGTAAATCATGTGAAACTCTTCCCTGGGGAAAGCAACTGCTCAGACTACATGGATGCATCAATACCAATAAAAGAAAAAGGATGGGGGCATGGGCCCAAGCATATTAATTTGCAAGCGGTTTCTCTGGCACACTTCTGGCTCAGAGCAGCTTTCTTTTCACAGCACTATTAAAAAATAAGCACCACTCTGAGGCCATTCACAACAGATACTTGGGCACAGACAGCCTGAGTTTGGGGATAATTTTAGCTGCATGGGTGGGAACAGTTACAGAATCACAGAATCACAGAATCATTTAGGTTGTAAAAGACCTCCAACATCATCGAATCCAACCTTTGACTGATCACCAACTTATCAATTAGACCAGAGCACTGATGGGATGTCCCTACAAGTGTTGAGGGATCTAGTTAATGTCATTACTTTCAATTACCTTTAAATTATCATGGCAATAGGTACAGATACCTGAGGAAGGAAGGAAAGTAAACATCATTCCTTTCTTCAAAAAGGGCAAGAGGGGTTATCCAGGGAACTATAGCCCAGTCACATTGATCCCTGGGAAGGTGACGGAGCCATTAGTCCTGGAAAATACATCCAGGCACAGCAAGGACAAGAAAACCATCAGGAAGAGTCAGCATGGGTCCATCAAAATGAAGTCATGCTTGACCAACCTGACAGGCTTCTTTGATGGAATAACTGTTTCAGTAGATGAGGGAAGAGCAGAGAATTTTGTCTACCTGGATCTCAGTAAGAGTTTTAACAGTGTCTCCCTTAAGATCCTCCTAGAGAAGTACAGGCTGGATGAGCAGACTGTGAGGTGGGTTGAAAACTGGTTGCATGGCCAGGCCCAAAGGATGGTGATCAGTGGCACAAAGCCTAGTCAGTCCAGGCATAAATGAGCAATGTACCCCAGCCTCTCACTCTGGGCTACGGGCTCCAATCCTGTTCAACATCTTCATCAATGATCAGGACAATGGGACAAGGTGTGCTCTCAGCATATTTCCCAATAACACAAAACCAGGAGTGGCTGATGCACCAGAGGGTTGTGCTGCCATACAGGAACTTCAGCAGTCTGGAGGAATGGGTTAACAGGAATCTCATGGAGTTCAACAAGAAAAGCAAAATCTTGCATCTCGGGAGGAACAACCCCAGGCAGGAGTAGATCCTGGGGGTCCACTCAGCTGGAAAGCAAATTTGAATGTGGACAGCACGTTGAGTGTGAGCCAACAATGTGCCCTGGTTGCAAAGAAGGCCAATGATATCCTAGGCTGCATTACATGAAGTGTTGTCATCAGGTGGAGAGAGCTGATCCTTACCCCCTATCCAACACTGATGAGTCCACACTTGAAGTGCTGTATCCAGCTCTCGGCTCCTCAGTATGAGAGAGACATGGGCATACTGGTGAGGAGAGTCCAACAAAGGGCTGTGGGGATGATTAACAAGAGCACCTCACGTGCAAGGAGAGGGTGAGAGAGCTGGGACTCTAGCCTGGAGAAGAGAAGGCTCAGGGGGATCTTATCAAGGAATATGAATAACTGAAGGGAAGGTGCAAAAAAGATGGAGCCAGATTCTTCTCAGTGATGCCCAGTGACAGAACAAGAGGCAATATGAACAAACTGAAATACAGGAAGGTCCTCCTAAACATAACACTTTTTCACTGTGAGAGTGACTGAGCACCAGATCAGGTTGCCCATGGAGGTTGCAGTGTCTCTGTCCATGGAAGTATTCAAAGCCATCTGGACATTGTCCTGAGAAGTTGCCTCTAAGTGGTCCTGCTTGAACACGGGATTAGACTCAATAACCTCTAGAGATCTCTTTCAAACTCAGTTGCTCTGTGCTTCTGCAATATCTTCTCACATCAAAGGTATTCTCCCTTTATTAGGGCTGCCATTATTGTAGGAGAAAAACTAATTTCCTTTGCTTTTACTCCTACTCTCTGAATAAAGGTAAGTTTCAGTTTCTACTGGAACCAGTCATTACAATAAAAAAAATTCTTCATTTCACATTGCAATTCCTTAATTTATTCAGCATATTTGTGATGCAATACTGAAGTGCCAATCTACAGTCCTCACTGACAGCAAAACAATAGGCCCATTTCTTGAACCCTTTTTATGCAAGGCAAGCATGCAAAGGAGATGCAAGGCAACACTCAAAACTTGCTGCCTGACTCAGGCATTGAAAGCAGCATCCATACTAGTTAATATACAGTAAATACTGTGTTTTACCTTTTAGGTCCTAAAACAGGCACATCCATACCACTGGCACCAGAGGATCAAGAAGCAAGAGTGAGTGGAAGACCCCAGCTTTTCAATAGAGCCTGGCTCAGTCCAGGCTATTTCAAAACCCAAGCTGCTAGAGAGGAGCTAGCCCTCATGTGAACACAAGCCACATTGTGCTGCACAAATCTTGGACCATAGACTGACCTCTGGCTGTCTTTCTACCGACAAGCGGCAATTTGATCACAGTCATAAATTACCTCCTTGGATGAAAAAGCTGCATCTGTATTCCCAGTTAAAACATGACAGTCACCAACCTGATGCCTAGAATATTCTAAATTAAACCAGTTGGATCCAAAACTGAACAAAAAAGCCACTTCAGAGGACCAATCTTCCACTTCAGTCGTGCCAAGCTTAACATGTCAGCTATTATATATAGAGAAAAAGCTTTCCCTTGAAAAGACACAATTATCATAAATAAATCCCTGAAAGATGCCCAAGATATGACATTTGAGAGGCTAAACGTGACTACATTGTGTTTTAGAATGCTCATTGGTTCCTAAGTGCAGTGCAGGCTGGCCTGAAGAACCCAAAATAACCACCTGTAGCTGCAGCTGACAGGATTGCCACTGTCACTGTCACTGACAGTGACACAGGTCAAAAGCATCCAAAGTCCACACCTCTGGATCTGCCCCAACAGTCTGGCAGCAAAGGCCTGCCTTTTACCCTGATAGTGGTAAACCCAGGCTCACAGCATAATTTGGCCTGAAATCCCAAAATAACTGAAAACTCATTCTACTCTTCAATGAAGAAAACATCTTCATGTAGCCAGTATAAGTGCTAAACCCAAACTGATCTGGAACTGTACAAACTGGATTTCAACAACTGCCATCTAGTTGTGACTGAGTTGCACCCTCTATTCAAAAAGTGAGTCTAGAAAGAAATGAGGAGAAGCTTAGCAGTCAGCTAACAAAGTATTTCTATGGGTTCTTTGTAGAGATGCTTTGGGCAGGTTGTGAGCACACCTCTGCTCTTCCAGAGTTAAGTCATTTCAGTGTGAGATGATAAAAGTACCCAGTTTTAACCTCTATTGTTTTTCCACTTCAAAAAGACTCCAAAGACTCTCAGAACTTCTTCAGGACTGCAAAAATTCTTAATGATATTTGCCTATGTGTCTCAACTCACCCAAATATCACATTTAGAAGTGCTTTTGCTAAAGTGGAAACAAAGGTATATTACAGACTAGGAGAGATATTATGCCATAATGACTCTTTGGCAAGCTACCAAAATATAAAAGGCTTCTGACAAATCAATATAAAAAGTGTTTTCTATAACATAGTAATTGCTTTAGCTATCTACAAGACATAAGTTTTATATGTCCATTATCTTTTCACTATAAAAGCATTAGAGAATTTAGAAACATCATATGTGTATTTTCTTGTCTGACTATTCTCATGTGTTTTACTAAAAATAGTCCTTTCAGCAGTCACTGATCATTAGTACTGGGCAAATATAGCCCTTTTTCCAAATGAAAATCACACACATTCTTGTAGATGGCAAAATTAATTTGTTTCAGTCCCTATCGTGTTTACTTTCTCCCATTGTTTCAGGGAAATGTTTCCAGGGGAAGGGGGAGAACTGCTGAGAAGGGCAACTATCTATGAATATCAGAAAACAATCAGAGAATTTAACTTACAACAGAATATAACCAAATATTTTTACTATAAACCCGGTTCAGTGCGTTGTGGCACATTGTAACATGCCACATTACTTATAAGATCAGTCAAAACCATCCACATTCTGAATAACAAACACACACAAAGAGTCACTTATTAAATGGAGAATTATTTCCATAAATTAATTGGGAACAGATTTCTTCACATCTATTCCCACACAGAAGCAGCTTGTTCCACAGACAGGTTTTTCATGCTTCAATATGAGTAACCAGGAAAGTATTTGACCCCTGACAAATGATTTTGAATAACGAATATGTTTTTAAATTATTCCGATCTGCTCATGGGCAAATTCATCAGCAGAACAGCAAGCAAAATATTCTACCTTCATTACTTTTTATTAGCCATCTATTCTAATGTCTCTTCGAAACCTCACCCTTTATAATGCCCCTGCCCCCTCCCTCTTTAACTCCAACTGCAGCAGTAGAGGCTTTTGTAAAAACCTCCTGTTGATAGAATTCATTAGATGTTAGTCTGCAAAGTGATGAGGTAGAGAATGCTTGGAATTAAATAGGAAAATGATTACTACAGAGGAAATGCAAAGGCAATAATCATCAAGTACAGTAAGTTTTCAGTGTTTGATTACAAATCTCAACCAGCTACCATAATTTCATATTCAGGGGCGATTGGAGTGGAGGAAAAAGGAGTATGTTTTTTAAGGCTTTGTGAGGCTCCCTCACTTCCTCTTTATGTCAAGCTCACCTACACAAAAAGACACACTAAATGAATATTGCTCAGATTGTAAAGTCAAGCATTCCAGTGCTAGTAAATGCCAAAATTAAGATTTCCTGAAAATATTAGTTCAGTCTCTTATACATATGCATTGTGCCACATTCTTTACCACATTCTTTAATTGTTTGATGACATACTATTTTTTCCACATAATCCTTGCCTCGTTCTGTACTCATGCTTGGTGGTGCTCACTTAATGAGTAAGCTATTCAACCTTTTCTTTTATCCTCTATATTCAGTGTGGCCCCCATGCTTTATTTATGGCACACTATTGAAACCCTGCTATGAAGATGGAATTAATTTTCTCATAGGCTTTTCTATGGCTGTCATCACTATCATATCTTAAATATTCATTAGGCCAGAGAGAGAGGGAGAGATATGCTGTAGTTTGGTGGTTGGAAGATTCACCTGGGAGAGACCTCCAACACAATCTCTGCTCCAATGAATACTTAAATAGCCTGTATCGAACAGAATAGCTCCAAAAGGAGACACTAACCTGGTACTTGCAAAACTCCTGGTTATAGCAGTCATCAGAAGGGTGGGAAACTTGGATTGGAGACCTTCCCAATCAGGTAGAAACTGTCCCTAAGCTTTCAGAGGGCTCAGTATGACATATCAGACTGCTGCTTGCTTTTCCAGCAGAAGACTACTGTGGATAATACACTTAACTAGAGGAGGTGGCTTACCACTATGTGAAGAAATTAAAAGCTGGCTTTCTTCTAGCTGAAGGCAACTCTCCATGGCCTCAGGAAGCTCCTCACTAAACTTTCTGTCTTCTTCAGACTCTTCTTGAACATCCACTTCTCTCCATGTCTCCTACAAGTGCCCAGCATATAAGACTGTAAGCCTTCAATGGTAAGGTCAGTCTAATGTACCAGTGAAGGACCTAAGCCTAGCCTAGTCCATACGGACCATAAAATTGGGCAATCCTTCTTTAGCCCCACGTTTCCTAGCATTTGGTGCACGTGGTGTTACACCACTGCATAAGGTGCAAAGGCATCTGCCCCAAGCAGCTCAGCACTCACCTCTTTCTCCGTGGGGTGTTTAACAAGCAAGCACTTGGTGTGTTAAACAGCCTCAGAGTGTGGACAGAAGCTTGAGGCTGAAATACACAACTCTTTTCTCTAGGCAAAGAACCAAACTAGACCCCAGCATCTCAGTGCTTCTTTCCTCCTATGCTTAATCATAATCCTGCCAAATCAGTAGCAGTTTCAAAAGGAGGAGACAATAACACCACTCCAGAACATTTAGAGTCTCTTGGCTAAGGTGACTTCCTGCTAAGCATAGTACTGGGTCACATAAGCAACTTTTTAGCTGGGAGACAGATTAGTAGCCAGTTAGACTGGCTGTAGACCAATGCAGCTGTCTTTGCCTTCTAAATTTGTTCTCAGCTATGACAGTGGTAAACATCAGTTTTGCAAAGTGAGATTCAACCTCCACCCACTTTAACTTCTTTCTAATTCAAATAAAACTTACTTGTGTAATGCCTCCTTCACAGTTTCCTACTCGTTTCAGGGCTTGGTTTCTTAATTGCTGAGGATTGAAACACCTCAAAAGATTTTCTTTTGCTGACAAAGATTTCTTATAAACAGGTTTCAGCTAGTTGTCTGTTCTTTTTTTCAACCTTCCACGTCTGCCTATGCTCCATATAAAACATTTTTTGTAGATTACAGACTTTTTTCCATGGGATTTTCCCCCTCTCCCTTAAAATCATCCATTTTGGAATTTCAGCCTCTCTTTAAATTGTCAGAACATACATTTAATTTATCATAGAAACACAAGCTTTCCCACATCTAACACATTCCAATTTAAATTTAAATGAACACTGATGGAGACAAAAATAATCTAAAATTTCATCTTCCTGCTGGAGATCTACTGAAAAGATTACAAGAATATGAAAATCTTTTCTGCAAAACTAGTCATAAACACAAAAGCAACCATTGACTCATTTCACCTAGGTCTCTCAGGTAGTCATCAGGTGATAGTAATGCCTAATCACCATTAACAAGGGTCAGATTTTAACTGGTGTCCTTAACTCTCAATGTTTTATCTGAAAATTACCAATTCTTTGAACTGTCCAGATGGTTTAATAGGTTCTTTTATTCACTCACATCTAATTACTTGTCTCCTGTAAATATTTGGTTATGTTCATTAGAACACTGTGTGCCCAGGAAGCACCAGTCAATTCATAATACATTTATTGAAGGTTACAGTTTAAACAACCTATTGCCACCTCGCCCTGTTTATCACTCATGGGTCCAGATTCCCTCAGCAGGCCATGGGCCAGCATCATTGAAGGGTAAAGTCTTAGACTACACAGACCTAAGAGTCCAATTATTGTAACTCTGTCACCAAAGGGCATCTGAGAATTGGTACTGTTTAGCAGCTAGACAGTAGCCTAATGAGCAGCATGTCTGAGTTTCATCTCAGGGCTCCACAAAACATATGTGGCACTGTATAAATAGTGCATAGGGACCAGAAAACAACCAAATATAGAGCTCCAAGAGATATAATTTGAACTGAACACATGATGCTGGTAATGATTGGCATTCAAGTGCACGCTGTGCACAGGGTTAAAGGAACAAAAAGATTACACTATAGTGGCATGGCAAAGGATCATTAGGAGAACACTTGACACAATGTATAATGAAGTAATTATTTGTATGGGAAGGTGAGTCATGCCTGACTCTTTGGATGTGTGCTGTGTGCCTCTTCACCATGAGCAGACAGACCTATGCTTCCTAGGTGGCCTAAAAAAAAGGAACCTGTCTTACGCTTCCAGTGCTAAGCCAAGCTGTGCCAGAGGCCTTGTGGTATCTGCAGGAAATACCAAGCTTGGAGCAGGATTTTCTCTGAAAAAAAAAAAAAAAAGGCAGATGATAGCCAAAAGAGCCCAGCAAATAGTAAGTAGCTCTAATTGATCTTTCTTTCTCCCCATCTGTGGCCATACCAAGAACCCTGAGTTTGTTCTAAGTCACTCACATTAATCCTCCCCCACCCCATTCCTACTTACTGGAAAACCAGAAAATATTTCATAATGGGCTGGGTACAAATAATTTCTTAAGCACGTACAGGTTATCTACATGAAAACTCTTATCAAAATAATAACAAAAATTGTCCATTTACATGTATCAAGGGCCTGGAATTAGGTAACAACTGCATCCAGCTCCTGGGGACCATCACACTTTCCATGGCCTCATTATATCACTAGCAGCCACAACAGTTCCCTGCCCAGCCCCAGAGGCCCTTGTCACCTCCTGCAGCCCTGCTGCCATCACCACGAGGCAGCCAGGTCTGCACTCACCAGCACTGAGTAACAGGCAAGCCTGTGGACAGGGAGGGGAAAGACATAGACCTTCTCTTGCTACATGGGCCGCCACAACAGAAGCAACTGCGAGTGAGAGTTTGTCTCCCCTTCTTCTCCGAGCCTGGTAACCTGCTCACACCACCCTCGTACCTCTAGTGAGACCCACACTTAATGGGATGGAGAGCAAGGAGAGAGTTGACTCCTGACACACATTCCAGCTGTCTTCTCCATGATGCTCTGCTGTTATCTGGTGTTATAGTACCTGAGTGGGCATTTCTTCCAAATAGCCTGGGGACAACGTCCCCTGGGAATTTCATACAGGCAAAGAATTCAACATAGACTTTCTCATTAATGTCAAGGCTACATCTCCTGCCATCCTTAAAACGTCCAAGCCCCAGAACACAGACTTGTTAGAATGACAAGTATCCCAGGGAGTGGAACCTCTTCACCCTGCAGCATTCAGAAAGAAATGAAACCTTTATGGAAGGTTGAGGAGGGGAAGAGGGAAGAAAGTGAGATATGGACTTAGCAACCCAGCTGGTAGGTAGCTCACCCGTGTGAGCATCACAATCAGCAGCTTAGATAACACTCTTCAGAATGATGGAAGGTGTGAGTAGGATTCTGTTGTGCTAAGGAGAATCCTGAAAAAAACTTTTTCTCCAAAGTGAGTGCTCCAAACGTTACATTATTATGCAGAAAACTGGCAGAGATATTGCCTCTTTTGACTGTGGGATTGTGGTTTTTTTCCTCCCAACACAAGAATAATGTTTTTACAGCTGCAGGGATTCCAGCTCAGTGCACTGCAAAGGGAGCACAGGGTAATCCCCTGAAATCTGCAGAGCTGCTGCAGGAGCATGGGGAAAGGCAGGGGTTCATTCATCTCTCTTTGCTCAGTGTTCCCCTACTCAGTCAGTCCATCGGTGGGTTTGGATTCCAGCCCAAGGCATTTTGTCTCCCTCACACACAAAGGACGGAGCATGTGTGTCTGCTTGGGGATTGTATAGTACATAATGAGAACCAAACGCTTCATTTCTAATAACATCTGGCTTCTCCTGTTTAAGCCATAGTCTTTCACTCTCTGATACTAACATATCATCCAGTCTTTCTGAATATTGTATCATTTCGGGATCACAATTAGCAATGTTACTATTTTTATTTCTTTACTGCTATACATCTAGATCTTTCACAAACATGACTTAGTTTGTCATTTATCTATTTCCTTTGCTAAATTATATCGGTGTCTATGAACTTCTCTATTTCTCATTCATTTTGTAATTCTCTAAAATATATTGATGTATTCTTTTTCTATCTGGCAGAACGTCTTGATTTTAGGGGGAAGAGGGGAACACCTACTGAAGCATTCATTAAAAAATTGCAATTCTCAGATATATATTCTTATGTTTGTATGTTTTCTCTCACTACTTCATTCATAGTTATTTTCATCTTTGGTAAACTGGCATTCTTAGGGACCAAGCTCAATTTAATGATGATCATGTTTTGTTCAGAAGAACAAGTTCTACCATGCTACAGATCAGGTCCCTGAGCGCACAAGAGGCCTTGAGATGCACTGAGCAGATTGGCTCCATCTCAGACTTGTCTTGTCACTGGGGACCTGTCCAGAAGCCACTGGGCTCTTGGACAATCATCAGTCCCTGTCCCCACTCTTCTGGCCTCACTGGGGCACCACAGCTTCAAGGGGAGACACTGTCCCTGTCTGCCTCAACACCACCTGCGCTCCCTTCCCCTGTCAAGAAGCCCTGTCTGTGCACTGACACCAAGAATTTTATCAAGGCTTTGTGCTCTGGCATGCTATTTTATATAATAATTCGATCCTCTGAACTACTTTCTCTTAGTAAATCTTGGAATGGGTCCAAGTGACAAGAGTGCACCAAAAACATGAAGAAATGTTTCATGAAGGAAGTGCAGCAACACCACTGACCTCAGGCATCATGGGGCTTTCACAGCAGTTGTATGCACTGGGATGCCCATGACTTTCTCTACTGGGACTGCTCATCTGTGTCTCTGCATTGCTCAGAGTTGGGGCAGCCCACACAAAACAGTGTGAGTAATTGATTTCTCAGGTCTGCCTGCAAAGGAAAAAAAAAAACCAAGCATCATTTCAGACCCTTCGGAATTTCTTTCATCTCTTCATCTCCAGAAGAATAAAAAAAATTAAATTATAATTATTTTTTCAGTGCATATCATTCTATTCCACTGTTAAAATCAACAAAGAATGAGAGTGTTTTGGACACCAAAAATGAGTAAACACCCATTCCCCTGAAGAGAGACAGACAAATTCACAAAACTTACTGGTGACACGGTTTCCCCTCTGACCTGTTAGCAGAATAGGGGCCAGGATTCTGCAGTCCTGGATTTAAAGGTCTGCCCTTCTTCATGGCCTTTGAACCCACATCTCACAGACCTACACCGTGGGCCAGCCTGGGGTTGAGAGCACCTCTGACAGCATTTCTCCATATGTTCTTAGCAGGGCCGTCTTAATGCCTGCTTCATAAAGTGAAACAGCTCTGGGAAGGACACTCAACAGCACATTCCTCCCCAAAACCCTGCTGCTCAGGGCTATCTAATCAACAGGACACCCAAGCTCAAGGCCACCTTCTGACCAATTTGTCACAGGCAAAAGATCCAAGGTTGCATGTCTTCACTGAACAACCCAATCACCGTGTGTCAGAGTCTCCTGCCCGGCTTTCCCTCAAGTTGCTAGAGGAATCATCTTGTGTCCTAAAAATTGCAGCACTTGAATTTTTGGGTGATGATATGAAAATGAGACATTAGCCGCAGCAGGTGAGAACTACCTAGCCCTGGGTAGCTCAACAGGAGGGGCCTTCCCTCGGTAGATCAGGAGAAATGAAAATTGTTTCAGTACAGCTGAAGTTGTCAGTTCCAAACCACCCAGAATCTGAGCAAATGCTGCACCACCCTATACTGCTGAGTAGAAGTTGTTTCCTGAATTAAACCTCTCACATTATTCTGTCTCCCACATTATTCTGCCAGATTTACGCTGTTAACCCAAATTTTGACTAGCTTTAGGAAAACTGAGATCATATTTTCCAAAGATTTTAACTAGTCACAAAAATAAATACCAGTTATCACCTAGGTTTTCTATTTGTTCTACTTAAGTATGGAAAATCATACCAGTCCATGTAAAACAGATTACAGAGATTCTTTGAAACCAGTCCACCACCCAAAATCACTTGCACAAACTCAAAACTAGTGCCAAATGTTAATAATCTAAATTAACAGAATTTTGCAGCCAATTTATATTGGCAATATGTATTGTAAGAGAGAAAGGCTTCAGACTTATTTATGTCTCTAAAACTGGATGAGAAAGTACTCACTACCTTCTTCTCTTTTTCTTGTCATCTCTCTCGGTCACCATCCTAATCATGAGCCATCTCTTCAGATTTCCCTCATGTAATGATGTCTACATCTATCTGTCATCCAGCCTTGAGTGAAGTGGCTCTTTCACTCATCTGACAGAAGTAGAGTTGGTTTGCCAAATTTCCATCACTATCACTGCATGGCACAACTCTGGGATATTAATAAATAGTTTGTTACCTAGGGCCACCCAACACGGATTACTTTGGAAGCATCTCTTATCTTAGCGCAACAATTACAGCATTTAATAGGTTAAGGGATATAGTGTATGTAGGATTTCAGGAAATCCTCTCACAAGGTTTTCATTCCTTACTTGAGATGCAGGGCGCAACTATATAAGGATTAGCTCTTCCTTCTCCCAACACATGCTTCTTTGATGATAATCATCCTCTGTGGAACAGAAATGGAGAATAGTCACACTGGGGGAATTATTAGCCTCAGCCTCCTTTATACCTTTAAGGCAATTACATTCCAAGACAAGAGTATCTAATGTGCAGCACTTTCAGCATGTGTAACTTAGGTAGTTTTATGAAGTCATGAAAACCTGCAGATATATTCCTCTTTTAAAGACCATCATATGCTATAAACCTTAAGCCAGGTTTAATGCAAGTGTGGATTTTTTAATGTTTTGAAGGTGGAATATGTTTTCAAATAAAATATATGGGCATTTTTTACTCTGGAAAGAACTCTCTGAACGTTTCCCCCTCCCCGGGTGGAGAACTAAAGGCAGCATTTTATTATAACCAAGGATAATTAATTGGTTTGTTTGCATGTTTTAATTTGACACTCAGCATCACGGTATCTGAATGGAATATTGCTGCAACAGAGGAGCATACAACTTTCAGCCCAGTACTTAAAAGAATGAATACATATATACAGGCATCTTTGGCACAGTACCCTGGACTGGGCAGATAATATGTGTGTGATTTGTGCCAGAGATGTCCCAGGAGAAGCCACTCCAAATGCATCAGTCTTAGTCAAGATGTATGGAGGAAACCAGTTCACATATTTCTGAGCAGACATCTCTGGCATCACTGCCTAAAGTGATAGAAGACTGGGCATAATAACAGACACAGAAGGTGTCAGTGTTCCTCTGTGTTAATTAGGCAGAGCTACTTGAAAATTTCCCATCAACATGATTTTCTGAAGGAAAAGGTTGTCAGATAGTTATAGACAAAAGAACACCTATTTCTATGTATTTTCCTGCCTGAACAGTCTTGATCTTTGACTATTCAACTTCATCTGCTCAGAATTGCTCTTCTCTCTCATAGATAGAGCTTCTCAGAATCACACCTCCACTCCCACAGTCAAACTTCTTCTTTCTTGGCACCTTTGCTATGAAGTATTTCTCCCCACTCCCTCTATCCATTCACAGGCTTTCTTTTTGTCTGTCAGTCTTTCTAACTTCAACTTTGTTGAGAAATTTACCCCTAAATTTCACCAGGTTAAATCCACTTCTCACAAAGTAATCCACCACCTGGTTACCCCTCCTCAAACTGCAGAATTGAAAAATTGCTTTGTCCAATGACACTCTGCCTTTACTGGCAGTCATTCAAGGTTTCTAGAGTTCTATTGTTATTCATACACTAGATGCAATAATTTTTCCTATTACAAACAATGGATTTAATTCTAACAGATGAAGAAAAGCATATCAAAGAACAAAACCATATCCCCAAAATGCATTTTTTAGCTGAACACTTGTATGCATGGAAAATTATCAGGCTGAGCCAGTCTTTGTACATAGGCAGGATGTCTCCACTGGACAAAAACTGCCTCTATGGGAAAACATCTGTCTTACAGACAAACAAACAAACCCACAGTTTCCATCATGAAAACAAAACCAAAAACCTTAATTTTCCTCCTCACAAATAAACATGTTCTCAGCTATAACTTTCTGTTCCATCAGGACTTTTCACAACAAAAAGACCTGTCTCTCAAGCTGTTGTATCCTAGGGGCTTGCAATAGCTTGCTTGCATAGCTGACTGGGTTTCACCTGGCAGCAAAGTGGAAGAGATAGTAGAATGCAGGGAGAGCAATATTGCAATGGTATTTAGTGACCAGCCCACTTCTATTTCTAGCAGATATTTATAAATCCTTTTCAAGCAGAACATGTTGCAGAAATCTTGCTTGGAACAACAAAGACATGAGTAAGTGTGACAACCTCCTTGTCAAAGAAAAAAAAGTGTTTCAGTCCTCTGTCCAAATAGATTTCAAAAGACACAATGAGATACCAGTTTTGTCTGGAAATGGACACGGAGTGACAGGTCAAGTATGGCTTTTAACTGATGACCACATAGTAAATAGGAAGAAAATTACTCCAAATGACAATTTAGACACCAACATTAACCATCTTTCCTGATACTTCCATAACCATTTCTATCTTGCCTAATCTGTTCATCCTAGTCAGCTAGGGTCAGGAAACACGAAATTCTACAACAAAATAAAAAACCAAAACAGCACTTCCATTAGCAGTGCTGCCATCCCTGATGGCTCACAGCCTAACCTGGTGGACCAGCAAAATCTCTGAAAGGAATGAAACACATCTGACCTTCCAGAGTCTAAGCAGCAGAATATTCCCTCTGAAGAGGAGCAGGTGACCCAGATAAAATACCTGTACACACACAGGCATGTGTACCTACACAGTCTGCATTGGCGGAGGGTCGTGGTGCTCCAGCCACTCTGGCTCTGCTGGGTTGTGGGCAGAGTGCACATCTTACCCAGCCTGTGTGGAAGCTGTACCCAGCAGCACTGTTCTTATTCTCCATGAGACATTGAGGGCACCTCTTCAGCTGCCACTCCAACACCACTCAAGACTATAAATCCAGCAGCATATCTCTTAAACCTCTGCAGGTGTCAGAGGTGCATTCATGTTTCTAATANTCACTTAATGTTTTAAAAAAAAAAAAAAAAAAAAAAAAAAAAAAAAAAAACAGGTTTCCAGCACCTGTATCACTCCCTTGGGGTAATACTCAGTCTGAGACTAAGATATCTCAATTTGGGAGCAGTATTCAGCTGACTAAACAAAATCATGCAGTGCCAGCCTTCAGGATCTAGGACAGTCAGGTGGACCATCCTGAGGCACCTCTAGTGGCAGGAGACTCTATTGCTTAGGTAGCTCAGATGTTTACCTGTGACCTGTATAATTCCCATTATAGTCACTGCAAATCCTGACTCGAGTCAGTTGCACACACATACACTTGGAGTTATGTTTCAGATGTCCTATAGCATGGAAGACACTCATGTGAGGAGGATGGATATGACAGGAGGCCTACAACAAGCAAAAACTTTCCATAGCAGCAAGTGAAAACCAGGGAGGGTATCTCAGGGAATCTAAAATATCACAGAGTCCATGTGTGGGCATCTGAATTCAGTTGCCAGTCAGTACATTCAGCAGGGCCCAGAAAGTGACTCAGATAATGCTGAAAACCTGCAACAGGGCTTTGGTAAGATTATAGTAAATACTTTCATTTAGACACCTACATTTAAGCATCTCTATCTGGAGTTGAATCCCATCTTACTGATCAGACAGATGCAGCCAGAGCAGACACAGGATCAAGCTTGTCCAAGCTTGTCCATTTGACACCAAGCCTGCAAGCCTTGGTTCAGAATGGTGGGAGAAATTCCACTCAGCACACTTGGACAGCTGTAATCTCTGAATAAAAAGGAAATAATAGGATGATAGTGCTTCCAAGACCACATCTGTCAAAGTGATGTGGATACAGACACTGGAGTCCCACTCACTGAAATAGCTCTATACAGAGCTAGTAATTAAAATTATCTTAGCAATTGCACTGTTCTTACCACCTATGTGGTAATCACTTCACTTACCTCAGCTGACCACACAGTTGAGAGTAACTAATAAAGCAAATTATTCCATGATTCCTGGGGGTAAAAGTAACTGGTTCACTATAATTTGCTATCTCTACTGTTTAAAAAAGGTTCAGTTTATGACCAAACTACCAGGAGGACAGTTTCCTTTCCTCTTCTCACTTTATTATTAAACTGCATAAATTGGAAGTCACTAAATGGGTTATGAATGCCTCCATTCTATAATACTACCCACCATGACCTGCAGGTGTGCATTTAATCTTGGAGAGGTGGAACAGAGAGAAGAGATTAGGTCTGCTTACTTTTCACAGATTCCACTGAGATTCAGGTCAAATAAATATATGTCAAATATTTAGGCTGACCTCTACCAGAGAGGAAACCAAAGAATTCCACCTAAAACTTTTTTGTCAAGGAGAAGTTCTTCCATTATGGCAGTGAATATCAGCAGGGGCAAGAGAGCACCACAGCTGCACTACAGTTTTTACATGACTAACAAATTGCCCATGGTCCGGTATATATGGGGAAACATCACCATTCATAACATCAAATCAACACTAACACTCCAGTTATTTTTAAGTTTTGCGTTGTTCTTGCTTGTGACCTAAATTTACAAGGAGTCTGAGGTTAATTTTCATCTTGCTGGAGTTCACTGCTTTTGGGAACATTAAATGTTTCATTGCTATGTGGAATTCTGGCTTCTGCAGACTCTACTGCCATTCTGTCACTGTTGCCTCTATGCGTTCCCTTTAGGTGATGTTAGATCTATAATCTATTACATTCTGCAAATAAACTGCCAGTATACTGGCACTCGCTAGTCTACTTTAAAAACCTTTCTTTCAACAGTAGCTGACAAGGACTGGGCAACTAGTCAAAGGCATTCCCCTTTGGGGACCAGGAAGGCTATGCCTAGGAGATGTGAAAGGAAAAGCCAAATTGTGTTAAACTCTAGTATTAAGAGAGCCAGGAAATAAAGGAAAGCAAAAAAGAAAAAAGAGTTGGAATTAGTGCAGTATTTGTGGTGTTGTTGTTATTATTATTTGTAACTAATGTTCATTCCCAAAATCATAAGCATGAAGAATAAACATGCATCTATCCAGATTAGACCAATTCTTTTAAAGTAGCTAAGTTGTGCATATTACTATAAAGGAACTAAAAAATATTAAATTTAACTTCCACTGAATATTCTGAGAAACCTGAAACAGACAGTGCTGTGTCAGTAAACCTTTTTTACTCTTTGTTCATTATAAAACGAATATACTTATTATTTACAAGGAGACATTATCTGCCTTACTGCCTTGGAACTTTAGGACCTTCAGAGTTAACTTAATGTCTTTCAGAACTAACCTTGATAAAAGACACTGGGGTTTTTTACCCGCAAAGCCGTGGGGGTTTGCCAGCACTGAGAAAGTCCATCACAAATGTGCGGATAAACACAGGTTAACTGATGGGGCACTGAATGTTAGAATCCAAGCTAGACAAGGGCTGCTTTGCATCAAATCTCAGCTCAGCAGCGATTAGCCGGCACACACCTAAGCACTGCATTGTTTCCAGCTGAAGCAAACAATGAGCATTGCGTTACACAGCGAGAGACTAAGAAATTAAATTATACTCGAGCAAAAGACCTGCCAAAGGGACTTGTGACCGTGCTACCCCTCCTGTGAGCTGCCAGCGCCAAGAGGCTTAGTGAGTGGCAGCAAGGCAGGAAGCAGCTCTCGGCCCCGGGAAGGGAGCCGGTGCCCCGGTGTTTCACGGAGCACTGCGAGCAGCCAGTAGATGGTAGCAGCTGTCGGTCACTACTAACCTGAGCTGGATTCCTGCCACAGCCAGGATGCAAAAACACTGCCTTTCAGTATCAACCGCACGAGCTGCTCAGTCTCGCAGCAAATAGCCTTTGCTATAGCTGATTTCTGTTGATAGCAGAAAACATTTTCAGAAATAACGCTGACCTATATGTGGGCTTCTTAAGCTGCGCTGTTCACTTAAGTCAATATTCAGGGGAAAAGGAACAGTGGGGCAGAACTGCATTGTCAGAGTGCATGAAAATGTTCTGAACAGATGGAAAGACAAGAAGAAAAAGACTGTCTTGTCTATCCGCGGCTTTGAAAGAAGGGAAGTTAATAGAATAAGAACAAAAGGGTTATTACATATGTGCAGAACTTTCAAAAACCTGTATGCCCATGTTTTCAAAAACCTGTCAAGTGTCTTAAACATTAATTATCTTTATGAGGAAAATATAAAAAATGCAATCATCATGCTATGAGGAATACATGAAAGGAGAGAATATCTCAGTGTTGGAGAAAATAATGCCAAGATTTCTTCTACAGGAATACTCTCTGGTCCATGATGACTTTTACTGATCGAAAATTATTAGCTTGAAACTACAGGATGTGTCTTATAAAAAGAATTTGTAAATTTAATAACATCATTTCTGCATAAATTAAAATATTTTAATAGAATGTACTTGCTAAATAGTTGAATAAATGCTAATTGAGGGAAACATCTGCTCTGAACAAGAGCATTTACCACAGGCAAAGTGCTTGTCTGCAGTGGCAGTTTGCACGAGGAATAACAGAATGCAAAGCCTTAAACAGTATTTTCACTCTGACAGGGAGTTTAAGGATATGGCATGTCGGGTTTAACACACATTGTGTCCCTGATTTCCATACCATATTTGCTTAGTTTTCACAAGAAAAACTGAAGGAGGTGGGAGGAGGTGGGAAGGAGATGTTGCAAATGATAAGCAATGACACTCAAAAGCTTAAACTGGGCTACTTAAGTCAAACTGTAGTTTTCTGACTCTCTATTTTCTTTATTATGTCCACTAATAAAGGATATTAGGCACATCTGTACATCCTCAGAAACACCTATGTCATGCTCACCTGCTTACTGTGAAGCAGGTACAACTTTTAGAGGTCCTGCAAACAGCTTTCTATCAAAAAAGAGGGCACATGATGCAAATGCAACCTAAAGAGCTTCCGTCAGCCTTCTCAGTTTTTCAGAGTTGCCAAGTTATATGGGTTTGGAATCTTTTTTTTTTTCCTCCTTTTAGAAAAGCAACATCTCTGTCCCTGAATAGACCCAGAGAGCAGAGCTGCTGAGTAAGAGGACTGAGAGCTGGTGTAGATAATAGCAAAGCTCTGCCTGCCATTTTCACATCCCTGCTAAGCTGTCTTTAATAAGCATTACAATTAGCTTCTGATAGCTGCTTGGAGGCCTGCACAGAGCAGACTGGCTGTCTGAGTGTGGGTGTTATTAGTGAGTTACCTCTTCACAAAACTGCCTTCACAAGTGACACCCTTCTCAGCAGCCTCCGCGGAAGCGAAGCACTGAACCCATTCAGAGACTGAACAGCCTGCAAAGCCTGTACCCTAAAGGACACAATAACAAGAAAATAATGTAAAGGAGAATGAAGGAGCAAGGACAGGATTGCATAGGAGAAGCTGTGCTGATGCCAAACAGAACACGATTGTCATAAGGGTGTTTTTTTGACCTCTAAGCTATCAACCTGATCATTTTCTCTTGGGCTAAATATGCTTACAGCTAGTTGCAGCGACAAGCAATTCTCATGCCAACATCTGTAGCTTTTAGATATGAAAAATAAATAGCCTCCTTTTAAAACTTTGATTTATCTTCCACAATAAAATAAAATTATGGTGTAGCTGAAAATAACAGCAGCCCACAGTTCTCAAATACCTGGTAAAAACAATTTGGCTGGCTGACCTCTCGCCTGTGTTTCCTGATTATGCTGTCACTAAAACCTAGTTATAATGATATTTTCTTTATTAAATTATGTGCTCCTGGCAGGTATGCTTGCTTTTGTAAAGGACAAAGAGTATAATGCATGATCTCAATGCAGTTAAACATCTAAGTTCTCTTTAAAATACACTTTGTGTAGAACAAAAACAATGCCAAAATGAAAAATGTACATGCATTGAATGAAATAAGTTTAAAGCAGGGGTTGGAGTTTTTGTTTTCTCCTATCATTATTATGTTATGCTGTATATAATGTTATTCCAGACATCATCAAGGACTTCTCACAAAATTCTGCATTTATGGAATCATTTTTTTCTAACCTCCAGCTGAGAGAGTGTCTTTTAATTTCATTTAAATCTGATCATTATTTTCTTTCCCATTCTGCATACATACTCCCTGACACAAAAACTCTCAACAGAAAAGTGAATATACAGGTAATTGCAGTGTTTTGTTTGAAGACTTATAATACATAATTCAAGGTTTAATTCTACTAAAAGGCAAAACTGACCAATTTCCTATCTTTGTGTGAAAAATCAAACTTGTTCTCCAGAGTGGTCTCTATAATAGAAGCATCAAAGTGAATATAAAGCAGAATTTTTCCTACCAATGTCATATATTCTATAACACTTCTCTGTTGGATCTACATATACAGGCATGTGCATACATATAGCCAGATTCATACCTACTAGAAATGCTTTCAGCAAATTTAGGAGGGTTAGATCAGCTAAGATTTTGACCAATAGTTTTGTGTAATGCACATTCAATATTCTGAAATTGCGATGATGCATGCACTTCTAATAGGAATAACTGTGTTGGCAAGCCTTCCCTGAATGGTAATGTAATAAGAGTCTCATTCTGAAATCTGTAAGAACAGTCCTCAGGGGAAGATCAAGGATTCACAGCAGCACAGACAAAATCAAATTTTACTGTCCCAGGAATGAGGACAAATTCTTGCAGTCTCAGTAATGGATAAGGAAATGCAGTGTCGCAGTAGCTCCGAGCTCTGCCCTGCTTCAGCCAGTTGCTGAAGATGCAAAGGAGCTGGCACGGTGGAGGGCTGATAGTAGGGGTGGCCGTGCAGGCAGTGGGATCATGGCTAGCCACTGATGGGGACATGGCGGTCCACCAGTCGTGGCATTCTGAGTTGCTCAGGACAGACTATACCAACAGGAGAAATCTGCCCTGCCTCAGGTGAGCCAGTATAAGCTGAGTTCAGCAGTGCAGTAGCCACTATGATATCAAGAACATCCTTCTCATTCTTTCCCTTCCTTTCCTGGCATGATTTTTCGGCTGCCATGCCAGTCCTGGACATGTCTGATCATGCTGAAAAGTGCCCCAGAGCAGATGTGTAGAACAGCTCTCTGGCAAACTGAAGCATCTTGATCAAGACTACAGTAAGTTCCACTTCAGATGAGAGCAAAATGTGTGAGCATGAGGCTTTAACAGCCAAGCAAGACAATCAGACAATGCCATCTGACAGAAGTGACCAAATCCAAAGCACACACCAACCCTGGAGGAATTTATTTCTGCACTGAATCATCTCACTTGCTTATCTTCAACAATGACATAAACCACAGCCATGAAAACAAGCTTTCTTAGGCCTTCTGAAATGTTTGAATCTCAGGGTTTCAGCTCAGTCTGACCCTTGGTGAAATCTTGACATCTGCAAATACAGGCCTTTCACATGCAAATAGAGGGATGTAAATAGGGAGCACAAGCATTTTGGAAATGCTTTGACATACCAAGCCCTTAGACCAACTTTTTCTGTGGTCACTTTTTTCTCAGTAGTTAAGAAATGTTCAGACATATGCCATGCAACATTGTCATGGATTCTTCCCCTCACTACCCATGTGCCTAATGATTTAGATGGAAACATAATCAAAAGGGTCATTCACCCATCTCCCTGCAGGCTTAAATATTTTCAACTCAATGTCAAAGGGTACTAGAATGGGAGTGATATTCTGTCCGGTCCTTTTCACAATACAAATCATCCAAGCCATACAAACAGAGAGTGTGTGAAAAAACACAGACAAGCCTGGTGTTATTGTAAGGTTTCAGTGTTAGCATCCTTGTGCTGGGAAAGGGCTCTGCTCAAGTTCTCCTGTGGTGATGAGATTTGCCTGTGCATACAGCACATTTCCAGACCCTGTACAGGCAACTGCATGTCTTCACCAGGTAACTCAGATTTTCCCTGCACAGAATCCTCTGCTGCAGTGCTCAAACCCCACTCTCTCTTCAGGTGAAAATCTGAGTGTTAGTATGACCCCCAGTTTTTGTATGCTGCTTTAATTTATATTATTTTAAATCTGAAATTGTCAAAGAGCAGGTTCTTTTAGAGTCTTGCTAAAATCTCATGAGCAATTATGATTTTTCCAAATAACCTTGGTCTTCTCTTTGGGATACTGGCTAAAGTTACTTTCCATCTCATTCCAGCTGATTTCCTTGGTCAACACACGGACCTTATTATTCAATAACTTCTACTATCTAGTTAATTTAATATTATTGAAATTCTGGGATTAGCTCAGAAAACATGATAGAGTCTGATTTTTACCTAGATTCTGATTTCCTCTTTCATGGAACTCACAGCACTTATAGTTTCACCAGTTGAAGAGCCTTTACTGAGTCAGTTTATTTTTATGCTTTTGATATCAGATTTATAGTCAGGTCACTAAGGACTTAAATGACTACAAGGTCTTCTCCAGGGAAAGTCTCTCAGTAAGAAAGATTTCTTCAAAGAGTTTTAACCTTTCTTAACCACAAAAGCGTTGTAAAATTCCATCTTAAGGCAATATGTGACTGACAGTTTTTTTCCATTTTATTGCAATAATCTTGCAATCTTGCTTTACAATACATCTTAATCTTCCACTTTCTTCTGCACTATTGGATTGAGATCACCAACATCAATAAAGAAGCAGAAACAGCATCTACTTATATTTATCAGGAGGAAAGAATTTCTGTTGACAGTGATGAAGAAAGATTAAATTCTTGTTCACTTTCAGCCTGTTCCTGGGGATTTTCTGATGTGTTTTAATCTGATGGATTTTCTCAGGACCCATAAACAAACTAAACTAAAAATCGAAACAAAAAAACCGTAACAAGACCCTGCTTAGCAAAGTTTTTTCTTCCATTCAGTGTATAAATCTTTCTCATACACTTTTCCTTACTTTCTCATTTCCAGATTAGAAATCACTGCCTGCATTCCAGGTACAAATGTTTTTAAATAGCACTGTGAAATATGAAGGTGGCCAAGACACTTATTACATGTATGTGGTGATAAGTGACGAAGTTCTTTTTGCTGTTATAACATACCTATGTAAAGGGAATCGCTTTGGGTTTGATTTAGGAGGGGAAGGAAGGAAGGAAGGAAGGAAGGAAGGAAGGAAGGAAGGAAGGAAGGAAGGAATTTGAAAATATGCCCACATGTCCCCAAAGGGTTTAAATTTGGCTTATTCTTCCCATGCAAACAGGTCATAAATCTGAAGAACTACACAGCATTAGCTTCAGGTCTTTATGAGCAAACCATTTATTGGATGCAGCAAGCACGAGTACGTTTAGGGGATGTCTACTCCAGTTTCAGCTTGGCATGCCCTGACCCTTTATTCTTCCTGCCAGCTCTGCTGTGGCATTGTAGAGCTGGTCAAAACATAAGTTTTTATAGCACCCAAGTTCAAAAAACAGCATGAAAATTTCTTAAAAGTATTTTGTTTGCTTGCTTTACTTTTCTTCTTTCGTTCTCCATTTGACCGCATTTTCATTTTCTGTGGAAAGCTTCCGCACTTCAAGTTGGCTTTCCTCTTGGTGGACTAAGGTAATCAGACCTCCTGTCAAAATCTCAATGTATTTCCAGGAAGACACTATTTCCCCTGGTGTGCATGATCCAACAAAGAAGGACAATTTTATGTTTTTATGTTACAGAGCTCTTATCACTGAGCTAAAGAGGCAAAGTAGAGGGGAAATGTAATTTTACTGTTTCAGTCTTGCAGAAGGGGAATTTAGGCCAATATTAAATCATCTTAGAATATCATACTCTGTTGTAATAGCCTGAAGAAAAGTGCAATACTTGGCTTCACAGTCAAGCCTTAAGACCGCAATACTTCTGCTGGTTTCACTGGTGCAACGAGCACTAGATACAGCTGTATTCAGGAGTTAACAAAGTCGGGGAAAACTCAGTCTGGAGATTCAGTGGAAAAAATATGTGAGCCTGGCTCACCGCAACTTGCTACCTCATGTAATCATTGTCATTTCTACAGGACATTGTGTAAATAGGAACACGTGGCAATGGAATGTACTGACCCAGAAACATTTCATACGCACACTATGTGAATGTCAGACAGAAGAGACCGTGGCTCCTGCATGGCCAAAGTTTGTGTTCGGGTCCAGAAGATCTCTCCAAGGGCTTTAGCAAGCCTTTTGGACCAGTAGAAGTGGACCTACAAGCCTAAGGGATTGGTATAGAGGGGTTCTGGCATCCCAACAAGCATATTTCTGAGTACTTCACTTACAAGCAGTTCTAGTCTGGTTCTATGGACTAAGTGCCTGTCTGCAGCTCATGCATAATATCCTCAGTCATCACTTCCATTTCAGTTCCAACCTAAAAGAATCATGAATTGATCATGAATGCTGAGATCACTTCATGATAGAAATCAAAGCACAGCACGTGACGGAGAGTTTGCTTTTAAGGTTATGGAGAATTGTTGGAGGTTCATAAGCAGTAGAAACACGTTCGACTTACTAATTCCAATAACGCATTTATAGTAGGTAGTGCCTATCACACCAATGACTCCTTCAGTGCTATTAATTGCAATTTGTTATGCATGCATTCATTAGGCCCATTCCTCCAGATCTGGCTGTGCTCTGCTTGATTCAACACTCGGGTGCAGCATAATTTTCCTTGCACTTTCCGGTGCCTGTGCTCATCATTTCAGCCCCTGGCATAATTAGATTCCCTGTTGGGAATTACTGATTCAGTCACAGATTGCTCAAAGCAGCAATGATCCACCAGTGCTCTTTCCTTTAGGAAAATTTATTTTGGGGTAAGCTTGGTTCTGCAACAGCCAGGGACTACTCCCAGCTTGGGTAACCTCACAGCAACATAAGGGGGACAGGATCAGTTCGATATCATATTTCCAGATTATCATACATAATATGTCACTTGCTGTTGTTCTGATTTATTAATCACTGTGTATCAGCAGCAGATATTAGGCTTGTGCTCATCATTCCAGATTAAATCTAGCAACACTCAAAGTTTAGTTTTCACTTTTTTCCTACAGCTTGATAAATGTCACGATCCTGTGTGAAACTCTCCCCTCCTAGATTTATTAATTTTTTTAGATATGTCTCTATTCTACGCATAGGATGATTTCTGTAAGAATGTAAAGACGCAGCTCTAACAGAAAAATTGTCTTAGAAGCTCAGAGCATTTGAAATCAGAAGATGAGAAAAGAAACCATTCTGCAGACTTAATTAAGGCTTTTGCTAGCAGCAAAAACTATAATGCAACATGACAGTTATTTGAATGATTTTTCTTAAGATGACTATTGCTTTTCATTATCTAATATGACATTAAGGTTGGTGCTGTACGTCTAGCCTGCAAAACAAAAATAAAAGTTAATAAAACACATGCTAGAAATAGAATACAAGTTCAGAGGGAATGCTCTGGGGGTTAGGCCTTTCTCATGCTTTGGGGAGAAATATACTACCATACCCTTGTCCTAATTTTTTCAGTGTAGTTTAGAAAAGGCCTTATGGCTAATATGTCACATCTAATATAATTTGCTATTTCTGCCTTGCATATTATTGAACCTTACTTTTTCATATTATAGCTGCTCTGCTAGAAGGGCTATAGATAAAGTTGTGTCAGCATTTCATTATTAACACTGGCTTTTCAGTGCTTTTCAAGTCAGACATTAACATAATTCTCATCCCTGGCTTTAGACTGGTAGATATTTAAAGCTGAGGTGCGAATCATTTGAAATAATTTTTAAAGAAACATTCTGGCCCACTTTTTATCTGAAGGTCCCTTTTTTCTTCTGAACAGGGAAACAAAGCAGGATTTCTACTGAGTGCTGGAACTCAAACCACAGCAAAGTCAATTTCTCACCAAACATGAGGGTTTAAACTTCCAGGATCTCTTCTTCCCAGTTCTCCTCCAAAGTACGCCGAAAGTCTAGTGAATGATAAAGTCTGACCTTTGCAGGTGCTGAGTGCACCTTATACAAACTGAGGTTCTAGGGGATCACTCAGACTCAAGACTGTGCTTCGTAGGACAGGGAGTTGTCTCTGCAGAATCAGTGGATCCACACGATTGCCACACCATTCAGTTTCAAGCTTGAAATCAAAGATTAAATGCAATGTTGTCTTAATGATAATATTTTTAAATAAAAGTGCATTACTCGTGAAGGTTTCACTGCATAGGAATAAATGACCAGATCTTCCGGGACTTTTACTTAAAACACAGCAAGAAATAAATAAATAAACACAGTAATTCTCCCTTGAATTATTGAACAATTGAATTGGTTAATACCCTCAATGCCAGCTGCACAAAGAAAATAAATAAAGAAGTATTTTTAATGAAAATAAAAGCTCTTGTCTCAACTGTGTGCCCTTCTCTCGAGCAACGTAGATGCTGAACTGGAATATTGATTGATAGGTAATTAACAAAACATATCTAATTTAGCTGATGATTAAAGATCTAAGTATCTCTTTCAAGTGGATTAAAAGAAATTCAAATATAAGTATTTCATTTGTGAAACTGTATTGCTTAAGTAATTCTGTATTAATTACTTGCAAATGAGGTATTTTTGTTTCATATGCTTTAAACCTCAACAAATACCCTTAATGAATTAACTGATAATGAGTGTCTTTTTAAAGCAGATCAGATACTAATTTGAAGTAGCTTAATAGGTTCTTACTGCTGATATTGTCATTACCTATGGCAAACATCAGCAAAATAAAATTATTTCCTTTTCTTTACTGTCTTCTTTTACTATTTTCTACTAATGCATGAATGTTAACCCTACAGTAAAGAAGATTTCCTTAGTTTATGTTATCAGTATGATATTTTACAGGATAATAGCCAGAGGCCTTTGTGTACTTTATGCCAATGAAAATAATTTGTGCCCCTTACTGATGGACAAAATAAAGAAAAAAAAAAGCATGTTTCTATAATTGAAGTTAGGAAAAAAGATACAAAATATCAGAGCAGCTGAAGTTGGAAGGCACCTCTGAAATAATCTCATGTGACACCCTGCTAAAGCCAGGGTTGACCTAGCTCAGGGCTCAAGATTTTCTATGGGCTTGATATATGAACACCTCCAAAGAGAATCCTCATGTTCCCATGGAGCATTGCAAGAATTTCATCCTCTCTGCCTTTCTCCACCTTTCACTAGCCATCCTGCACCTTCTGAGGCAGACCCAGAGCATTCAGTGCCCAGACTCTTCAGGTGTTCCATTCATCAGCACTTTCAGCTCACCTTTTTCTCATCACAGTATTCCCCCACCAAATTTCACTGTTTGTTTCTTGCTTTCTGTATCACTTATAAGTAGGTACTATTACAATTTCCTTAACTAGAAGTAATGGTTTTCTGATATCTTTCATGCCCTTTAGATCAAGGTCAGTATACTTCTAATCTGTATTTAGATTTTTCATTGGAGTCTTCTGGTGTAAAAGTACCACATGTTTATATCAGGCTTTCCTACTCTCACAGTTATATTCTAATTTGCAATTAGATGTTGACTTAAAATGCCTACAATGTTATGAACAAAAAAAAAAAAGGAGAAAAGAAAACAAACACAAAAAACCCCAAACCTTCTGGCTGAAAAAACAAACTCTGAATACTGTTAGCCAAAAAATGTAAATATTTTGGTGAAACTGAGTGATGCTGGCACATGGAATTTAAAACCCCAATGTCCTGTGCTCCAGTTCATGGCCATACTCTACTTCCTGTTACATAAACACCTACTTTGAGACAGCTATTTAGCCAACCCTGATAGTTAGTAGAAAGGTATAATTTCTCCCAAGATATCCAGGCATTTTACCATGATGCCTGTCCCAAGGTACTATTACTGCATGTGCTTTTCTCTCCTTGTCTCAACCCATGGCATCTCCATCCTTTTCAAGATCCTACTGTCTGTCTCTGTACTTTGAGTTTAATAGTAATTGACTTCCAAAGATCTTGAGAGGATATTTCTAACAAGAAATATCTTGTATCATCATTTCCCTTGGACCGTGCTGTTGGCTATTGTTCCTAGAAACAGCAAGTGCAATCTGTGAAACTGGTTTGGCAGAGCAAATGTCTGTGAATGACGACTGAAAATTCATTATGCCCAGTCAGTGAAACATAGAGAAAATAGAATAAAGGCCAAGACAGGAGAGAAAGAAAAGGTGAAAATGCTGAAGGCAAAAGAGAATTATGGTTGATACAAGAGAAGCAGAATGGTCTGAGCAAAGAAAGACATGACAGCAAACAAGTCTGAAGTGTGCAGAGTGGCTTTAGATAGAAAGAATAAAACAAAACTCATCCATCAACAGATGACATGGCAACTGCTCATGGAGAGAAGGATGCACAGCCAGAACAATGAAAAAATTAAGCTGAATATGTCTAGCAATTATTGCTAATTATCAGTATATCACTCCTAAGAGCACCACAGTGATTGCACACAAAGATGTGATAAATTGTTTAGCGCAAAGGGAAAGAGATGAAGCAAAACTATTCATAACTGATCTTATAAATATTAATTCAGCATATCTCAGTCTGTGTCTACTGACAGACTCAGCCAGAAGGAGCATTCAGAGCAGACAATCTCTGAGTGCCATCAGACGGGCAGGATACACTGGCTGGAGGTAAAATGGGACCACCTGCCCAAGACCACTGCCTGGTACAATGTGCATCCACCCACTCTCCACAGGAAAGCGAACATAAATCTGTTGGCAATAGACTGTGTCTCACCTTTCATGTATTCCTTCACAGGGAGGATACAAACCTCTGGGATCTGTGACACAAAGCTACTGATTAAACACCTTTATTTGATAGCTCACAGGCACCCCTTGGAGAACAGCAGTTAATTGTATAGTGCAAGAGAAAGAGGAGAGAACAGGCTAACAAATAATTTTGGAGAGTTTGTCTCTTGTCCGTTCACTTCAGTGTGATTGACAAAGGCACCTCCCCACTGCCATGGAGTTCCCACTCTGAAGGACAGGACTGTACACTGCATCCTTTTATAAGGAAAGCTGGACTGCACTGAAAGAACAGAGTAGAAGGGAAAGTATTCAGTTCGCCCCTCATTTGACACAGTTTAACACACATGCTGTCTCTCTCTCTTTTGTTTACTATCTGTATCTTCTCCTGCAGGAGAAGATTCGTTTCCAGAAAACTACCTAGTTAAAAATATTATACTTTTGAAGGGGAGATATTAACTGCACTTCTGATAAGAAAATATATGAAAACCCCTTTTATACTGATCTTCCTGATTTCATTGATGCCTTGAGTGTTTTATTTGAAATGTTAGACATTCCTTAGACAAAACTATGAGGTTTGGATTTTAGCAAGACAATCAAGGTTTTATTATTTTAATCACCATCTGTTGTTCAATAAATGTCAAATTTTTCCTAATGCTATCTTCTAGCATACGGGATTTTAATTTGATTTGATATTCTGTGTTCATTACCGCAACTGAGAGCTTGTCATGTAAGATTTTCATTCCTTATACTGTCTTGATTCCAGTAGGAAATAAATATACACATGCATTCATACACAGACAGACACACCTACAAAATTTTGATGGGCATGCTTTTCAGAGCAGAAAGCATACAAAATTTTTCTTGCAGTGGTCACCGTGACTGAGAGCCCCACCAAGAATATGAAAAGAACTAGATTCAACAAATCCCTGCAACACTTTTGAGAAACAGAATTGTTGGACTGCACGTTTCAATCAGAAAGATGAAAAGACGTTTTAAATTAATATACTCTGTATGTTACAGTGAGGTTCAGGGTGCAACCGGAGGGCTGTGTCCAAGCCACTTACAGAAAATAAATCTCAGAAGGTGGTTTGGAAGTCACAGTGAAAAGTCAGTACACCCTGAAACATCATGCAAATCCAGACTGGTTGGACTGTGATATTCAATATGAGAAGGTTTTCTTCTGATCACAGCGGAGAAAGCAGAAATGAACTGCCTTTGATGAGCTTCTGCAAATGTCAACAGAGAAAGCAGAAATTCTATGCTGCTCTCTGATGTGGGATATCAGGTCATCTGACAGTGACTGGTTAAATAATAGGAACACACTGTTTTCCTAAAGAGTTTTACAAATATTTCAGGACTCCCTTTCTGAAGAATTTTCTTTGCAGTCATCAAGGAGAGGTGAAATACCTTTCAACTGCCAATGTGCTGTTAACAATTTGAGCTCTATATGACACATCTGATCGCTTAGGTCAATTCTGAAATACCCTAAAAAGCTTTGGGAAACTGCATGGAAAGCCAGTTGGGATAGATTCAAGGTTAGAAATGCAGAACACCAAGGTAGGTCACTGTAAAAAGCATCATAACTAATCAGGCTACTCCTGTTTAGATCCTCAAGAGGTATAAACTGATGAAAAAGGCAAACCAAGATGTCTTGTGAACATATATAAGACAGTAAGTGGCAATTAGCAAAATTCAGGAATGAAGCTGTAGCTCAGTATTAAATCTAATTCTGGAATTTATGTAAGTCAGAAAAAGGAAAAACTTATTGCTGAGCTACCAGACATGAGACGGACTCACAAACAGGACGAGAACAGGACCCCTGGCATGACAAGAGGCTGTTCAGACTAGAAGCAGAAGCAAAGCACAACCAAGTTTGCGTTGTCCAGCCTTAAAGATGCTTTTATCCCCAGTCATTCTCTTAGGTGTTTGTCTGTCCTTCCAGTTAGAAAATCTTTCTAAATCTTGATCATATTGTTCGCATGCTGTAACTGAAGGCTGTGGCTCCTTGTCCTATGTCCTGCTGACATGTAAAACAGCTCATTCCTTTCCCAGCTGGCACAGGCCTTCACCTATTTATTTCTCTTCTCAGCACCATCTATCACCAGAAAGAAAAGCCCTGATGGAATAGGGTTTTTTTCACTCATTTTCACAGTTAAGTAATTCTGAAGTTGGCCAGGTGGGCCGCGATAAGCAACACTTTTGCATGGTGAAGTGGAAAGGAGCACCAAGCATAGAGCTAAGAAAATAATAGCAAAGCAGTTTCTCAGAGATAGCCAAACACCCCAGCTATTTTTTTCCTTGCCAAACATACAGCTGGTCATCAGATCAAGAGGAAAGGGATTTGATATGCTACAAACTGCAGCAAGGTGACAACAGCCTTTGCACATGGCAGTAGCAGGTTACAAGGTTACAAGTATATTGTACAAGTATACAAGTATATTGTACACACAATAAAAAGCACCATAGAAACAGATAGCACCACCAGATGACTTCATTCTTTTCCCTGCCTTTGTAGCTGAAGTGCAGCCACAAACTAGACCAAACTCCTTTTGTACTGCTACAGGAGCCTGCTCCAAGGACCTGGCTGGTACATTCAGGATGTAGCAATGTCCATGTTGCCCCATCTCCCTGCAGCCGCAAACTGTTGGTGATTCCAGTTCAGGTCAGTGGGTGGGCAGAAGCCAAGTCCTACAACATTCCAGAAATGCTGCTATTCAATGTGCACAGCTGCAGACTGGGATCATGGCTAAGGTTTTGCTGAAAATGTGATCCAAATTTCCAATCCAGCGCCTATTTTACACTAAATCTTCAGAAATCATCCTGAGATGTCTAAACACAATGATGGTTTGTGAAACGAGAGGTGACTAGGGCGTGGGTGGGAAATAATTAGTGGCAGGAAGGAGGGGAAAGGACCACCATTATTTTACAGGAAGAAGCAGAAAGATTTTAATAATGACTTGTATATTGGGACTTTGAGAAAGGATCCAGGTGAGAAAAGTCTGATGCTCAGTGGCAGAGGAAAGGAAGAGGGTTTTAGGGGTGGCACTAAGAGCTCCATTTGGTCTGCATTAAGCTTACACTGATGGCTTCAAAAGCATAATTGCTTCTAAAATAGTCAAATAATGCATTATGAATACATTATCTCATGCATTGTGATCACTTTTTCTGCTGACAAATAATTCACAAAACAATCCAGATTTCTGCAAATGTACCCACTCGAAGCTTAGCAAGTGGTCTAAAACCAGATCTTTGCAGTGCAGGGAGAAACCCCTCAGCCAGCTCAGCTACGTTGGTAGGTCAGATGGATAGATCTTCCATTAGACTTTCATTCTCTCTCTCACACACACATGCACACAAGTCAGGACATACCATCCAGCTTCTATATTATGGCAGCCTCCTAAACGTTTCTCAGCTTACAAGAGCAATTGCCATGGAAATGTTGTGACAATCCCCTCAAGGCAAATGAGTGGTCTACACAACAGCATGTCTGAGCTCAAGAGGTCCCTTTTCAAGGCTATATTGAATTGAGTAAGTCACACCATTACTGAGGCAGTCTCAAGACTGGCAGTGTAAAACTATACAGTGATTTGCCAGCCTTAATCGCTTTTCAGCTCTATGCAGCAGCTCTCTGGAAGTCCTGAGACATGCTTTTCCTGCACTTCCACACTATAACTGAAGCATCCATTGTTAAGAGGCTGTTTTCAATTTTTCTTAGCAGTCCCTTTTGTGGCACGGTCAGCTTTTTAAGGATGGCTAGCACTCCTTTAGTGTCAAAAGGACCCCAGTTTCCAAGAAAAAGAACCCACAAATTTAAAATAATTAAACAGATTATTTAAATAACCTAATACTGTATTATCACAGCTCAGATTACTTCTGTCCTCATTCTTCAGCACAGCTAACCTCCTCTACCATTTCATATAGCTTTCAGGTATGAGCCTTTTAGGGGTTTAGGATTTGCTTTATTCTTTTCATTCTTTACCTCTTTACATCTTTTCTTCACTTAAGGTTTCTCTCTCCTGTCATTTGTGATACATAGGTGTTAAAAATTAGTGCGTATCGTGACCTACTGCGCACCATCATCTTCCCACTGCCCTAGAGCTGTTATAACCCACCCCAGATCAGAATATTTTCTTATGTCTTTTATATAGGAGAGACTTCAGTTTTCACTTATTGCTTCTAACCAATACTTCTTCCAGGTCAAAGGTCAGGAGCACTGGAACCGAGGAAGGGGAGCTTGCCAAGTATATAGACCCAATTGCAAGCTCTAAGGTCCTGTTTGCTTACACTCCTATCTGGGGTCTGGTTCAGTGCCGTCTTTCTCTGTAAGGGGAGTAACTGCTCACTAGAATTGCGAGAATGACAGTCTGGGAATTTAGGAGGCTTTCTCAGGGACAGAAATGACGTAGTATAAGTAAGAACAGGACAAGGACTTTAGTTCATGGTATGTGTCAATGCTGAGTTTGAGGAAACATATCCATAAGAGTAATAGACATTCATCCTTCCCTGAAGAGTTTGCTGATGTGCCCAACAGTGCAAAGCATTACAGGGACAGCGCTGATGTGAGGATAACCTTTCTTCTAAGAGCCAGGCTGAAAAATAATTCATTTCCCATAAGCTGCCAAATGGCCATTTCCACTGTCACAGCCCATGGTATGTGGATGGAGGCTTTTGTATTCAAACTGCCCTTACAGACACCCTGCTCAGCCCTGTTAGAAATACATACACTCTTAAGGAGAGGAATAATGATGATGACAACAAATGTGAGTAACCTGCCCACAAAGAATTGGTTCTCATAATTCACTCCCTGAACCTGCCTCCTGCATTGTCACCAGACCAGTCCCTCCTCACCAAAGGGCTATGACTTTCAATGTCACAGCCCAAGCAGAAGCTGCGTCCCTCTTCACACTCAACAGTTATGCTCACCCCTCCAGTGTCTATAAAGCTTGTGTTTACCCACCTCGAGGTGGGCAGACCTGAGATGGCCATGACGAGCTCCACGATCCACGTGCCCTCCACCCACACGCACAGAGATGGTCTCAGCTCAGCATGTCCACCCACACCCAACTCCAAGCATCCCTTATTTCTCCAAGCTGTCATATGCCTGGTCCCACTGTAGCCAGACTCATGAGGAAGGTGTGACTCCATCTTAAAGTCAGGAGCGTTTGCTCAGCTGTCCCTTCCCAGAAGAATGTGTAGCTCCACTTCCTAATTATAAATAACAGGCATGGAAAGGGAAGTGGAAACTTTTGTGACCAAACTTGGACCTGTTTCAAATTTGCCTTGCCTGCCCAAATGCAATACTGTTTTTCTTGAAAGACTCATTGTTAATATTATAATCCACACTGGCAAATAAATGTACACATCTCATTGATTACTAGAATGACTGAAATGAAATTACTTCCTCACGTCTTTCTGTCGTCTTTCTTATCTCTGCACATGTAATTTTCCACTCTATTGTACTTGCTCTGAACTCTGCTTTGAAGAGTTTTTCCATTTACTGAAATACTAAACAGTCACAACAATTTATTTGCACTTCTATTGTGCCTGCCTCCCCTCAGAGAATATCAACACAAATTACAAACATCAGTGATTTTAGCCTCCATTCACTCCAGCAATATAATCCTTAGCCTACAGATGAGGAAACTAAAGCGTGACTTGTCCAAAGTCATATAGGAAACTCACTCCAGAAATCCGTGGTGTCTTAAGGATGCTGGAGGCCATGGATACTGTGAGCATGTGCATCAGAGACACTCTCTGTACGTGCAGTGAGACCAGCTCCCTGAGCAGGAGGTGTGGATTCACTCCATCTGAGTCTCCAGTCTTGCAGTGCCACTGCCCAGATAGTCTGACCTATTTGGCTGTCAGGCTGATTTTGAAGGAGAGACACAAAACCTGAGCCTTATTGTGTCATAATTTAAGAAATCACTGCCAAAAATAAGAGCCTAATTCCTTCACAGGTCCCTGCCTGCTGAAGTTTTAGGCCACACTTAAAAAAGTGATGTGCACATCAGCAGAAACTTCATTCTAGTTTCTTTTCCTCCTATGGGTGTCTCTAGTCTTTCTTTCCCTAAGCCTCACCAGTGGTCTGAGAACAATGTCATTAGACAATTAGAACAGAATCCAGCTCAATGATCTTGGCTCCTATGTTGAGCTTTCAATACTAGGCTTATGATGAGGCAGATCTCCTAACTTAAGTGTTTCAGTCCCTAAATAGCAAATACTGAAAAGTGAAGACTTCAATAGAGAGGTTATGTACCCAAATCAAGTGACCAAATACAGATGGACTATATAATTTTTTAGAGTTTTTTCGAAAACATTTGTCATTCCCAAATATCTACATAGAAGACAGCCTTATAAATACTTAAATAATTACTATGGAAGGATCATTTAAGCAGCAGCTTAAAATGTAATCTAAAGTTAAATACATAAAGTAGGAGAACTAGACCTTATCTTCATCTTGTATGCCAAGTTCCGTTTGTTTTGGTTTTCAATTCAAGCAAAAACACAGTCAAAAATTATTTCCTTAGAAGTTAAAATTATTTCCTTAGAAATCAAAATTCTTTTCCATTCATAATTTATTCAGTAAAAATCATTATATAGCCAACCTTTTTAACACAAATACCATGGGAGCTGAATTTTCAGTCATTCTTTTACAACTTAGAGAGTCACAGGGAATGAGTTGTCATCTTCCTCTTACAACTGAATTCACACTGTGCTAGTTTTATAAGTTGTCTGCTCACACATCAGACATGGATCTGTCCTGAAAATATAGGTGAATAATAGATTTGATAAAATATGTTGTTTTCACATGATAGAAACTGTGTAAATTTGATTTGCATTTATTTGACATTTCATTTGAAAAAAACAGGAACGAAACTTTCAAAATGGCACATTTCATTTCAACACTTTCAAAAGGAATCTTTTGCATTTTTTATTTCGAGATGGCTTTTTCATATAAAAATTGACCTCATTTAAAAATAAGAGGATTCAACTATATAGGGAATGGGTGGTTTTAGTTAGCTACACATTTTAGTTGTGCCACTACGAAGTAAATCATGTTGTTTTGGGGTCCTGCATCTCCCCCCCAAAAAGGAGACACGCTCCAGTTTGATGTGAGCTGAGCTAGTTTTTTTTTTCTCACAGTTTTTGTCTCAGCCTTGGATCACGTTCATCCCATTCAGCTTAATTGCCCCCAAATGCAAGAATGGAATGCAGATATTTATGTGTAGGTGGCCAGGGTGCAGGTCTCTGCATATGAGGTGGGTTTCATCCAAGACCAAAAGAGAATAGAACCAAGAGAAACTACAAAGGTACTGAGTACAACCCAGAGTAAACATGTACACCTGACCAGTAAGGAAATCTCCAATTTCGTTGACCATGACAGCTGAGGGACATTTGTTCAGGTGTTCAGTTGCCACACGCTGTAAGCACCTAGGGCAGTTTGAGGTGCCCTGAAAGAGGCAATTGTGACAGAGGCTATGGGAAATGCATCTCACTAGGCCACATAGAGGCAAGGCAATATACCTCAGGGCACTTCAAACGGCCCTAAAAATATCAGGATGGGACACAGAATTAAACCCCACATGTTTAATCTAACTTGCCTAACCTGCAAAAACACTCCAGGGTGTTATCTGGCCTACATATTTTGACTATTTTGTGTTTTCCCCAAGGAGAAGGTGAATCAGTTGGGCAGTGTCTAGCTCTTTCTATGGATAGGGCCTATTCAACTAGCTTAGAGCAGTACATGTTTTAGATTGATAAAGGTGCATAAAATAAATTTCATTCTATTTGATTCATGTGGCTTTGCAGTACAATAACAAGTGTGAACTTTGAATATTCACAGCAAACTCATCACACTGAGAGGACCATGAATGTTACACAACCAGTCACAACAAGCACTTCATGAGCTATTCATTAATATTTTGCAAAGAGGAAAAGTGGGTTCAGTTTTATAATTAAAGCATCCATGCCAAACCATTTGCTGTACTATAAGAAAACTACTCATTATAGAGTCATAACAGCACTTAGTTTCACTTGTGGAAGCCCAGGCACTGTTCTAAGTGGCACCTGGGGGATTCATGTTGCCAGCTTTGGGCATCCCAGTGAAGTGCCTAAATTAGGAGGCCAGTTTCCCTGGGCTTCTTGCATAATCCACAGAGAATAAACAAACGGAACCACCCTCCCTGTAGGACCTCAGTCTCAAACACTAATCCATTCTGCAGCCTTTAGAGCCCTCCTAGCCCTATAGATGATTAAAATCATTAATAAATTAGTTTGTGGTTGCTCTCACATGGGTATTTAGGACCTTGCAACATACCCTGGGGTGTCATGACTCTCAGATAGGAAGCACAGACCCCTCTGGAATGGCTGTGGGGGCCAGGCACAGCACCTCAGACAACTCTAGACCTAAACTACATTAAGGTCTAAGTGACCTCCCACTTCACCGCAAAATTCCAAGAAGTTTATCCTTAATTACCCATGCACACTAAAAAGGAACTCTGTTTTGAGACTAAGTATTTATTGACTGCCTAAAGCTCCATTGCAGTCCAGGATTAGGCAGACAGGTGACATTCAGGAGACTAAGTCTCTTGGAAAAGCTCAGTGTATACTGGTCTGGCAGAAATTCCATGGGAAGCCAAATGTCCCTCTTGCTGAAAAGGCTCTTTGGTGGCAGATGAAAAAGTTATAGTAACAATTTAACGGTAATATTTCAAATTCATTTCACTATGTTTAGACTTGTTCCCTCCACAATTGCCTCCCTCTTGTCTGGACTAAACAATCCCCATGATGTAACTATGGAGGTCCTTGAGATGTGCACCATATTTGGGACAAAACAATGCTATTATCATACAAATGATGCTGAAGAGCTGCCTCTTGTGCAGGCTACACTAAAAAATGAATGAAAAAAAGATTAGATTCTGTGAGATCCTTCCTTGCAGGAACAATGTATTGTAAAGCAGATTTGCTTCATTTCCTTCAAAATCCCTCAGATAATGCAGGACAACGCTTTTCAATGGTTCCCACTATAAGCACTGCATGTCTGAGTAAATGGGAACATGGTACACTTCAGAAATCATTGTAAAGAATTACTGTTTATCTGGATAAGGAAGGGTAGTCTTAAGACCTGATTATGCCTACTGATCCAAATTCATTGAAAACTCTGTTCTCATTTTCACATTCCTCAAGTAGCAAAACTTGACATCTGTGCAAAAACTGTCCCACCAAACAAAAAATATGGCTGCTAGTGCAACTAAAAGGGCTAGAGCTTGTTGCTAATGAAACTTTCACCACATTTTTATCTGTCCTTCAGAGAAGTTTGTGGTTATTGTCTTTTTAAAGTTCCCACAGGAAATTTCTGTGGTTTTATCTGCACTTTGAGGGTCATGCAAAAGGTTGGGGCATGTTTGAATGCTGAAGAAATTATTTAGAATGCAGATTTGTAAACGAGGGCGGTTATTTACTCAGAACAATTGAGCCTGGGCATAAAAGCCAGGAAGCATATATACAGTGAGAGGGCTAGATGCCAGCTCTACGTGTTCGCTGCCTATCTGTGGTTCTGAGCAGCACTGAGTATCTCTCAGTCAGTGACACTAATGAGGGATGAGGATTTTCAGCATTTCACAGGCTCTGACTGCTGCAGGGCTGTTTGCATGGACCATTCCAGGGTTTGCAAGCCTGCTGTAGTTCATGGAAATATGGCAGTGGGGATATATCAGCTTGCACCTGGACTTCTGCTCTAGCTTTAAACACGTGGCACTGGTTCTGACTGCTGTTATTTGTTCATCCCTTTAACACTAGAACTGCCACAGTCATAGTCAGCATCTGTAACTTGATAGTATTCTGGCAACAATTTTAATTAAAAGACAACATCACCAAATATTCCTAAACAGTCTTTCCACCCCATAAAACACAGCTGATATATCCCTGAAAGATTTGTATCTGTTTCATGGAGAGAAATACTGAAGTCAATCATTTGGTCATTTGTGTAGTGAAATCAGTTGCCGACTGTAGTAGGGAGTAGGCTGCAAACGGTGCTGATTGCATTATGCACAAAGAGCAGGTATTGAAATGATGCAGCATTCAGGCTCTGCCTCCTAAAGATTGCCCACCACACAAAGCAGAGTAATATAATTGTTAAGAACGGAGGGGTACATTTTAAGAGTGCTTTGCTCAGCAGTTTATTCTCCTGACTCTGATTAAAATTAATGGGAGTCATGCAGCTGAAACCCCACGGATTGCTCGTGGTTTGATGACACAATACAGCTGCAAACGAAGGCAGGATTGTGAAGAGTCAGGTACAAAATGGCAATTTTTGCTCCATTTAACCATAATCTCTTTTCCAGCTCTCAGCACATTAACCACTTTTCTGCTGATCATGTCTGAAATGTCTAAAACTAAGCGGTGCTCTTTAGAGTGCCCTATTTCAGCAGTAAAACTGAGACGTTTTCAATACAACCACTAGTACCTATGGTAACACCTATCTTGTAATTTGTTCCCCAAAGTAGAAGGAATTTTACAACGTGGATTGATGCAGGATGCTTTTCACCCTGTTGCAGTCTGCTAATAATTCCTTACCAAGATACATGAAGGATTAACTCCCGGGAATGCTCCACAGGTGCTACTGCTAAATCCTGTTTAGTGCATTGCTCAATTAGCAAACAGCATTTTTCACTTTATGAAATAAACTTGTGGGATTTATGGGTACAAAATAATTCTTGGCCAAAAGTACATTTTGAATGTTGTGAACAAGCTATAAACACAAACTATTTAAAGGTGAAATGTGTGAAAACCTACTTAATAAAGTACTTAACTGCCAGGAAATTTTGGTTAAGCATTCTCCTGAACACTGAAAGTCCAGAAACCTTGTAGTCTGTTTTTGTAATTTGTTCACCCCCAAAACTTTTTCAAAGCCAAATCATTCAAACCCCTTCTTCCCATTTTGATAACAAACCTCTATCTACCACTTTCACTTTTATTGTGCAAATATCATCTTCAGACTACCTTGGACACACCACTTAGGGCACTCAGCCCAAACCCCACCACCGGCTGGCAGTGGAAAAACTTCTTGCTCATGTTTTACAGACACATTTCATATGGAACTCTGTTTCCCAAGCTGGCCAAAAAAAAAA
>VZTE01003324.1:2727079-2783335 GCA_013397775.1 Eulacestoma nigropectus | reverse complement strand
AAAAAAAAAAAAAAAAGTATATCCACATGATATCCTGTGAGTCATAGAAATCCCAGTGCTGGAAGCTGAAGCTATACACTAACAGAAGATCTGTACTTGTAAATATCCAAGGATGAGGAACCATGCTGCACTGCTGATCATCCAAACAGTGTTTCCTCACTTGCTGTCTCTGCTCTCCATGCAAGTTTCTTCAGGAATTAGCTATGAAAGAGCTGGGATGTCTCACCAGTATATCAGTCTGTGTCACTTGGATTCAGCCTTATTCTCCTTGCAGTATACATAGTGCCAGTTTTTTTTTCTGAGGGTTACAAAAATGGATTTCTGTGATCTGCTTATGAATCTACCTCCATTCCCAGGACGAATAAGTGCACTCAAAAAGCCATTTATTTATGAATCTAACTATATTCAAATGCTTTTAGGAAGGTTGCTTTGTGACAGAAAGAAGTTCCTTGCTCATATTTCTCCATATAGAAACATGAAGAATTAACACTGGATAAAAATAAAAATCAACAGATCATTATTTTGTCTTGAGGCTCTTATGCCATGACCATCACCCCAGATTCCAGACATCACTCCAGGGATCAGAATAAGAAAAATTATTGCCAACCTCCTTGAGCCTCTTTCTGTGATACAGATGCACATCTGAATCTCTCTGGGCCACTTCTCTTACAGCTGATATAAAGGGAAAAGCAGGAATTATTCTGAGCTACGGAAAAGAGAAAATACTTCCCATCTCCAGCAGAGAACAGACACACAGTTAAAGCCCCCGGGCCCTCAATAAGAAGACATCAAAGAATCACTTCCAAAACATAATCCGGTCGCCAAAGATTTGCACTAAGAAATCCCTGCAGGAGCTGCTGATGCCAGAAACAGTACCATTCCCCATCCTGGTTCCTGTCCTGTGTGGCAGGGCATAGTGTGAAGCTGCACAGACTGCACCCCCAAGTTTTTAAGGAAGTCATATTGGTTGAAGGGAAAAAAAATCTCGGTTGTCTGCAGACAAAAGCCCAGGTGCACACACTTCTTTTGTCCTACAGAAACCTGACTATCCCCTGTTCTGGAAAGCTGCAGATTCTTCAAAGGAAGAGAAACTATAAAAGGAATGTTTTTCACATAAAGAGATCTTTCACAACTTCCAGCTGACTTTTCCTTCCTTTCCAATTTTTAAAGACAAGGAATTTTGCATGAATATGAAGATTATTATTATATCTTCCCTTCCTCGCATTGAGGTTTCCAAGTTAAATTACTGTTAGTGAAAGACTGGGTGGCCCACAGAGAAAAACCATCACATAAAGAGCTAACCATTATTATTCCCATTTAAAAAGCCAAACTAATCTTTTCCTTTTTCCTAATCTTTAAAATAGACCAAAATGGAGATGCAGAAAATCTTAAATCAAGGTGCATTTTATCACTCCAAACTTTCCTGAGTTCCAAAGACTCGGCATCTTTAACGTCACTGTTTCTTGGGGGTATTTTTCATCACAATAAAACAATTCAGCAGAGAATGTTTCCATCCAAAATGTTTCAAATTGCATTCCTGTCGAATATATAAAATGTCCTGCATTATGCATAAGAAGGATTTGTACCTCAGCTTTGCTAACATAAAACATTATTTCCAGCATAAGCAACTAATAGAACAGGTTAATGCTCTGGGGTCTGTTCATAATACAGATGGTAATGATTTGAGCAGCTTGTGTATGTGCTTCCCACATAAACATCAAGAACCTGAGCTCTTTTCCTCAATCTTTCCAGCAATGATCTTCCATCACACAGGCAATGGCAGCAATCTTCCATCACCTCGGTCTTTCCAGAGTATTCTTTGGCCCTCCCTGATTGCAGATCAGGAGCTAATTAATTCACACAGATGCATGTAAAATTAGCCAAGGACCCAGTATGTTAACAAAACTACAGCTCACTACATAAAGGCACAAAATCCATTCCCAAACCCAGCTGCAAAGTGTCCGGCACTGAAGAAGCTGCCTGTCGATGTACCCATGGCACACTGCACTGAGGGGCTCGTCAGGAATTTCTAAACAAGCTGGGTCATTTCTGTGGCAGAGTGCTTGCTTGCACTCTGGAAGCCAATTAGCCACACTAACATAGCCTGCTAGCCAAGTGCTCATGTTAGCATCTGCTAAAACAGCTATCCCGTTTTTCAGCTTCAAGAATCTGTCTACGCTGCCAGGCAAAAGACAGCAAAGAGGATTCTGTCCTTGGTCCAAGAGGTACTGGCAACTTTGCATCGTCAGATTAGTGACTCAAGTGTCACTGTAAGGACTTGCACTGCAGGGCACAGACAGATCCACAGTTCCCCACGTAATACTGTGAGAGACCTGAGCTTCTCAGAGGAGGATGCAGAGCAACCAGCACACTGAGCCAGCCAGAAGGAAATGCCAAAGAATGAAATCTCCCAGTAAGCTGTCACTGCAACACTAGGAGTCAGAGCCAAACCCCATACAAATCCACATATCCTTCAACTCTCATTACAGCACAGCAGGGAATAATATAGGGGCTGGGGTTTGGGTGCAAATTCTCCATTCCTCCTCTGAAAACTGCATTACCATGCAGGCAGGAATGCAATATCCCTGGGCCCTAAGGGAGAATGACTGCCCACTTCTTCTGTGCTTCTCTAAGGAAGAAGTGCTAGGGCTGGTTCCTCTACAGGGCAGCTTCTGTGTATCTCATGCACACCATTCATGAGCATCCAGCGCAGGAGGCAGGCCATGGGACTTTCCATGTTCAGGATGTTGCTTGGGCTAGGGTATTAGCCCTGTCTTCTTGTTTCTTCTCTTCATGGCTCCTTAGTCCTTTCCTTTCAAACCAGATTGGGCCAAAACTCATCAGCAATAGAAAAGATTGTGCCAGTTCGAAGTGTTATACACTATGAGATTTACAGCTCACCAGTCCATCCTCCTAAAAGATGATTAAAGGTGTTTAGGTCAACTGAAATGAGAGATTGACACAAATTTTATAAGGTTTCGAAAACTTGACCAAGGAGGAAGGGGCAGGAATCTGGACTTTCTTTATCTAGAAAAGAGAAGGCATTGTAGCTATATGAAAAGCATTTCCCACTATGCAAATGGTTCTTACGCAGAGGAGAGGTAACTGTACTTTGAAACTCTTGCAGATAGAACAAAACATTTCTGAACTTCAGGCTACAGAAGTCCAGTGGCAGGATTATCACTGCATCCTTGTCCTGCTGCTATGGATTTCTGTGAAGCCTCTGCTATTGGCCACTGCTCTGTAGAGATGCTGGGGTAGCTGAGCCTTTGGTCTCAGCAACATAGTCATGCTTATCTTCTTAAATCCACTTAATTTTCAGCAGTGAAGGTTTCTGAAAAATTTTCTACTTGTGAGGGTAGCTAAGTGCCAAAAGAGGCCACTAGAGAGACTGTGAAATCTCCATCATTAGAGATTTTAAAGAACAGATTACACAAACAGCTGTCAAAGGCAGCTCAGACGTACATGTTCCTACCTTCAAGCGGAGGGGTGGACAAGGAAACCACCTGAGACCTGAGTCTAGGATTCTGCCCCTCTTTTGCACAGCTCCAGCCAAAAGCAGTACACTTGGATGTCTTCTTCCAGTGACACTTCCCACCACCAATGGATCCACCAGCTGTATAGCACTGCTGTCCAACACCCCTCTCCAGCATAACACATGACCCAAGGCAGAGAGATGTATGTGGGATATGGCCGTGTTCAGTTACTCCATAGGAATCACACTTAGCAGGCTGAAGTTGAAGTTTAGGAGCTGCTGAGCTGGGGACTGGGCCACCAATTTCCAACCTTGTTACTGAGGAAGAGCAGTAGTTTAAAGCCAGATTTGCCTTCATGTGTGTCCCGAGGACAAGTACAGCTGACCTGGCCGAACATACTGGAGAATGTAGGCCAGTGGCAGGAGCCATTCCCTGAAGGTATGAAAGAAGGGTTGCCCATGCAGCTTCCCTCACTTCATCTACTTCCCTGTACATGGCTGACAGCTTGCGAACTGGCAGCAACCCAGACAGCAGAGGGGAGGACACATACATTCACCCTCGCATGTGCTCACTTTTACAAACCGTCATGTTGGGAGTCCTTAGTTCTCATCTCCCCAAACCCAACTCACCAGCAGAGCATTTTGTCCTCTTAGGAGAACTCCTAGTCCTGCAAAATGACAGGTTGCTTGGCAATATGAAACAGGTTGTGGCTGCAGACTCTGCACATGGCTTGCATTTGTGCCATTAGTCTGTGGCTTTCAGGGAGCAACTGTTGTGCAGTGACAAAAACGCAAAGAAAGAAGGGAAAGAAACCAAATATTTACAGGAGAAAAAGTGATTCTACCCCACATGGTACAAATTTAGGGATGCATTGTAGCTACATTATGTGCGTATAGCTACTGAAACAGTTTCCAACAGAATGTTTACACTGTTGTCTAGAAGCATATTGTTTGCCTACTTTTCAAAGCCAATTTATATGCAGCACACATCGCAGCATGCACGAAAATTCAGACAAAAACACAGATGCATGCAACAATCCCTGGCCAGCTCTTGTTGTTCCTTATTGTTCGTTTCTCAGAAGTACCTAGGAAAAAGGAGGAAGGTAGCTGGGTGCTGTACTACCCCAAGCTTAAAGACAAGTATTTCGCTTGAGGAACATGCAGTCTCTGTTTAAGACAAGGTATAACAAGAGCATGTTACAGAGAGTGAGGGAGCAACATACGGGAATGAATAATAAGAGAGTTTATGTGTGCCAGCTTTATGCACCCATGTGCCAGCTAATTGAATACACGATGATATAAATACCAGTCTCCTACTGAAGGCAACAAGTTAACTGTAGCCAGCTAGCAATTTATCAGGAGCTTCACAGAGAAATCAGTGAGAAATCTGAAGGAGTCCAGGCAAGGGCATCCCAGAGAAAAGTGTCAGGTGGGATAAACAGAAGGGCATGTAACAAGGGAGCAGCAGGATGAAGGAGGTTGGAGTTGCATTGTTTAGGCAGCAAAGCAAGGAGGCTCGGGTAACTTGGTTGCTGAGAGGAAAGGATGTGAAAGTCCTGGAATAAAGAACAGAGAGTTTATATCTAACTTATTAAAGAAATAGTGGGACCAAGTAGGACTGCAAAAGGCAAAAGAGGATCTCACTGCACTTTGAACAGACCAGGCAGAAAAAGGTCAGTGAGTGTAGGAATGTCTGAGTGAAAAGGGTCAGAGTGCAACTTATGTCACTGCAGGCAAAAGCCCTCTCAAGAAACAGTGTAGAGCCACCAAACTAGTAAGAGTTCACACTGGGAAGTATGGGGTAAGGTCTTCTCCACATCCAAGGAGGAAGGAAAGGAGGGAACACTCCCCGACCAAAGCAGAGGTAGCACCAGCAACAGGAGAGGGGGCAGCAGGGACAGCAAGTGAAGCCTACCCAAGGCTGTGTGCCATGGCCAGCTCAAGAACACGCTTTAATTTTAACAGACAGCTCTACTGAACCACCTTCAGCAAAGGCCTGAAAGGACAAGACTAAGAGAAGGATTGAAAAGATGTATTACTCCCACTTCTCGAAGTGCTCCTTTGCAGAAGATCCCTTCCTCCTTACATGCCATCGATGCATGGATCAGAGCCATCTCCCACCTTAGGTGTCTTGAGATAGGTGGTGTGAAAACCACTCATCAGCGAAATTGCCTTGAAATCCCTGTACTGCAGTTTCCTGTGTCACCATGCAGACAGATGTCCTCTCCACCTACTTCTGTGGCAGGAACTATTTATGTTCAATATTGTTTATAGACCCCAAAATCTCCATGGGGAGATGCCAAGTCAATAGGCTAAGAGCTGAAATAAAGTCATTTTATGCCTTTATTTTTCCTGCTTTTGAAAGGACAGTGATCTTTTTACAACTCTGTAAAGCCTCTTATTAACAGAAGCACTGCCAGTGCCCCAGGGGCACTTATGTACCTCACTGCCCACTGTGCCCACTCACTGTGGCTCCCCCCATCCTGCCCAGGACCCCACGTCATCCCCCAGGGCCATCAGCCCCTAACCAGTGATGCCACATCCAGCTCCCCAGAGCCCTGCTGTGCCCAGCCCAGCCCAGCCATGGGCCCTATGGAACCTGGCCCACCCACGGGCCCATGTCCCAACCCAGCTTTGGACTGTCCCCAAGGGGATTCCCAATGCCTGGGGCTGCCCTAGTGCCCCTCAGCTGCCCTGATCTTGGCAGAGGCAGTGGGATGGTCCCTGGCTGCCAGGCCTGTCCTGGCAGACCTGTGGGGAGTCCCCCCTGCACCCTGGTTACCTGCTGCCTGAGAAATATTAGCACAGGACAAAAATCGAAGGACAAGCTCAGCCTTGCCAGCACCAAAAGATCCCGACCCAGCCCCTCTACACAAGACATTTTAAAGTTTTGAAACTGCTAGGATGTTTCTGCTGTCCTTCTGGTACTGGGCTACCAAGGTCCAACCCAGTTGTGCTTTATCTTCTCTGCAGTGACACTGAGTGGCACTCTGAAGGGATGGCTGCTGTCACAATCTTCCCACCTCAGTGGTCACAGCTGGAGCCAAGTGCCAAGCCACACAGGGTCTGGGCCACACTGCAATTGAACATGGTGGACAGCCAGAGCATCCCCACCTCCAGCTCACCATGGAAGCCTCCAGTCCAGGCCAAATGTGGTTTCCAAAGGGGAGAAAGCTGTCCCCAGCAGTCATAGAATGATAGAATCACAGAATAGTTTGGGTTGGAAGGGACCTTAAAGATCTTCTAGTTCCAACTCCCCTGCCATGGGCATGGACACCTTCCCCTAGACCAGGTTGCTCAGGGCCCCATCCAACCTGGCCTTGAACACTGCCAGGGATGGGGCATCCACAGCTTCTCTGGGCAACCTGTGCCAGTGCCTCACCACCCTCACAGTAAATAATTTCTTCCTAATACCTAACCTCAATCTACGCTTCTTCATCTTAAAGCCACTGAAACATTAAAGACATTGAAGGAAGGACTCGAGAACCTCAGGCAATTCACCAGAATCTATTACTTGCATGCTAACATCAATTCCCTCCCTAAAAGGTGGTGAGCTGAGGAGGCTCAAGGCCCATACTGATGGCATTTCTGGATAATAAGTGGAGAGCTGCTCAACTTCCTTGACACATACACAGATGAAGAGGGAAAAAATATTTTTTGCAGTATTTTCTTCTTCCTTTCTCAGCCAAATTCTTATTTGGTCTGTTATAGATTATTCACACAGCAGCCCTGCCTGTACTGCCTGATCTGATTACTGTACCAACGCCTCCATGGATTTGAAATTCATTTCACAGGTTTCCAAGAAACAGATGCTGATACCTGATAAGTGGCAGCACCTGGATTCAAAACATGTTATCAGTTCATCTGCCTCCAATATCTTGAGTAGCATCTCAGCTTGGTGGAAAAGTGTTGCCCTAACCAGCTAACATATTTCCGTGCAGTGAAATAAAGCTCCCCTTCTGTACTTGTTGACGTACAGATTCACACCTTTGCGGTGTTCCTACTTAAGCACACAGAGTCCAAGTGAGCGCAGTGATCCTGTTTCAAATATTTGGTGCCCAGGCTTCCTGTTGCATCCCAGAAGCTACCTATTTGTCACAAGCAGCTTTAAATAGCTCTACAGGACACGTGAGATTCTTTGAAATTTTTTTTATTAAAACAAAAGCAATCATTTGCATACATGTTGATTTTGATTATCAGAGGACACAGACACAGTTGCATATGTAACAGAAGAAAATGAACCACATAAACCGCTTTCTTCATCATTTCAGAGCTCTGAATTTCAGTGTTTTAGCTTGCTTTCTGACATGATGAAAATAAGACGTTACAGTGCACATATTCAGAAACTATCACACAATAACCATTAAAAAAAATCAAAACCATATCATATATTCAACTAGTCTGACCAGACTCATGTTTTCCACAAGACCTCTTACCTTGCTGTGAGGCAGAATTACCCAGGGAACAAATTGGAGCCTAGACTAACAAGGCTCCCAGGAATCTAATTACAGAATGGCAAAAATGTTGAAAAGAGGCACATCAAATAACATGTCTGTTATTCTATGGCAATGCATTACATACACCAAGAGCCACCCGTGGCCAATAAAGTCAATGGGAGGATTTGCATAAACTTAGAAGAGCATAAAGGAAAGGGAAACAGTGTTCTTTGCACTGCACTGGCTGGAAAATGGAGTACATAGCTAGACTGTAGTAAGACCATTCGTAAGGCCAGGTTTAGGCACACAGAATTAATAAGGGAAGCAGAGCAGGACAGCAGGGAAAATTGATGAAAACCATACTGCCAGTTTTGCTTCCACAAGCACTCCAATAAGGCAGCCTGGTAGTGTGGCAGCTTGGGAGAGGGTTGAACTGCTTAGAGGCAGCTACAGACGGAGGCCAGGGGCCACTGTCCCACTGTATCACTGCTGTCAAGGGCAGTGAGCCCTGTCCCTTCCACAATGCCTTCTCTTCCCTTCCTGGGGTAGGACTTACACAGCAAAGTGCATTTTTACGCTCCCTCCTGAAGTCTTGAGCCAGATACTACTGCTTCCAACTAACAAATGGATTGCTGTCTTCCGACCAAGTCTACTTCCTAATCTATTTTAATCCTCAAATTAATTTCTCTGAGGCCTCATTTCACTCTGATGAAGATCAGTGGAAATTCATTCTGTTTCTTAGTGCCTTGCCTGTGTTACTCTGACAAATGCAAATCAGTGGGTAATTAGCTTCTCGGTCACTAGATAGTCTGTGCCCAGCTATTTCTGCAAACAAAATGCACTAACTCTATGCACTGAATCTACCCCCAGAGACAGGACAATTGTAAAGCACCGAGCACCAACAAACACCAAGCAAAACCTAAAAAACCCCATAGTGCCAACTGCTGCCAGCAACATTAGTGGTCAGAGTGGGCAATCCCTTTAAAGAGTGTAAGTATCTGTATGACTCCCCACATACAGTACATCAGACCAGATGAACTCTGAACTGGCAGCAGCATTGTCTAAAGGCCTATTAGATCTCTCATATTGGCTGCTGCCAGTTTTATCATAGCCATATGTCCCTGAGGTACTAAGGCTGGAAGGTCACATCATATCTTATAAGGTAACCATCACTGTAAACATACAGTTTCTGATCTGTGGGGCTATAATCAATACTCTGGATTGTATCTATCTTTTTATCCATAATGATACTAATTCTACCTTCTTGGCCAGTGCTTGTGTCATACATGTAGAAGATCTCCTCTTTCTTAATGTTCAATGGCCTTGTAGCATAAAGAACACCACATAACATGAAAGCATTGGAAACAGATGGCTTGTACTGTCTCGTCTGCCAAGTATTTAGCACATCAAGTGTGGTCTCATTGAGTTTGCTAATCACAATGTTGCCCACGTTATTTTCAGTTGAATATATTACCCATAACCCACTCTCATCCACGGCAAAATCTATGTCCTGCCATGCTACGCCTGCATAAGAGAAGCGGTTACCAATAGCAGCACCTGGAAGCTCCTTCCTCAAAACCTCCGTGTTTGTTTTTATATTGTGCTTCACTATATATCTCGAACTATAACTATGATAGTACAAATAATTTTTATAAAGGGCAGCACCGCTTCCTTCCCCATATGTTATCCTCCTTTCATATGTGTATTTAAACAGCAGCAAATCATCAAAGGAACTATAAATTCTGAAGTATTCTAAGTATCTCCCATCTGTGTTCAATGGTGCAACCCAATACAATTCTTTCTCTGGGTTAGAGGGATCGTAATCTCTACCCCAGGAACCATATTTGTAGGAAAATCCTCTCCAGTTCAGCTTGGCAACATAGGGCTGGCTAACATTCATCGGTCCACGGTGAATGCAGGTACCTGTAATTAAAGAGAAAAAAAAAACAAAACAAACAGATTTTCCAAATGCCATTACTAGGGGAGAGGTTTTGCAGACCGTAGGCTCTAGGCTGTGTTTAGTGAGGAACAGCTTTGTGACCAAGCTGAGACATAAATGCACAGCTTCAAGTGTAAAAGGCTCATTTAGGGCTAAGGTCAGCAACTGGATGGCACTCAGTGTTCCAAGTTGACTCAAAAACTTAGCAAAAAAAAAAAAATAGAATATATATTATTACAGTTATTTGGAAGGGGAGGTGGGGGATTAATTCACAGAAAATAAGTGTTCACTGTGCTGTTCCATACAAGAGACAGATTTCTGTTTCTATACCCATTTGAGGCAGGCCAGCCTGATGCAGTAGGAAATCCCTTGGAAAATACAATTTCAGAAGCATTTTAGGTTATTTTCTACCTCAGTGGAACTGAAAGCATGGGAGATGGGGGAAAAAAGAATGAGGAGCATTTGATTTCTGTGTATTTCGCTGTGGGAGGGGAAGAAAGGAGCAGCAGCAGCAGTAATTCCAGAGTCACATTTCAGATTAGCATTCTGCTGTCAGAATCACAGCTTTACAACTGTGTGTCACAGCCACATGGTGCCTTCCACCTCAGGCCCTCAAAGAAATCTGCAGACAGTAACAATCACAGCCCAGGAAATGTAGACTGATATTACTCTGACTTTTCATGTGGGGCGACTCTTTAGAAAATATGACTTCAAGCTGAACCAGAACAGCTCTGTTTTAGACACATCAACTGCAAAACCATTTTCAGGATCATGGAAAAAATAATTTGAATACAAGAAACAGTTTCCTTTTACTCATGCTGAATTAGTGACATTCCTGTTTCCTGATAAATTCTCAATATTGTAAGTCACTGGTAGGAAAAAACTTTCACTCAAAAATGTCCCTGGGCTTCTGATGAGTCTGAAGCTGCCACTGGCAAAAACCAGCGTGCACTTTTCCAAGTGTTAACATTAGCTTTTTGTATTACTGCCACAAAAGGGTCCTAGATTTTCCTCTGTAAGGTTGTCTTCACCTGAGGTAATGGAGACAGAGACACCAAATGGCTGGTACCAGCTCACAAGCTTATTGGCACTCCAATGTTTCCCAGTTCACCGGGATATTCTAGCTACTAGATAGTCTTCCTTATTAGAGATGGAGTATAGTATGAGTAGACCCAAGTCTCACACATCAACTAGTGAATAAATTAATGGCCACAAAAGTTGGTTGTTAATAATACCTCCCTCAACACAGGAACTCCATGCACTGACAGCTGTGGTGCTGATGAAAGTCAAGACTGTCTTTCGAGGTTTTAATACTTTGAGTGGGAACCATGTCATGATTTCTTTCAGATTCTATGACAAGAATGGCTCATAAGCTCAATCATATGAAGGGATGTCTGGCAAATAATTCACCTCTGTCTTAGCACAAAGAAGAAAGAGAAATAACAGAGAAAGAATTTATCTTTTGTCCTCAAAACTGACCATCCCTAAGCATGGCCAGACAATACTTATGAAGATGAATTGGAAACTCCTGAAACCACTGACAGAAAAAGTCTAGGAGACATTTTGTTCTCAAAGGCTCTGCAGTCTATCTCACAGAAGGAAGGAAGGAAAATTAGAGGCAGACCAATCTGAAGTATTCTACTTGGAAAAAGACTGGGAAACAAGATAATTGGTGAAAAAAATGAATGGTTGCAAATGCAGAGAAATCTTTTTCTGATCTGCTTTGCCCAGGGGAAAGGTGCTCTATCTGTGCGACTAGAAAACCTCTGTTCTGAATATTAGTAGTTAACCAAGCACTGACACTTGTGCCAATGTGTAAAGTCAATTTGGTCAGTGAAGTTCTGCATGTGTTCCCCTTTCTCAAAACATACTATTTCTCTGCTTCTACTCCATAACACCTTCACTCTTCACAGTTTTGTACTGTCTTACACTAGTGACTGTGACCTGAGGGACACATGATTCACCTGCAGCCTCCTCTCAACATCTGTGAGGAAGGTGGGGACCAGTTTTATACTAAATATAAATCACTACACTGATATAAATCCTTATGTCCCCAGGCCATGGTGGCAACATCCTTGGGGTCAGTATTGCCCATGGGAGCAGATCTTCATCACTGAATCTCCATGTGATGGCAGAGAAGGTGGCATGAATTGTAAACAATCCCATCTCCTCCCCCAGTCCCTTTTGTGTCCTGAGCTTCTTGCAGCTGAAACATGGCATGACCCTGGTTGAATGCTGCTTTCCTTCCTGCCACCAAGAATCCATTCGAATCAGCATTCCCGGCTCGGAGCAGATGAGCATTTAAGCATGCACTTAAGTGCTTTACAAAGGATGAGGCCCTGGAGCAGAAACCTCATTTCCAAATATAGCACACAAGGCAGGCACTGCTGTATGGCTGGCCAGGCTGCATCTCTGGAAATGGCACCTAGCATGTCTAGTAACATGGCCTCAGCACTTGGCACAGCTACCAGCATTTGGAGGTGCTTACACCTCAGCTCATGCAAGGGAAGAAAGCTAAGGCAGCCAGTGCAAAATGGCTTGCAGCCTGCCAACTTCATAAATCAATTTGAACTGGTTTTTTCTCATATCTCTATTATGTATTGCTACCTCCAACATGAGGACTTCTTTAAACCTGGTGACATATTGAATATATTACTGTGCTTAAATCACAGTAAACTTATCTCAGAATTAAATGGTTATTAAATGCCCTAAAACTCTTCATTTGTTTAAAAAAATATAGCACCGAAGCTTGCAGGTAGTGAAGCACTGCTAAACTCATCTATATGCGACCTCAAATAATTTTTCATGTCATTAAGCAGAACACAATTCCAGATTTATTTTAATAATTCATACATTGTTTCATAAATAAAAAACAAACGTGTGTTCAGCAGAGAGACCTTTTTTAACAAAAGAAATAATAAATTATTATTTCTTCCCTTAAAGAGATCTCTCTGCTGAACACTTGTTTGGTTTTTATTTATGAAACAATGAATTATTAAAATAAAGTTAGAAGCGTGTTCCGTTTTAATGACATCAAAAATTGTCTGAGGTTTCTATAGAGTATGTGCTTGATTTTTATTTCCTTGAAAATTCTCCCATACTTTTTTTTTTTTTTTTTTACAAAAAACCTCTGTGGTAGTCAGGGGTGATCTGTCTTTCATACAGGTTCAGAAGAATTCATTGTTGTTTATTTAATCTAAACTTGCCTCCCTGTCTAGATCTTGTGGGACAAAAAATGCACAAAGGAAACGAAGTGTCATGTAATTTTGTAAATATTAGAAGGTACTTGAAATAAATCCATATGCATTATTCAAACTTTCAAGTTTTTAACTCCTTTCTCCATTGTTTTGGGCCACTGATAAATGACGTCCTCGTATTTGTGCCTTCCTTTGTCTCGTGCTTATGTAGCAAACAGACAAGGGAAGGACTAGCACAGGTCCCTACACATACTTGTCCCCACATAAAGAACCAGTATCTCAGCTCAGTTGCATACTAATCCTTCTGATTCATCAGAAAAACAGCTCACACCTAATCATCAGGACTGAAGGGATCCTGACTTGCTCGGCTAACAGGCTGCAGAACTGAGCATGAGACACATCCTGCTTGGTCTCTCTTTTCCCACTTCACTCTGAAGCACTGGCAGAGCACATCAGCTTCTCACTCCAACAATACAAGAAAACATTCCAGCAGCCTCCTCCCACCAAGCAGCTGCATCTGATTGCAGAAGAGAAGGGACGACCCTTGGCCTATGTAGCCAAAGGTCACAAGACAAGGTGGGACCCAAACTGAAAGTAACTCCCATAAGGGGCACGGACACCAGTACCGGGCTGGTGCTGCATTCTCACACATGCTGCCAAGCACCAGATGTGCACCCTCCCCTCCTATCCAGATGTGGGAGCTATTACCAGCCTTACTAGGGCTTGAGATACTGAAGACAGAGCTTTAAAGGAAAGGCTCATCCTGGCTCCTCCTGTCTCACTGATGCAGGAAGACCCACAAAAACGCTCCAGTCTTCCACCAGTATCATGGGGGACAGACACAGGCTTACAGCGATGTAAAAGATGACCTATGTTGGCAACATTTAACAGGGCATGAGGTGGAGGGAGGTCTGGGTTTCATCTGACACGCTTTAAGACAACCAAGCAACTCAGGTCCTTCAGCTCAGCTCCCTCCAATGCCAGTGAATGAATGCGTGTGTCTCCAGGGGTAGTTCAGGAAGTCCTGGGGAGAACAACTGGCCAGCTCTTTTCAGATGCCTCTAGGCATATCTCTCTCTTTGTGTATGGATGCATTCGGTTCAAAACACAACCCAAAATATTCAGAAAACACAGACAGCTTGGGTCCATAGGAGGTGAAATATAAGCTGAGAGTGAAATCACTGTAAGACTCCAAATGCCTGAGTTTCAGAATTAGGCTGTTCCAGGTATTCCTCCTTCTGAGACCTACTCACCAGTAGCTTGAAATCCTTAATTTCTGAGTATATAAAATCCTGGGGGAAAAAAAACATTGCTCCTTTTTTACTTTCTTTCTATTTTGCCTTCGAATTCCATCTGACTCACTTCTCCCTGCTTCCTCTCTCAGATCATTTCAGTGAGACGTAACACAAAATCTTCTGCAGAGTCCTCAAAGGACCATCCTAGGGTCTTTTTTCTCTATACCTACCCCATGCAACCACATGAGATCAGCCCGAGCGAAAACAAATGGATAAATATTTCTTCCCACTGGAGTGGTGAGGAGAGAAATGCCAGGAACCACTGCAGATAGGAAAGCCAGTGACAATGACGGGGATGACTACCTATGTATCAGACACTTGGACACCCACCTCTCCAGTCAGAGCATAAGGCAAATGGAAACCAGTGATTTCTTTCAGCTACGTTGTTTGAGAACAGGCCTGCTCACTCTTAGAAATACAGCAGCAAAAGCCTTGGGGGACAGAGTCAGAGGGGTTGCGTACTACAGCAGTGCGAAGCAAGAAGCTTTAATTAAACTTGCATTTAGACTCATGATCTTAGACAGCTTGGGGATTAGCCAAGCTCTCTCTAGTTCATGCTGCCTACCCAAAATATGCAGGAGAGAGGATGAAGGGGGAAAGAAAAAGCAATCTGAAAACAGGACAAAGAGTCAGTTTAATACAAACATTATAAATATAACATGAACTAAAATCAGGGCAAGGCCAAGAGGTTTGGCAGGAATTCAAGGCATTCACGCTTGCAGAGAAAACATACGGAAATTGTATTCAAACACACAAATGGGTGCTAGAAAGTTCCAGAAGCCTAGGTGTGAGTGTCCATGCAGCACCTCCAAAATGACCAGCTAGGAAATGCAGCTCTCTCACATACTTACTCCATCATCCTAAGCAAAAACATCTCACTGCTTCTATGTGTTTTCAGATACAGTCTGCAGGACATGTAGTTGCTCTACAAAGTCCTCTGCACAGATGATTTTTGCTCCCCACCAGCCACACAAATTCACAATATGCTAGTCCTGTGTGGATTAGCAGGGGTCTGAGCCTACATAACACCTGCATTATCTGTAGAGCTGGCATCTCCCAACACAAAGAAAACTTGCCAGCCTACAACAGTTTCTTTGCCAGTCCTTTGTGCTATCCTCAGAGACCACACTCACCCTAAAGGAAGCCATGTGATAATGCACACACACACATCCTCCAACCCCCTCCCAGGTTCCTATCTCTGGACAGAAAAACTCACAGACAACACCAGAGGCTGTCCTCAGCTGAGGTCAGTGCTGGTAACTCTCGGGAAGTTGTTATACCAGGTAGGGTTTTGACCTCCTTTGTTCCTTTCTGCTACAAGGCAGTGTTGCCATATGCAAAGGTGCCTGAGCTAGCTGGGACACTAGTCAGGAATAAGGCAATGCTAATGCAATACCATTTTGGTACCAGATAAAGTCTATCCCTCTCCCTACTGTGCCCTGTGAAACAATGCTGAATAAGTCAATTACAGTCACAATTCCATGCAGTTACATTTACTCATCCCAGGGCTACCATCCTGCTCTAGACACGACTTGCCTATCCCTGCATGGAGCTGCACTGTGAAGTGTAGTCTCCCCTTTCCTACACAGTGAAAGCTGCTATGTCACACAGACACGCCAACAACTCAGAGGTAAAAGCAGCCCTCTCCTCCATCACTCATGGAAGGACACAGTATTCTTGTTCCGGAGCTCAGTACTTTCTCACCAAAACAAAAGCTTGCTGTAGGCTTGAAGAGAACGAGGTTGTTTCTTTCCACACACCATCGCCCTCAATAAATCAGTGAGATGCCCTTCAAGTACTTCTAAAACATTGTGGAGTTTTTTTCATTGAAACATTTTAAGCCCTTCCTTAAGGAGCAGAGAAAGGCTTTGAGATTTTTTACTGCAGGTTTTTGTTTCAGATTTCTCTCCCGTCTGATTCTCAGACAAGGTGTTACTCATGCATTCTGTCAGAGAAACGCAGCAACTGCTTGCACCGCCATGAAGCCCTAAGGAGGGACTGCTCACCCTAAGGGAAGCTTGTATTTCTGCCTCTCACCTTTCCAATGAGATGCTTGAACTAGCTGACCCCAAGTTGATGAGAGGTAAATGTTGGTAGGCGCAAATTTGTGTTCCTTGAAAACAGGACACCACTCTTCCTTTATTATAGGCTCCTCTAGCTGATTGTTAACCAGCTTGTGTGAAAAAGCAAGATTCTTCCCATGGGTATTGTATACAACACAGTGCTTTTGCTCTTACAATACTCTGCCTAAAGGAACCCCTTGTGTATAAAACACTCAGGGGACCAACACGGTTTTAAAAATCCTCCTGTCTGTTAGCAAGTGGGATTCTTGACCTGGCATATCTAATCTAGTGTTTCCTAAATGTTTTGCTCCAGTATATCATATCTGACTCTCAAAATTTCTCAGACTATGATTCACTCTCAGTGTGATTTTTCAAACTGAACACAATGTCAAGACAAAAGTTCTTTCAGTTATAAACTAATTACCACACACCACATAACTCTTATCACCATTATATTAACTGCACTCTGGGAGCCACTGCTCCAGTGCTCCAGGCCCCAGAATACAACCTTTCCTAGTTAAGAAAACTATGAAATTTTAGTTCCATTGAAATCGGTAATACAGCTCCCCCTTATTTCCCTGAGACCAGAATTTTTCCCCAGGTCTCTTGACCACCTGTTTTAGATCTTTTGCCTGTGAAGCAAAAGTAATCTTCATGCAAAGCTCCCTTCTGAAGCTTGCATATCAACAGCTTTAGTACATCAACAGTTGCTCATACATTTTCCAAGCAGCATTAGAGCAATATTGCCATGACACAGGTCACTTTCACAGGAACAACTAAAAATCAAAGCTAGTTTGTAAAAAAACATAGTTTCCCCTCAGGTAATTGTTCTGAAAAGAAAAAGAGAAGAGGGATAGAGATTCACTTTTCACACTATAGGTAAGAGGAAGACTGCAACTCCTTCCAGCTGAAAACAGCTACTGTTTTTGTAAGAATTTGATTCCTGTCTTCATTTTCCTTTTGAACCATTGATGAAACATTAGGAGCTGTCTGCTCAATTTTTCAAGAGCTAAGAAGTATCACTACAGTTGTATTTAATATTAACAAAGGGAAATCTCTGCATTTACAGTTCTGTGTATTATATTATTTCTTATGTGTTATCCAACAGAAATGCTTACCTGGTGGGAAATAAGGGGGTGTTATAATTTTGGTTGCATTCTCTTCACACTCTTTCAATCTCTTCTGCAGAGACGCAATTTGTTGACGAATTGCAAGGACATTGTTTTTGTCCAGTGATTCCAGTTCATTTACCAGTATAGTCAGATTGGTGATCTAGAGGGGAAAAAAAGACAGCACGTTTAATGTCAATGTTATTTTACAGATATTTGCAGGCAGCTTGATCAGGTCACAGAAGACACTACAGGAAAAGGTTCTAAGAAATATCCCTAAGAATAGGCCTTCTCCTCCTAGCCTCAGCTTGACATTTTCAGCAGAGTATGTGACCACAAGGATATGCTTTAAGACTAAGTTGTATAACGGGATGCAAAAATACAGTGTTATTTTACACATAGTGTAAAAATATCCAGAAGTCTTAGGCAAGTACTAGCTGTTAAATATAAAAAGTACTTATTCCAGCCTTACAAAAGTACCTGCAAATTTTATTTGCAAAGATAAATAGTGTTTTTAATCACCTGCTTGATGATCTAGAGGACAATGGAGCAAATGATATTTTGGGTTCCATCTGAAGTAATTATTCTCTCTAGGTGAGTGATTAACTACAATTTTGAAAATGTGATTTATAGTCTGCTGGGAAGGTGATAGTCTTTCCTACTTCTTGATTTCATATTGATTGGGCCACTGCCTTAGCAACCAGCAGCTAATTTTTTAATTATCTAAATTAAAGCATAGAGGCTTTCAAGCATGGGGGCCTGTAAATTAATATTTATTATAATAATTTAATCAGTTTGTGTGTTTAACATGATGAAAAATTTTTAACTTTCAGGCAGATATTTGTCAAAACCAGAGTGGTCTCCATTTGCTTTGGGGTTTCTTTACTTTTCTGTGCTCTCTATCAAGGAATAAGATGTCAATACATTTAAGGTCAAACTTTCTTTTAATTTATGCTGATGAAATGCTAAAATAATTCCACTGGCTGCAGTAGAGACAGACTACATTTCGTCAACCTAAACACTAAAGAGAGAATAGACTATCTGTGTATTTGAACCCTCTGTGGCTAATTAAGACCTTGGCAATACCTCCAAATATATTTGCTCAACGATGGCACTGCTTCCAACAAGGCTGGGTTTCAGCTGAGTGACCAGTCTCTCCAGCTCACTGATTTCCACTTTCAGTAACTGGAAGTCCAGTTCGGTGTAAGATACACCACCCGTCTCCACTTGATGCACTCTGATGGTTAGATTGAGGATTTGCTGCTGATACAGTTCAATTCTTTCTGAGTACTCCCTAACCTGAAAGAAAGAAAAAAGAGATACATATTCTAGTCCAGGTTAGCAAATAAGACAAGCCTGTTTGACATCCTTATTATATTTCTGAGTACTCTATGCATAGCTTCCACATACTTGCCATGTATATTCTTCACATAAACAGCATAAATGAAATTCTCATCACATACATAAAAAAATATGAAATTTAACCCTCATTTATTGTTGGCAGTTTCGCAAAATCCCCTCAGGAATGCCTGGGGATAATGGAAGGCAGAATTCTACTCACAGTCTTCCATTTTTTTCAATTCTTTGCCGATATTGTCACTGTGAGCTAATTTTATCCTCATTATGCCAAGAACTTACATTGGTGAAAATTTTATTAGGAAATCTGCAGTGTATTATCTCTCAAAAGAAACCACAGAAGGCTGCAAAATGCAATAAAGAATTCCCAAGTTTTTCAACTTCATTTCCTATTAATTCTGAATCCAAAGAGGACTTTACCCTGTGTACATTTGAATTGTGTCAAACGTTGGCAGAACTGATTTGATGCTTGTCTTTGGGCAGGGCGAAAATATTTAAAAACAGTGTTAAAAATCAAATCTGGTTTAAATGGAAGTGTTAAATATATGGCAGGCTTTAGCTGAAGTAATTTATATAGCAGCCTTTTCAGTCTTTGAACCATTAAATAGTTGTCCAAATAAATATATTTTCACACATATATCTGCTGAGGTAAAGGTCACAGCACAAGCATTGTGATGCAGGATGTTAAGAATATTATATGGATTTGGGACTTCCCTTAGAAATGTTAGTTCCTTGCAATTTAATGCCTTGGTAAAGGGGCATAATTTTTCTCCCATATGCTTCATAGAAGCCATGTCTCTTTTCCCTTAAATCAATATCATTATATCACAAAAGATAAGTAGGAATAAATATAAATAGTTTGTTGCACTAGCAACTTCATATTTATACACTCAGATGGTATTTGTGCCTCTATCTGCAGCACTGTAATTTCCATAACTATTATTTCTTCAGCTGAAAGACTTAGCCTACATCTTCTCAAGCATTCTTTCATTATCTTAACATTAAAAAAAAATCAGTACTTTTCCCCATTGTCTCTGAAATCCTGCCATGGTGTAAAGACCATGGACTCCCTGTTTTTCTGTTCTGGCAGCAGCCCTTGAGACAGGGACCAAAAAAGGCCCCACATTTATCAAATAATTCCTTTCAATCTTGACTGAATGCCTTGTGTACCAAAGAGCAGGTACGGGAGCTCATGGCATGGAAATTCATGATGAGGATCCTTTCAGATCATAAGTTATTTAGTGATGTGGGTTAAGAAGGAGAAGCGTAAGAGTAGATCCTCTGTTCAGAAGTATAATTATCAATAATGGCACAACTACACTGTAAATCTTAACCCACTACAAAAACCCTGCATGGACATACACAGCATACACCGAAACCAGGATGCTCAGTTCCATGTATTTAAATCTGAGTTTGAAACAGATCTTCTGTTCTAAATGTGTGCAGCCAGACTTTGAGCTGCTCGAAACTGTCAAGTTTCCACAAGCTGTAGCAGAAGCACCCTGGCTCACAGCACTGGATGCTCTAGATCTCACAGGTCAAGCCAGGATAACTTCAAGTTATTGATTACAATTAAGAATCAAAAAATAACAGCCTACAAATACTTAGACCTAGTTCCTTGTAACTGCCTGGCAACAGTGATAGCTGAGATCCCTCTTCCTAGCTGCCACCATCGTCTGGTAGGGAATAGTAGGAAGAACCAAATAATGCTTTTGGAAAAGCCAGAGGTAGTTCGACCTCACACTTTCACTGATCACCAAAACCAGTTTGGAGTTGAAAGAGAACCTCAAAAAAAAAAAATCATCTGGAAAAATTATTCAAAGGTAAATGTTTAAACTGTGTGTCTAGAGTCTGCACAACAACAACAAAAAAAGAAAGAATATATGATTACAGCCTGAGAAGTATGAAGCAAGTCCATTTTTGAGCAAAATTGCACTGCTGTGTGAAGCTATGTCTATCACAGAGGTATCTGGAAATCTGCCCACTTATTAATAACCTTTCTCACACTAATACTGGTAATAATAATGCAATACAGACCAAATCTACAAACCACTGAAATAAACAGGCTGATGGAATTAGTGATGGCTACTCATTAGTGAGAAACCTGTGAATTTGAAGTTTTCTCCAGGGTTTTCAGAGCCTGGACAAAATGCTGAGGGCTGGAACAAGGCATACATAGTTATTTCAGCCCTGACTGCAGAATGCTGCAAGACACAGAACCGAAATTCTCCTCCCATATTAGAGGATTTTCACTCAGTCAACCATCTAGGTCATTTAAGGACATGTCAACACCATCCAGCAGAGTATAGCTGAGCCTGAACTAGCTCCATCACTCTGCAGTGCTCTGCACAGCCACACCAGCATCGCAGTGAACTTAAGCTAATAGCTCCCCTGGAGAATTATTGGACAAATAAAATTTTCTCAGCAGTGCTGCACTAACAGGTCTATACTGCTTTTGCAGATAAATCCAGCACGCATGTTATGCATTGCAGTGCTCTGCGTGGAGATTCCCACCTGCTCAGATCTGGTTTAGGAGTTTCTGTGGGTTAGAAATATCAGTTGAAAGAAGAACACGATGTTGCTCTGTTGATTGGCAGATAGATTTAAGCAGCTTGTAATCCCTGCTCTTCTAGTGCATCTACCTGCTGGGGACTGGCTGTAGTCTCTTGACAGGATGGCACAGAAATTCTGTGCATATCCTATATTTAGGGATACAGACCAATAACTAGTATTGATCGCTGCTGCATTTGTCATAAAATCCTAAAGTAGGGAACGATGAGTGCATAGGGCCTGGATTAGCCCTCTATGGGAAGAAAATGGAACCACGTGAGGCATATGTAAGGAAAAAAATCCTCAGTTTCAGTTTTTCCTCCTGTCCAAGCATTGTCACCTTTGTTTAATGAAAAGGGCAGGAAAAATCTGCAATGCTCATTTACTGTGTCATTTACCTGCAACTGGTATTTATCAAAATAGGTTTTGCAGCATGCAAGCAGACACTTCTACAGCACACATTTGGAGAGTACAGAAGGGGGAACAAAGGTGCAAGATGAAGATGTAAAAGAAAAAATGTGGGAGGAATGAGGGAAGATAAGAAAGAAATTACAAACCCAGCAACTTTATAAAATCACTCAGCCCAGGACACTGGCTTCAGGCAGGCTTGACCTCTACAGAGCCATAAGGAGCAAGGCTGGCAGTCTGCCTTCTGTGATGGAGAAGAAGTATGTTACAGGTTAACCTGTTTTGAAAAGCAGGGGGCTTTTTCACTCCTGTTTCTGTCACATGAGAATGTTCTGGCCATCGTGAGCCATGTTCTGAAAGTCACTTTCTCTCCTTGTGATCCTGTGCTGATCCACCCCTGCTGTGGAAGTGTCCTCTCCCCTTTCCTACTGAGAGGAGCAGCCAATTCCCACTTGGCTTTAAAAGGTTAATTTTCTTCTGTAATCATAATTATGCTGGCAAAGGTTGATGTGACAGAGGAAAAATTAGTCTGGTATTTTCAGCCTACGGTTTGTACTCACTTGGCACATGAGAGCATCTCTTTTCTGCAAGCTTCCTTGCCTGCTGATTCTATAAAAGGACCCCCTTGCTTTTTGAATTAGCCAACAATCAGTCAAAAGGTTAATGATTCAATCAGGTTGTTTATCTGGGACTTCTAGCACATGGAAAGCATCCTTAAGAGGGTCCAATACTGCAGGTCTTATCCAGGAAAATTTCCCATGATCTTCAAAAGGTGTTTTGAAGAGCAACAAAAACATGGATTATGAGAGTCAAAAAAGGAAGCATTCAGTAGAAATTCCCACTTCTATGGTGAGACTAGGTTGTCTGAATGCAATTCCCTAGGAATTTGCTCAGGATCATTTCTAGTAATGATCAGTATTGAAAGCTTGGGTATCCTCCATTTCATTATTTCCTTGTCTCTACGAGTATTATCATGACTGAAGTAACATACAGGATTGCATAAGGATTTTTTCTACAATTGGAAAGGTAAAGAATTTTTGAGCATGGAGATTTATGCATCACAGGATCTCAGGCTACTTAAGTTCAGATATCAATAGGGCAATGCTCAACAACTCTCTTCTTTCTGCAAAAAAATATAGAACATTATAACTGAGAAAACTTACACACATAAATTTACGCCAAAATTCAATCTGTTCATTTCAATTTCTGACCTAAAGTGTCTCTTTGCCCATATCACACCAAAGTATATGTCACACTTCAACTAGATGCATTGTAACACTGCTTGGCTGATTGGTCTCGACAGGAGGAAATTCAGTGAAGCCTGAGTTAGGTCAAGAATTGTTACTGTCTGCAGCGAGAATTGCAAGTCGAGGTCAGTGTCTACACTGTGGTACACTGCTGGGCATGGAAGGGTAACAACAGTCACAGCAGCTCACACCAGCTGGCAACGTAGACATTAAAGTCTAGGGTGGGAACTCAGCTTGCCCTGAATTTAGAGGTGAGTTTCAGGTACAAATCTGGACACCTAATTTTAGGTATTTATAGTAACCTGTGTCTTTATATGAGCAAGATGTCTGAACTCATTGGAGATCTGACACACAAAGAGGCCAAGCAGCACTTGAGACGCTCCACATATCTGCCTGGCACTAACCTAAAGGAAACATGCACCATTCCGAGGAAAATACCAGTAAGAGATAGGTTACGCCAGGGCAAGTGACTGGGAAAGGTGGTACACAAACACCATGAAGAATAATGCCAATTTTTGGCTGGGACTCATGCCCCTCATCCTGTCCCAGCGCAGTTACCTTCAAATGCTAGCACTGACCACAGTGAGAACAGTATGGGAGCCTGAAATCTCAGGTGATTTTCATGGCTCACTAACCCTGAGCTGCACTTCCATGCTCCAAGGGATCAGGTAACTCCTGTGCTTGAAGGCAGCAGGACTTATGTCAGTTTGCCCTTCACATGCCTGCTGACAGCTGAATGTGTTTCACTGTTAGCTCCAGTTCTTTCAAAACAAACTGAACTGAAAGATCTTGCCACAGGATCCTACGCCTGTTGTTGTGGGTTTTATGCACAACTTCTTATCTGTTCTTGATTATACCAGAGGAGGGTTATGAATATTTATGATTAGAATTTATAATTTAATGCTTTGCCTTTTCTGCTGATTAATTCAAGGACACTTCATTTCTTAAGATGCTTGGTTTCCAAAGAAAACTCTTTCTGCTGGACACTAAATCTGAATCCTGAATATTTATCTACTATAAAAAGTCAAAGGCAGATTCCTGTCTTCAAAGGCAGCTTCACCCAGTGCACTTCAGCATGTGTAGGTTTGCCCGAGTTCCTCAAAAAGTGGATCCCAATTCATGCAACAAGCAGCCAAAGCAGTGTAAGGTGTGTTTGTCTTCAACAGAAATGCATAATTCAGCAGTCTCACTGCCACAGCTTCAGATGTTGACAAGAAAGAATTTTTTTTATTATTTATTTATTTATTTTTCCCTGTGAGAGTAGAAGCAGTGAAGGGGCAAATATTCACCTACTTCTTCACTCTGGGCTGTGGTGACCTTTCTCCTCTTTCCCTTCACTGCCTTCTCACAATCTGGCTGGCTTGATACAAATAATAACACATGAAAGAGCAGGAGGCTTGGCTTCCTATAGCATCATGTAGCAATCACAAACTAATAAAACTGAGCCAAAAGAGGAAAAACATAACCATTCTTCCAAAACACACCATATGTCTCTAGCTGAAAAGGCCTAGAAAAGAGACCTGAGAATATTCAAATATATGACATGTTATTACAATGTCAAGATTAGAGATTTAATCACCTTTCTCCTTGTTCTTATAAAGCCCTCTTTCCAACTGTTTGAAAGACCCACCACAGATAAATGCTGAGTGCTGTACTTTTTCATAGGCAACCATTTTTCAGAAAAGATGCAACTGTTGTTTTTAAGACAAAAGTACACCTTACTTTGGAAAGCTCTGTCTCAAACTTCACCGAGAGCTCTGTTGCTATAATTTCCAACTGCTCAGCCTTCTGCACTGGAAAGGTGGTATCCGGCAAGTACACAGAGCACTGACAAGTTCCCTCGTCATTCACAGAGCCGGACACGTTGGCAAAGAGCTGCAAAAACAAATTGGTAAGAAAACAAGTGTTAATACTCTTCTCTAGAATCAGCACCAAATAATTTCTGGCAATAATATGAGTTGTGCCAATCATGAGATCAACAATTTCTTTACTAGTCATCTTTCACCTTTTTCTTCCAAGGAACTCAAAATATCTAGCAATTTTTATGACTCATCCTTACAAATCTCTCTAAAAATAGTTAAATATTGCTTTAAAGATTTTACCATTGGAAAAACAGAGACATATAATAGTCGTTACTTTCCCAATCTTGTGGACAATGTTCCTAAGATAATGAAATAACTTTTCCAGCAGATAGTAAAGCAGGTAGTAGCAAGAAAATAATAATGTAGTAAGTTAGGTCTTACAGGTACTAATCTATTCATCTAAATTGGTTGAATCATTTAGTCATTTAAATGCATAGAGAGGAAAACACTGAAATAGAACTAGTAACAGGGAATGTTTTGAAAAGAAAAATCTTTCATTTGAAGATTTGCAGCCAGCCAAACAGACATGTGCATTTAATTACACAGCACTGAAGGTGATTAATTAAATATGCAGGTTTGGCCTAGGGTAAAGATTCTTATTTTGCTACAAAATATTGCTTATAACACCCACACATCACAGCCCACCCATCCATCCTTGTGGATACCTGGCAAAGCTCTTGCCCATGAATCGCCTGTCCCAGTTGTCTGCATGCTCACAGCATCATCACTGAGAAATGTGCACGAGGTACAAAAAGGTCAGGGCTGGCACCTCCTGATCTTGCCATAATTTAAATTTACAGGCAAGGTACACTGCATTCTATAAACACAGGGCTGAATACTGAGTGTGTTCGGAACAGTTCTTTTTTGTTTGTCAACAAAATGTTTCTAATTCATAAACCTATCACAAATTTATTAATAAAGATATTTGATGTTACTTTAAAATATTCTGGCACACACTTCAATGCAACTGCATATTTTAAAGCTACAGACTTGCTCTTTAAACACATTTCTTTCTATAATCTCTTCTCCTGCCTTGCAGAAATCCCAGTGTTATTCATGTGTTTTCTCTTTTTCTCTCTCTCTCTTAAAAATAAACAAGCAAACAACAAAACTATGTCCTGAGAGCTGACATTTCAGCACTTCTTCTCTTGCTTTTCCACAGTGGTTTCAACTAATGTCCTTACTGAAAAACCAGCCAAGGGCACACAGTGACGGCCAGCAGCAAAGCTGTCTTGATCTGTGAGCCCAAAAAAAGAGCAGCAAGCAGGAATGATCCCAGTTCACACTTCTGGCAACCTCTTTACTGCAGCCACAACAAACAGCATGCATCTTATTTTGAAAGAAAGCGTGGAAAGTCGTTTTATCTGTGTTATTCAAGCACCATGGGCCTTAAAACTTCACTCAGACTACTGAAGACATTTAACATGAAATGAAGCAGAGAAGTATCTCATGGCATTCCAGAATGTCCCAGCACATAACTTCCATTGATTTCTCTGCCAGGCAGATTACCAAAGCACTTTTGAAAATCCCACTGAGAACACATTATGTCTAAGTTTCCAAGTATTTTTGAAGATATGGCTATCAGTATGTAAATTACTATGAAAAACAAGTTCCTAAATCACTTAGATATTTTCTACACCTCCGAGTCCTCAGCACATGGGCATGGATGGGATGGCAGGCAAGTTGCTCAGCAATAAAAAAACAAACAGATGGGAGAAACCAAAAAGAAGAAATAAATGTGGCTTAGTGAGTACATGGGAGTTTCTCTGAGACTGCTGCACATTGGCATGCTAATTTTTGTGTGGAAGGTATTGTATTCTGTTCCTCCTGTGTGTAACACAAATATGAGTACATGTGTAAACGAGAGAGTATGCTATGCATTGTATAGCATAGTGTCTGCTATACCTTTGTACGCATTATACACTCTGCTGTAAACTACAGTTTTGACTGTGTATACTAATCAGTTTTCTAGACTTACCATGCCTATTGTGCTAAAAAAAAAATCATAAATATATTCAGATATCTCCCCAAAAACCTGCAACTCATGCTTTTAACCCTTCTATGAAAAACAATCATTATATTTTAACATTTGATTTAGGAAGGAGCTTTGAGTTGAAGGAAGAGATTCACTGCAGTAAGTGCAGTTTATATCGAAGCCAGTTTCCCCAAAAGAGTAGACAGCCTGGGCAGACAGAACTGCTTCCATTCTTCCATTGACATTACAAACATTGGGATCATGATGTTGACAAGACCAAGAAGCATTGTTTAGTTAAAAGCCCCTTGGGTCAACAAGTGCTTCAATCACAATATAATACCAGCCAAATGACAACCATGTAAAAAAACAGTCTTCCGTCATCCTGTAGAAAAATGCATGAGATAGACTGCTACTTTTGATGTAGTTGTATGGTTTTTAAAGTTTAATAATTTATACAGAATGCTTAAAAGAGAGCAAACTGTCCTAGCCTACAGCAAGGACTTGACAGCAACATTTCACTCTGCAAAATTAAGCTGTTACATATACATATTTGAAGCTAAGAGAAATGTTCCTTTTCCACATCCCTTCAAATTAAGAAAAGGAGTAGGAGCGAGCAGCTACTCAATTTTCTGAAAACCAGGAAATTTGTCACTGTAGCCTAGTGACATTCACAGTTCTGAAGCAGCTATTTGCTCATCCTAAGACAAAGAATGAGATCCCCAGAAAGCACATGACAGGGCCACAGCAGGGACAGAAGCCACCTCAGCTGGGCAAGGAGATTTGGGTTTGGGTCCTGCTAATCAGACTCAGAAAGAGAACCCTGACTCCATTTAACTTTCTAAATGCTCTACTGGAGCCAGAGACTCAACTCTGTCTCAGAAGAGGTCCCTTCACACATCCCATATGCCCCACTGGGCTTGCCTGGACATACAAAAGATCTGCTGTGAAGCTGTCTACCACTGCCAACCTCATCTGGTCCTAGGCTTTGGATGAACTCTGTTTCTGACTATACTTTGCAGGACCATACAGTGCAAGTGTGACCCATTGAATCTGCTCCAAAGTGAACATGTTATTAAACAGTCATTGATAGAGAGGAGGAAAGAAACCAAATCCTGGAATCTGCAGACTATGGACTTAAGCACTGTACCAGAAGGCACAGAAATAAGATTCAGGTCCTCCTACCATCAAACAGCTGATAATATTTTAACTAGGTAGAACAGGGAGAACCAAGATTTTCTCACTCCCAGCAACCACAAGTGGGCACTCCTTAGAAGATACTTTCAAGGCCCTGTTCTAGTTTACGAGAGAAGATTTCCTCCAGGGAGGCTGTAACCACCAAACTGTTTGTCACACTGGCATCAAATCCCCAGGGCCCCATCTGTTTTACGTCTGGGGTCCAGTTCACTAGTTACAAGGTTAATGCCAAAGTTTTGGACCTGACTTAAGGCATTGAATGACATGGTAACAGTAGTGATGATTTTGGAGATTCACTACTTCCTAAAGTACTGGATACACAAAACATAAATGCTTTTTCCAGGCAGCACAACTGGCTTACCTGTGTCAGAGTTAAGTCACTAAGTGACTGTGTAGCATTTAAAGAATGGGACACAAGTTCCTAAATTTGGTCTTTTTTGGACTATATTGAAGAATAGTAATGCTTATACCTTTGGGGAAGTCTGCAGTTTGCCATTCGTATTCCTAGGCTGCATCAGATATGGAAGCATCGTACTGAGATGAGTGGTCTGAAAAGCAAAGGAAAGACTTTTTTAGTGTGATTTCCTGCATATGGCACCATCCCTTCCCCACCAGTAAGCCCCCGTCCTGCAGCTCCAAAGCACTTTGATTTTATTATGGGAGCCATCCCAGGCAACTGTAAAATTTCTGATCTGCTGCTGAGGCGACAGTTTCCCTGGGCACAATGTCACTTCACAGGCACCTCTTCTTGAAGAAAGGCTCTGTGTGACCAGAGAAAGGCAGGGGATGCTCAGCCTGTCCAGGAGGTGTGAGCTGAGGCTGTGACAGGCAACCCTGGCAGATTGCATGGCAGTCTAAAAGGACAGTGCCGTGCCCCTCTGCCCTAAATCCAGAGAATACTGTCCTCCCAGCAGGAATGTCTCCTCCTCACCACCCAGCTCATGCTCCAGCCTCTAAGCAGAGGACTCGCTGCCCCTTTCACACCAAGCTGTCAGGCTGTGAGCTGTGATGGCTGGGGAACTTGTCCCACTCCGCTACTAGCACCACAGAGGTGACAGCATCCAACCGTGGAGAGGGAGCGCTGGGAGAAGACACCACACTGCCAAGGATATAGCCAGATCCACCTTGGCAGCCTTTTATGCAGTAAGCCTAAATACATCCCCTTTAACTTCCATCTGTGGCTGCCGCCTGCCTTTCTGCCACAGCAAGGACAGTGGCTCTCACCCTGGCACCGTACTGGGGGTTACCACGTCCACACACAGTGTGAAGAGCATGGTGCATTCCCGTGATGCAGCACAGTCACCCATATTGGGATCTCACCAAAACCTGTGACAAACTAGGAACTGGAGCAAGACACCCTCAACATCAAATGGTGTAACAGACAGAGCATCAAATGGGCTGTCCCTGCAACAGGACATTCACCGCTGGGTCTTCCTGCATTTCCCAAATCCCAGCTGGAACCCTATTCCTGAGCCAGGGAATGGTGGGGAAATCCAAATGGCCGGCAAAGGGCAGGTCTATTAAGTGGCACAGTGTAAACAAGCTTTGTGGGACAATTTGCCAAATAAACCCTCTTGAACAGGCATTTGTGTGTTCATACGATTACACTGAACATGATGGGCAGCTGGTAGCAATTAAGAGTGTTAGGGCAGAGCATCACAAATTGTGCAAATTACACAAACTGAGGACTAGCTTAAAGCTAAGAAGACTAAGGAGGAATTTCTCCCCTATTAAGCTTTCTACCCTCAGCTTATCAACAGATATTTACACCTCCATCTTGAATTTTGCAACTTTTCAGTCGTTGAGCAGATAAAAGCACCTTCCCAGGAGGTGTTAACTTCACTGCCTGCATCCACAACACTCCCAAACTTCAAAAAATGTAACTAGGGGCACACAGGAATTTTCTGGTTAGTGACTAAACCACATAAATCAGAAAGAATTATTGGGAGCCAAAATGGTTTTTTTCCAAAATTTTAACCAATAAATACCAAGAGGCAGTCATTTTGGGTCAAACAAAATTATTTGCTTTGCTTCATTTGAAAAAGCTCTTAAGCTATTCACAAACTCTTTTTCTTAAAATTGAAGCATCATTTTAAATTTTAAAAAAATTTAAAAAGACAGTACAAAATCAAAACTATCTTTCACTAATATAATTTTTTGCTTTAAAAAAATTTTTTTAAAAGTTTCCTCCCTTCCCCCCTGAATTTGATGTAGCTTTTTTTGGGGGGTTATCATGGGTTTTCTTCTGATTGATTCAGTCTGCTTTGAACTTCTCTCTTGCCCAACCAGATACAATTTTTTAGGGAAGGGGGAGAGCACCTAACAGTAACCAACCAATACGGCTTTCATGTGCCTGGTCACAGAGTATGACAGCAATCATGCAACTGGGAAAGCTCCCACCTCCCAGCTCCTTCCACATCAAAGATGTGGATCTGTTCCTGCTACAAGCCCTTGCTAATTAATTAGAAGCTACACAGAGCATTTAATATCCACTCAGATTCTCACTGGGAGTTGCACTCATCTAACCAAAGGCAGAATTTGACTCTGACTTTAAACCTGTGCCTCACTTTTACATTTATTACCCAGTCCCTATACATTAGCTGGGGAGAGGATGGAGGAATACTTTAAACTTTCTCCATGTAGAGAACTCAACACTTGTCTAATAATTTTCCAGTAACCTTAAAAGAATTTTCAGCAATCTAAACTATGTGAGAAGACAAGAAGGCACCAAAGCTCAGGTTATGAGACCCCCATTTTACCTCTTCTGCTGCTGCCGTCATCCCAGCCAGAGCACTCATGCTCTGCATGAGGAGAAGCACAGCCACCTGTGTGTGCTTCATCTTCTCAGCCAGCAGATGTGACAGCAAAGGGAGAAAGGATGTCTTTTATAGTAGAGTCTGGGGATTTCCCCAACCAAACCTTAAGGAACTTGCATGATTTTTTTACAGTTTTTGGGTAAGTAATGTCATAAACTCATATAATAACCAAATTACTAACGTACAAAGAACACATAAGTTACCATCATAAATTAATTGTGTCCAGTTTTCTAACAGGAAGCCTTTCCCATGGAGTACGGTATCTGATCTTAATCTTAGTTCTATAGAACATCAGGTGCTTATTTGCTACGAGAGTTAAACAGACGTTCCCCTTACAGTGACTCAATCATAAAAATTCTTGTAGATTCTTTGAAGATTCCGTCAAAGTTATGCAGACAATACAGGTCTTTGTGGCATTCATTACTTCTTATATGTACAGAGAAGAGCAGGTTGGGCTAGACTGCTCACACACCAGAACCACGTTTCCCTTTTCCCAAAGGCCTACAGACGTTTGCCAGTAGTAAAATACCCAGAGATCTCTAAGCTTTTCAGTTCCCTTGATTCTCACATAGCACAGGTGGGACACAGACTACCTCCCATTTCATTCCCAGCGGGTTTCTGTGTCATGTATTAACACTATGTGCCCATTAATGCTTACTCGTGCATTAACACCGTGTACCCATCAATGCTTACTCACCTGCTCTCTTTTCATGGAGTTGCATTCCACCTGACCACAATGATTCACTGTCCTGTCTCTAGAGCACTGATCCAGAGAAATGAAAAAAGGTCACATGTAATTAGCATGGTCCCTACACTCCCCAGCTGTGCCACACCGCCGTATGAGAGGCAGTGAGCCGCCTGCAGTTCTCACAGCACCCAACCCACCGTGGGAATTCTCCACTCCCAGCAAGCTACTACCTTGGTAGAGTCAGCTGCAAGCCTCCACTTGTGAAGAAGAAATTAAAATTTCTCTCCCAAGTTCTTTGGATCACTGGGAAAATGAGCTTGGTGTTTGGAAGGAAGGTTCTAGTTGGGTCTAAGGAAATGGCTATATCTATGCACTTGTAAAAGTCAAAAAGTCCCTAGACCAAAACATGACCATGAAGAAAATGCCATTTTCCTTTTCCTTCTTCATTCTGTCAGGCTTAGTTCTTCTACTGAGTCAGCAATAAAAGGCTGTAGCTGTGCCTGAGTGGAGAAAGTTTTAAGGAGACCCTTATTCCTTTCCTGTGTTGGTGGGCAGAGGTCAGGGCAGGAGCAGCAATACTTCTGAGCTGCAGTGCTGCCTCATACAAAACTCATCTCCCTGGTGAGGAACTCCTAAGGCTTCCTTGTATTACCATAGCACTATCAGCTCCAGGTGACAATGGGAAAGCTGAGGCTTAGGGCAAATCCATACTAGAAAACTCTTGAGAGAAGTCATGTCCATTGGGGTAACATGTTTTTAACCACAGCTTTGCATAAGCATAAGCTTCCTGACATAGTCACAAGGCTGGCAGCAGCATCTTGCAGGGTAAGGATATAATAATTTCTTGCAAAGACATTTTTTCACAGCAGAAGCTGCATCTCTACTGGAGGATTTCATGGCTAATAATTCAATGTAAGATAGACAAGACCTGGAAGGCATGTGATAATGTGTAAGCAAAAAGAACCAGAGCCATGCTGGTACAGCAAGAAAATGAATCCAGGCTTCTTCCTCTCAGGTTACAGTGGTGTGCTTTCCTGGGTAAATCACAGTGCTGTCAAGGGAATGGAGAGAATGATGCTGTAAGTACAGTCAGGGCTAAAGCCCTGAGCTCCAAGAGAAGCAGACTGGCCCCCATCAGAGCAGCTGACAGCTGTGAAATATCCTTTGCACTATAAGAAAAACTCTTTGGCCACACCAGAGCGGAGTTCAGCTGCAAACCAGCACATACATGTTGCAGACAACTGTTAAGCCTATGCTGGCCAAGTTACCTCTACTCTCAGGCTGTGATATCATGATATTGCATAATTGTCACTTCCTTCCCAGACTTTTTTTTTTTTTTTTTTTTTTTTTTTTTTTTTTTTTTTTTTTTTTTTGAGGGAACCAACTGATTTCCATCCAAAACCGAGAGAAATCCTGGAAACAAATCACTCCCAAAAGGTGTCATGGATGAGGGTTTGTTCCTTATCAGCCCAGCCTGGTCCTAACCAGCCCTCCAACTCCTGATATAAGCCCTTCTATCACATCTCTTGTTATGGAAATACCACCCTGGTAGGCTTCAACCCGTGCCTCAGGTTATTTCTGGTGGTCCAAACAAAAAGAAAGCCCCACACCAAAAAGACCTACACAAACTCACATAGAAAAGTAATGGTCACATCTTAGCACCAAAGTGCCCAGAAGAAATCTAAAAGGACAAGTGTTTCACCATGTGGATACATGGGAAACCACCAGGCTGTTGGAAGGGAACAAGCTCTGAGCAGCATACAAACAGGCCACTTTTCCTGAGGACCTGGCATTATTCCCAGCGGTGAATGCATTTAGCAGGATAGATGAATCAGCAAGGGAAAGCACAACACAGAGACACCGGTAAATCGAGCTGACAGTACAGATGTATCTGTACATATGAAGGCTCCAGATGAGTAGCATGCTCCATGCCCCATGCATGCAACAACTCCTCAGCAGCTTGCAAACTGCCAGAAGGCAGCTGCCTATGGCACCTACAAACCCATTGGCCTTGCTAAGGCACCACGAGTCCTGCTGGCTACAGAGAGGACAACTCTGCAGCACACGTGGCCACACTGGAACGCTCCACTGTGTAGCAAGAGGGCAGAATTTCGTAGGCAGCTTTGTGCACACTCCACTGTGTAGCAAAAAAGTGAAATTTTGTAGGCAGCTTTGTGCTGTCAGCATAGACAGCCTCTGAGTTTGGAGCCTGATATCTAATCAGGAGAAAAACCTGTTTTCTGAGCGTAACAGTGAGTCTCTGTTCCTTCCAGAGGCTGGGATTGCAAATCACCCATGAAGCATAAAAGTTTCTCAACGGTTTTTATTTTATGTTTAAAAGGCAGTTCCGAGATAGGAAGCAAATATTAGCTAAGTAATGATAGTTAATCAGTTGCTTTGGCATTTTCCACAGTATTTGTGTTTGCACATGACCTCGCAGAGACAATGGGGACCTACATTTTTATTCTTAATCGAAGCGTAATTAATGCTAAATAAAAACACTTTCTCTGGATCTATGTAGAACTCTTAATCCGAAAAAATAACTTAGACTCATTTTCTACATTTTAGAGTAGAGAAACTTTATTTATATTTCATACAGGAAAGTTGCACTTATTTAGGAATTTCCACTTGGGAAAACAGGGAAATACAAGGATTTTCTCTTTGTAGAGCTGCACCCTCACCAGTACTTCCTTGTTTGCAACAGTCCTAGTGGGCAATTCAGCGCAAAGTCCGTTCTTTTGCAACAGACTCTGTCTTTGATTTCAGTGGGAGCTATACAATAAAATGCCTTTACAAAAGGCACACTTATATCTCTCAGACACCTGTTCAGCAGACCCCTTCTCAAACCCAGCCTAACTTAATCACTGCTTTTTTTATAGCAGAGATTATCATGATTATTATTCAACAGAGAGATAGGTGATTCATATAATCGGCTCTCTAAAGCTGATGGCTCCATCCAAAGTCATGGGAGTCGAATATTACTTGATCATGCATGGTGGTATTAATGTAAACTTCTACATCTCAGTTTCCCACCTACATTTGGAAAAGATAGTATTTCCCTGCCTCAGAGCCATGTTTTGCAATTGTATGCATTAACAAGAATAAGAGGCATTCAACTATGGGAGAACAGGGACCACATTAAACATGGAAAAAATACAGGCAAAAAAAAAGATATAACTTGTCTTGGCTTAGTAGGCCAAGAACTGGATGAATTGAATGTAGGTTATGTATATTGGTGGTTCTATCTACCAAGTAATCATCCACAAATATATTTATCCTAGCTGATGTCACGGTTTCAAATTCTCTCTGAATTGTTCAGTACATTCCCAGGACAGGTGTATGACTTGCACTTTGTTAAAACAAGAAAATAAAAATCAATGGATCCAAAGTGGGATATAGTACCTCACCATGCTAACTTGACAGAATGGTTCAAACAGAAAGTACTGCACTGCACATTACATTTTGCAAGTCTAATGTAAAAGCATTTCTACTGTTTGCCTGCAGACGCGATAAGACTCCGAGCCTGGTGGAATCAGCATTTCAGTGCATGTCGTCCAGCACCCTCTATACTGTGGATTTAGCAAAGCTTGCCTAAAGCTTGTTAAATCCCTCCTCCCACCAAACTACATATTCCTGAAGTAAAGCCAAAAATATGGAGAAAATATTAATTCAAATTCATCCTATGATACAAGAACATAGCAGCTAATATTCCTTTTTATTTTCTGAAGGTGTTTCTTTCTGAAAATAATGAGTCTGGACTTCTTTGATTATAGGATCATCCTGTAGTGAAATAAGGAGGTTAGGGGGGTCAGCTTTCTTCGGTAATGTGCTGTGGAACAATTGTCATCATGAAATCCATCTATTTCATTATACCAATGTTCGACATAGACCTGTTCTACTCTGCTAATCCCTTTACAAATTGCTTGCACTTTTTCCCTCTCCAAGTGATTCACATTCTTATGCAATATATTGTGGTGTCATCTATCATAAAGCTCATCTATTTGGAAGACATTATGCAAAAACTTGCATTTAATCCCTTTATCAGTAGAATGTCAGGTTAGTGTTTTAAAAAACATCCCTCTGGGCCATGTTCAAAATAAGAAAGTGCATGGGAAATATTAACACCTAGTTTAAAAATTATGTCAGTAAGGGTGAGCCTCAATTTTCTGAGACTGTAGGAAAGTGGCATCTTCCTGGAGCAGAATGAGAAACTGAGTAGAATTTGCAGAAAGGGTGAAATTTCCTTTACACCTTTAAAAATGCCACTGACACCAACTGGGTTGATTCAGCCACCAAAAATGAAAGAAAAAAGAAAATTATCCATAATGTCAAAAAAGAAGGACCTTCACTAAGAAAGACGTAAGACCAAGACCACAGCAGCTGAGGTACCACCAGCCAGAAGGATGAGAGATTATCAGTCACAGATTCCGTGGCTTGGCAGAAGAGCTTGTTACCCTGAAACAAAGCAATCCAGAGACTGTTAGATAATTGAATTGAGTCTAACCATAAGCTGCCTGAGTTCAAAGCCGAAAGATATCAAGCAAGAATAGTCCTGGTCCGGAAGAATGGGAAGAAAACAGGCGGAAGGGAAAGTGGATGGCAAAATGGTAAGAGCATACATGAAAACTGGCACATTTTGTTAGAGAACATCAAAATGTATGAAAAGCAAAATCTAGAAGAGGAGTGTAAGGGTGTATATATGAAACACTGACAGCACTATCAAAATATGCTGGGGTGGTGAGTGAGAATCAATTCCCATTCAAGGACACTTAAGAAATAACTACTTCCTTAAAAGAAACAAGAGCAAACCCAGAGAACAGGGTGTATTCATACAGCGTGGCAAAGGAAGGCAGAATAAAACATCCAGGAGAAGGAGTGTTAGAGGACAGTTTGGTTATGAAAGAAGTACACTGCTTTCTTGGGATTACGATAGATTTCCATGGACAGCTAGCCACACGTATAAAGGCAGGATAAACCCGCATGCAAATTTTTTTAAAGAAGAAGGAATAATTGCTTAACAATAGCCTGGGGCAATGACAAGGCAGGGGACACATTATTGCTGACAACAGAAAACTGCTCCTTCAAAAGGCATCTTGGAAATCAACCCAGCATGACATTGAAAGAAATTATTTACTTTGGTATTATATTGCAGATAAATAATTTTCAGAAGTAAAAGTTGACACATAATTAGGAAAGACCTCAAACTAATAATGGTTGTCTTCTCATCTGAGCAGCTATTAGTTGAGCACTTCAGTATACTGCAGTTCAAACTCTCAGAGTCTTGCATTTATTTCTGTGCCTTCCCCCTAAAAGTGTATCCAGTGATGAGAATACTTACTCCCTCAGAAACACTTGTCCTTCATACACACGTCCCTGTCCTAAGGAACAGAGGAACATGGCCTGGATGTGGTCTGAGTCATTAATATGAATCCAAACACTTACAGGCATCTATGTAATAAAGACTTAATACAGAAAGGTCCTTGAAACATCTGTTCCACGTACCACCATATCACAAGTCCTAGCAAAAATAAGATCTTTATTAAAAAAGCAAAAACCATTTCTCTAATGCCTGCACATGCCTGTGGCAGGTGAATATAAATGCAGCCACTTGGCCACAGGGAAAAGGCTCCCAGATGCTTTTTATGGCTTTGCACATTGCAGACAAACTGCTGCCTCTGTCAAGTTGCAGAGCAGCACCAGCCTTATGCACCAGCAGTGCTGGCTGCTCTGTGAACAAGGAGTGTGGCTAACCCAGCCTATAGGTAGCAAGTGTTTAGTAATCCCTTCATTAAAAGTGCACACACCTCGATGTGCAGAGTTAGGGGGAAAGAAAGAAAAAGAATCTTCCCCACAATAATCCCATATCTGAAAGCTGTGGCCCTCTCCTTCCTCTTTCTACCCATTTTGAATCTCAGACCAGGGTTGTCTTGACCAGCCTAAGGAGGTAATGAGAGAAATGCATTTTCATGATAGTTCTATAAATACTTTCCTTCTTGCAGATACAAAGAGAATCTCTTCCCTCTCTATGGGCCAAACAATGTAAAGTGTTTAATCACACCAAAAACATTGTTGACCACTTTCTGTTCAATTGACAAAATTTTCTGGGCTTGGCATTGTTGCAAAAAAAGGTCTTCCTTCAGGTCTTCATCTTCAACCAGCTGTCACAATGAAGACGACATGGAAAATATCTGAGCTGGAATAAGAGATGAGGAAACCTATAGACTATCAGCTGGATACAGCTGCAGCTTTGTTTAGCCTTTAGCATTGTGAATATTTTCACATTAATATTAGATATCCCTAAAGAGGCCTGTAGCATGTATTTCAAAGGCCTCATTGATCCCAGGCAAGGAGAATATTCTCATCCCTTTCCTGTGGCATGCACACAAAAGTTAAACCAATCCTACACCTACTCAGCATCCTTGGAGCATTGCATCATCATGGCATTATTACATCCAGGACCAAGGTGTGGCCATTGTATCTTCAAACTGCCCAACGCTGTGTGGCACAGGCCTGATCCACTCATGTCAGACAGGCTGTACAGGGGCTTGGCTGTGATCAAATAGACCAGACCAGCAGCTATTCACATGAGTAGTCCCTTCGTTTCAGCCACATTCATCACTCAGGGAAAAGAAAGCTCACAACCAGATAATACTTGATCATGGAAAAGAAAGTCATCATTTGGTTTTATAAGCTATTCAAATGTCCTGTTTTACAGTACCTGTAGACATGGACAGGTGTGCTTTGGGCTTTGCAATGGACACAATGATCCATTCTGACCAGATACATAATTTGCATAATGGTAACTGCAAGCAATGCCAAAGCAGCCCTGGTCTCCCAGAAATAAATAGATGGACCACACAAGAATGTGCTTATTGGGCAGCACTAAGGGGAGTCATGCTCAGAGATATTCTCTGCAGGTGATTGACCTGAACTATAAATACAGTGGCATGCCAGATTTTTGCAAACCTCAGGATAGGATAGGCACTGCGTCAACTGCAGCTGCTATTATGCAACTCAGACTGCTTCTCAGAACAAATTAACATACCAGCTCTCAACTTTTCAGACAACTGAAGGAAATAGAGTTGCCCAACCAGCCCTGGGGACCCTTGAGCAAGGCAAGCTTTCCTCCAATAATGCTCACACTATAACATACACCCTGATAGCTTTCTCTGCTGTTAACTACTGCAGACTTTCTATAGGCTCCAGAGTTTATTAGTCCAATCCATCCTCAGCTGCAGTGGGCTTAATCCAGTCACAGAGAGAGCACAGGTAATGACCCCTCTATTAAGACATTTACTAGGGCAAATGTCTCATTTTCAGTCCTTTGTAATACAGCCACATTTCAAGTGTCTGAGCTCAGTGCCTGCCTTAATGTTTTTTTAAGACTCCAGGGGACCAAAACAATTTTTTGTTGCTCTTGCTTTGAGAACAAAGTTAAAGGAGAACAGGCAGTTCTTCTGAATGCTATTTTTTTGTCAGAATTCTGAACAGCCTCACTGGCATTCAGAGGAATCTGATAGTCAAATGAACCTGGAGGAAGGGCTGAAAAACCTTGCTTGTTGACCCCAAGAAAAACCTGATTCATTTATAGAAAAATATCAAAGACACCATGAAAGATCACTTCTACAGGGATGGGGGAAAGGACATGAGTCTATAATGCCCAGACCCCAGGTGAGGTACTGAGCCACATCACCTCTCAGGCATCTTCTGACAAAGCACTGCACCTTGTTAATCTCACTCCAGCAGGGCTATGTTGCATCCATCTGCTGCAACAGTTTAGCAACCCCAAAACAAAAGTCAAAGAAACAGAACTGTATCCTTAATCACATTCCAGTTCACAGTCCAGTGCAACTCATGAGCGAATCCAGGTTTGTGCTAAGACAGTACACTTCTCACTGGAACTTGAATGAGCTGGTGTTCCAGTCTGCTATCTGCCACACTGGCAGGAACTTCTGACAGACCGACTGTGATAAATAGCAGAGAAGGTGGGGAAGTGATACCATCTTGAATTACTGTTGGTTGAATTGCACATGAACATGAGTTGGAGTACTCACAAGAGCTTGCAAATGTAATTCAAAACACATGGTATGCTCTCCCGGGCTTGTTTACACCACAGAGTGTATTTAAACTGAGATAGTGTCAACTTTAAAGAAAAATAAGTTTTTTCTCAATTTTTGGATAGGCTCTCATTTCAAAATAGGCTTAGTCTGAAACAGTTTAAACCCACACTGACTGGAGTTAAGCTAACTCAAAAATAAGACACTCAGTCAGTGGAATAAGTGCATCTGCAGAGAGAATGAATCGCTGTTAATAGATCCCTATGTAGACAAGCCTGAAGAAATTTCTCAAAACACATATGAAAAACAGGTAAGAGTGTAGCACCAGATGAAATTATGGCCAACAGGAAAGAGAAGTAGGGAGAAAATCCAAGTTGTTTTAAAAAAAAAAAAAAAAAAAGGAAAAAGTAATTATCATGTTCACTTATTTAGCCATTAATTTCTGGAAACGCACTTCTTCACATACCTTTCGGAATAGTCATATCTGCAAAAAAAAAATACTGGGTTTTTTTTCCACAGATCCTGCCTCTAGAACCTGTTTTTCTTTACAGCCTGTATTTCAGCTTCTCCCTGAAGGTAAATGAGTGTCACATCATAAACTTGACAAGGACCCATCTGCATGTCTATGTATTAAAAACTGTCCTCTTCCCATAAGACTCCCAATGACTGTTTTAGCAGTACACGAACTAATTTCCAATAGCCTGTGGAAGTTTGCCATTGGGTTTGAAATTTCCTGCCAGACTGGTTTCTGCCAGTTTGTGACAGTATTTGTGCAGCTTTATCATTATGATCTCACCAGGAGTCTGAAGCAATAGTAAAATGTATTTACAAAGAAACAGACTTTACCTTGTTTCCTTAAAAATATGTAATATTATATCAGAATAGTTCAATTTGCCCACAAGAAAATTATTAAATCCTCCATCATGAATGATTCTGTGCATTCCTTTATAATAATCATAAATTAATCCTCTATATTTTTCCTTAGCAGTTTTTAAAGAACAGCATTAGCATCCTAGTCAACTAGGAACTCAGTTCTGATCTCTTCAGTTGTTTAATTAAAAAGTAGATTTTCACCCTTCTTATGTATTAGGTTATAGACTCAAAATGAAAGTAGAAAGCCTGCCCCTCCTTTAAAATGCAATTAAAGTTTCTCAACTCATTAGATTTCATTTTAATTGAAGTAACATTGCTCCCTGGGTTGCTTAAAAACAGGAATGAAACATCTATCCATCTTCTCATATCACTTGTTCCGTTTCTGCCCATCTGGACTCTATTCTCCTTATCAGAGACATGTCAAAAGAGCTTCCTCAGTGCAAGTCTGAGGAGAAAGACAAAAAACTCGGTCATTTTACTCACCAAGACAACCTGAAATCTCTGAGAGGCAAGTTGTGGCCATTCTTGGCATGACACTTTTAGAGGTTTCTGCCTCCAACTGTCCCCTGCACCACTGTGCTGGCAGTCCCACATGGTAACACAGCAGAAGGTGTGACACTCTCCAAGCCTTCTCTGCTCACACCTCAGCACCTCAGCTTAAGTGGCTGGAAGAGGCAAAGTCTGCATGCAGGATGTGTTACCCTTTTCTTGCTGCCCCTTTGGTTGGGAGGGGCAGAGGAGAACATGAGGCAGGGTCAGCAGTGGAGAACTGGCAAGGACTGCAATGCCTCTCACATGGCTGAAAGCAACAGCCCCAAGCTTTCAAGAAACAGGGTGTGGAAGATGGAAGAGAAGCACCTGAGGCAACACAGCTCTCAGAAGAACAATGCATAATCTGAAATGAGTCTCAGAAAGGGACTCACTTCCCCAGCTGGTTCAGCTGAACTCAGCTGTCCAACCCGAGCTAGGGTGAGGTCACCTCTCCAAGCCCAGTAACACTTCTACCTGGTGGCAGAGCAAGTGACAGGTCTCAGACCATAACATGGGAAAACCATGGCTGAGACATGCTTCCTTTTTCCCTGCTACACTTACACCAAATGCACTATAGATATTATACAAGCAGCTTCCCTTCTGTTGCATTTGCTTGCACCTGTTATAATCTAATTAGGAGGAAATTGGACTTCCTTTGCTAGCATCATAAACAGAGGCAACATAAACATATAAATCTTTCTCTTAAATTCCTTTTTCTTCTTTTTGAAATGCCAGAAGACTGCCCTGTGAACCCAACGTGCAATTCTCTTTTGCATAGCATGTTGAATAATGGATCAAGCTTATGTCTACCACAGATGAAAATCATGCTTTTTCTGAAATCCATTCACTGCTTCACGGACCCCAAATCCTCTAGGTGCTATACATTTCAGCTGTCATAAATCCATGTAATGTTCCTGTGCATGACACTATTCATTTAGACCACCAATTTAGTTAAATTGACAGATGTGAAAAAAACACACGTAACCAAACAACTCCCCGATGATCACACAGCTGCTGATGCTGAAGGGACTGTGTGCTTTTTTCAGCGATAGTCAGGCACTTCCATCCACATTTGCCACCTGCTGTCAATATAATGTCAGGTGGAGCTGTGCAGTTCTCACTAAGCTTACTTCTATTCAAGACATTCTCCTTAAGGCTTTTGTAAGCAAATTAAGTGCAGTAGGTGGGATCCTGCACCCACTGCCCCTGTGGCTTGTAAGAATCTCCCCACTGGTTTGATCAGGGTCCGAAGACCAGCTCTCAAAGATGAGGAAAACTAGCATCTTGTCCTCATTTCACTTTCTTTGCAAAACGTCCTTGTGCGCATCAAGAATAATTCAATGAAAAAATGAACAACGCGCTGAACAAAGGGTATTTATTACCTTTATCTTTGAAGTCTAGCTCCTGCCGCTCACACTACAGTTCAACAGTGCTTACTCTCTATGGAGTTCCGGGCATTTTCAAAGTAGTTTGGGGACTTTCTCAAACTCAGGCAGACAAGGTATAGCAAATCAGGCTATTAGGCCCCTGTTCAGCAATGTCTTTAAGCAAATCCTTATGACCCCTTAATGTAAGTAGCCAAGAGCTTTGATGATACACAGCTTCAAACAGCAAGGAAGCCACATTTCAAAGTGGCACCACATATCTCTAAAATGAGCATATGGCTCCTAATGTTTTCTGAAAGGTTTTTGTTTCACAATATGCATTAATTTATTGTGCAGTATCCAGTTCTCCACAATTTTTAGCATAATGAAAGTCATTAGGAAAAACTAAGTTTGCTTTTCTATGGAATGAGCAAAATGTGTTCAGATTATATTTCTCTTTGGCATACAACAAAGAACAACCAGAGGATGCCCTTTCTTCAAATAGAATTCACCATTGTCTCGATATGAAATGGGAGAAATGCATGCTTTTCTGTTCAAATCACTATAAATCAGCTTTCATAGTGAACTTTCTGCATAAAATTATCTTGCCCAACCATGTAAACAAATAAATGAATCAATTTAACATTGTTTTTATATGGCATACTGTCATCATTCATTAGTAATCTGATTCTGCATGTGTTCTGCAGTTTGATAGACAAGTTGTCCATGGGAAAAAAACCAACATTCTTAAGACTTTGGCACCTAAAGCAAAGCTATTAAATTCATATTAATGCGTCAAAATAAGTAATCAGCAACTCTGAAAATCAGGTCATTCATTTTTGTGCCTAAATATAGATATAGATGATTAACTTTAGGCATTCACAGTTGAAAAATGTTCATCCAAATGTGTCATCAGGGAGGGTTGAATAGATTTCTAGAAGAAACACTTGAGAGAAAAATTCTAAACGATAACAATTTAGATGATAAACAGTATTACAATTTATTATTCATATAGTTCTATTGGTGTGCCTGGCATTCTAAAGGCAAGAGAAGAAATACAGATAAATATGTTATTCTAAATATACTTTAAAGGCTAGAACTAAGGCTATAAAGATTTAGAACACAGTTGCTGGTGTTCAGCTGATTGTAGTATTTTTCAAAGGAAAGGATTTAAACTGAGATTTTTCTCCTCTGCCCTGTGAAAAGGTAAGATAATACTTGTGAACTTCATAAAACAAAATTTTCCAGCTTTGACCTATATCCATAAAGATATTTAGATGCTTAATTTCTAGTCAACATCCAGCTTCACACTGATATCAAGGGATAAACAATGGAAAACGCGGATGGGATTCATCTCTAAAATAAGTAGACAGCAAAGTAATTCCAAGGAATGGCATACATCACACTAAGGTAAGTGTCTTGGAAAGATTTATGATATGACTCTCCTTCTGTTAATTAGAGAAGAAGACAACTAGTTTCAACTGGACATCTGACTTTCAGAGGTGAAATAAATCCTTTTATTGGTGCCTACATCAAAGTTGATTTTCTTTTACAATGATTTATTTCTTTTGGATTGAAGCATGCAAAAATCCCAGCATTGCTAAATGCCAGAAATCCTACGGCTTTGTATAAAAATTCATGATCTCTCATGGCCAAGAATAAAGTACTTTAGCAGAGACTTTAAAAGTGTCAACAAACTTTTTCAAAGGGAGCAGTCACACTCTTGACAAAGCGAAAAGCAAGTGTTCACTTGAACAGAGGGCAACAGGTATGAGCACCACGAAAAGATGTGCTCCTTTTCAAAGATGTGTTAAACAACTCAAACACTCCAGGAGTGAATCCCACTCCTGGCAGGTAGTGTGGTAAGCAGATAGTGACCATTTGAGTTTCACTCTGTGCCAGCTTCTGTGTCTGGCATCCCAGCCAGTGAGTACAATGGATTGCTCTTCCTAAGGAGCTAACAGCGCTAATGAAGAGGTACTGAACAAGTCTAAAGGCAAAAGAAAATGCATTATAGCAGGGGCATTCACAGACATAACTTAATAATAACTGCCCATTTTGCAAAGAGGAAGATGGATGTTGTTTAACAGTATCCTTTTGTCAGTAAAACACTCATTTCTATCCTTCTAGTGAAATGTGTCACCTTGTGTTACAGAGAACTCGTTCTTTTTTGTGCCTAGGAACAAAATAGTTGCCATGTAAAAATTTCCCATGAAGACAGTAATGAGGCCAGAACCTGGAAAGCACTTTAAATGTGCTCACCTGGATTACAGATAAGAAGAAATGTCTACAGATTCAAGTCCACCCATGCTACCACTCCCTGAGATGACAATGGCAGCAAACCACCTCTTAAGTCTACCTTCGGCAGTGACACTCGATTTCTTGTGGAGCGTTGCAGTGTCAGACAGTACACATTTCCAGTCAGGACATACGGCAAAGCAGAGACTCAGGAATCTGTTAACTATCAATGATGTAGCCTGAGCAAATCCTTTCATAAAGGGTGGAAGCATGAGCTGGTTCAGAGAGGGTCAAGCCTGTATAAAACAGGCTAGCTGGATCAACTCTCTCTCTCCCCTCACTGGCAGTGGAGTCTAGAGGCAAGCTATCTAATTATAGGCTAGATGTCTCATTTTTAGACAGTAATATTTAGGTAAGGCCAATGCAGGAAATAGGCTACAGCATCTTTAAGTTGAAGATTAGGGTATATTAAGGGTATGTTTTACTGAAACAGAAGTAATTCTTATAATCTGCTTCCCAAAACAAGGAAAGTAATAAAACTTCAAGCAAACCTCAAGCAGTAGCAGAGCAAAACAATATATGAGAAGCACACACTCATCACACCATCACAAAACAGCATGTAAAGGCCTGCTACCCTCACAGCACAGCTAAACAAGCCATGCATCAGCTGGTTACCAAATCTGAAAAGTACAAGCTGTCAGTGCTTTCCTGACAACTCTCAGCTTCTGCAGGACTCCTCCCATGCCAGCAGTGCCTGTCTTTGTACAGTGCATTTCCCACCAGCAGGTCATGCAGCAGTACAGTTGGGAGGGTGCAATGGATACAATGCCAGCTCCTGATCACCCCTGTCACCAAAAAAATTGAGTACCTTTCCACTGCTTCTCTGATGAGGAACTCCTACTGGGAGTTGTCATTTTGAGAGAAGGCATCAATGACCCACTTTCTCCAACTGACACCTCTGGCAGAGGTCCCACTCTTCCTTCCATTGTCTTGCACATCTTTGATGAGAATTATTAAACTCTCACATCCTCAGAGTCCTTCCCACTCAGGCCTTCCTTGCAGCAGGGTGAAATAGCAATAGTGACACTGACTAAATCTGATGCAGTGAATATCACTTTTCTTAGGTCTGGTCTGGAGCAAACACAAAAAATAGTTTTGCATCTGTAGTCTCCATAAATCTCATTATTTGGGTCCAGCTAATCTAGGCCCAGGACAAATATTTTGTGTCAAATTAGGCAAAGCATCCTCTCCACGATAAAATCAATGTGATAAACAACTGGTCTTACAAACAGAAAGCATTGTTCGAAAATAGTAATGATATTTTTACAGTAACTCTACGACAGAGAGCATAGAGATGTCATATTTAATTGTTCTATATGTTTTAAACAATTTTTATTAACTTTTGTCATTTTTATGGACTTGAAAATTTTTGACCACTTACAAAAGCAAATCTTCTTTAACCTAGTCAGTGTTGATGGGAAAACAAAATAAAGAGGATGTTTGCAGTTTATGGGTACATCTGGTGATGCTGCAGCTCATAAGCCAAATTGATATTATTTAACTGAGTGTCATCTATCACAAGTTAAATACAATCCTCACAGTTCCTATGTTAAAGAGCTTGAAACTGGGCATATTTGAATCAGGGGTTTAAATTTTGCCCTTCTTGTCTTTCCAGACATTTAAAAAGGAAATTGTATTTTATAACCATAACAGGTTATTCTGCTGCCAAGCCACTAGGATGAAAAGGAAGAAGTCTTCATACTCACAGGGCCTTCACACAGTTTAGAGCATGTAACCCCAGTGACCTGCAACATCAAATGAGAAAAAACAAGCTCAGTCTTTCAGCTTTAACTTTATGCACTTTGAATCTACAATTAACTCCATTTTGAGCATCTGGTCTTTTTAACCCCTTACATTCAAAGGTCATTTGATCTTTTAGCAGTCAAGGTTTGCTGATATGACAAACACCATGTCATACTTATTAAAAATGGAGACAAGTTAGTGACATGTAAAATTGGCTACAGCAGAGTTGTATGTTTTTCTGATCCTTCCTGTTATTTGCAATTACATTGAAATGCTAAAAATAAAAAAAAATTTTAAAAAATTAATTCTGTCCATTTGCATGACACCTCTTCTAGCAAACATGCAATGGTGCATGATGGAGTTTACACGCTGATCAGAGTTACCAATTTACAAGTAGCTCCAGAGGTCTTTTGTCTTTCTCTCAAGCATCTATCATGGAGGTTAGCTTGGAGTGACTGGCTTGGTTTCAGCCACTGCTGCTTTTCTAACTCCATTAGGTTCTGGCACAGATGAAAGTCTGTCTCTGCTGCTACTGAAGGCAATAGCAGAGTCCTGAGGTCTATACTACAAATAATTGGCTGAGAGATAGTCATGATTCTATATTTTCATCCCAATATTCACCAATATCAGGTATACTGCAACGGTTTGGATCTCTGCTCAAAATGAACGAAAAAAAAACCCAGGTTTCTGTCCCAGAATTTTCAAATACAAAGCTTTTAAAACAAAGTCTGTGAGTCTTAGCATTTGAGATTCATTTGAGACATATCCTTAATTCTCCAATAGTATGAAAGTATTTTTGTGACTGCTTCAAACACTAAATGAGTCAATTTGAACATCCATTCATCTTGCTCAGAAACGAAGTCTTCATTTTATACTATACAGCTGGTAACTATAAAATATCCATCACTCTTACAAATATTTAGGTTTTGTCAAACTAGCTCATTGAAGTCAATCAGACTATTAGGTGCACACCTCGAAGCACTTGAGCTCAGCACCTTATTTAGAAGGCGGTGAAAGAGATGAGGAAAAAAGAATCAATTTCACTTAATTTGAGACAATTCACTGAGGTAATAAGGTAATAAATAGGGAATTCAATAATCTTAAATGTTTTTATGCAATGGATAAAGCAAAGACAGTATCTCCAGAGAACAATTCTTGTTAAATCACTCTTAACTGGCGTTGTCATACCCCCAGCCCAATACTTCAGTGCAGGATTCATAAATAATACCAGAATCAAGCCATCTTTTTCAGCTGCTTCTAGATTACCATTCATACTAGAATTAGCATATCAAGGTAGGAAGAAATGCATGAATATTTATTATCTCCATTTCTACACAGAAGCTTAAATGAAGAATTTGCAAGAATATGAGGGGCAGACCTACAAATATTATTTATACATTTAAGCAAAACCTTTGAGCTAAAATTCTGATGGCACAGTAATGACTTTGAAGGAGTGAAAAAGCTGTGTCTGTGAGCATGTTATTTCTGTGAGATATCACTGAAATAATGGCAACAATTACTCTAATTGGCTCTACTGACAATGAGTGCAATTCATGGAGCCCTGGAAAATAGGCAGCTAGGAAATAAGGGGAAGAGCACAGCTGAAGGCAGCTGAATTATGTCAGTGCACATAAGCCAGGAGATGTTTTGGCACCATGAGAGCACATGAACTCCTGGTCCTTTCTCCTTTTCACCCTTCAAACTTTCAGTGGCAAAACTTCCAACCACTGCCCAGCAGCTCATCCTCATTGCCAAGCTCTCCTTCCCCCTCGCCAGCCACTGCCCTGAGGACCACAGAGAAGGCTCTACCAGTGTCCGTCCTGCTGTCAACAACCGTCAGACTTTCTATGGAGAGGTTTAGGGTAGACACCATCCTGTCTCCATTATTTCTCCCTCTAGATGTCATATAGCCATGGATAACCATACACACTGTCTCAACATCATGTGGCCCTTCTCAGCTATTCTTGTATCTTAGAAAAGACTGGGAAATCTGGTGTACCACTGTGAGATTCCATTCATTTTCTTAAACAAAGAGAGCAACATCTATAATCCAGGGGGTCTACAGATGTGCCCACCTTTCTCAGGTGTCCACCTTTCAACACTGATTAGAAAGAACGTGTCCCCTGCAGGGGGACAGGATTATCCCTTCCTCCCAGGCATAGGTAGCAAAAACATAGAAACATTTGCACTCAGGTTAGGCAAACACCATAGTAATAGTAAATCCCACCTCTAAATACTACATAGGGGTACAATAATGTTTTATTACATCATTTATGATTGTCCTATCACAGAAAATCCCCAGCTGATTCCTGCATTTTGCCTAGTAACCTGTCAATGGACTAAAAATAATGATATGTATTCATCACATCAGAGCAGCTGGTCCACCTCACACCAAGCAGCATCTGTTTTGGTTTCAGTAGTGGGGAGAGTATGAGAAAAGGGAGCTTTTCAGGAAGGAGAAAGAAAGGGAGAATGGGGAACATAGACAGGAAAAAGAGAACAAGGAGGGGGAGATGAGAAAGAACATCACTGAAAGCAACTTTTACTGCAGTTTAAGATTAATGACTGCTCATCCACAAGCACTCTACAATCTGAAGTAAGTGGAAGAAACTGGAGCTGCTACTCAGTAGCCAGTGTAGCCCTTTGCAGACATAAAAAGCAGTACGCTGATGTTCCCACTCAGACATATAAAACCAATGTGATGTATGTAGCTTTTAAGTGTTGGTGCAGCATAAAAGTTTTATTGCTGCTTTGGCTTGAAGAAAGCTTCAAACCTCAGTTTAGGAATTGCAAGCCCCTGTAAAAATGGTTATGAAAGGCATTTTTCCTAATCACGTTAGCAAACCCTTCTCTCTATTTTCCCTCTCATTAAAAAGCTTAAATATTTTACAGCTATAGTGTGCGGGCTTATGTCCAGATTACCCTTCATTAAATGACTTTTACAGTAACTGGATACAAGCCTTTTCTATTATTACACAGCAGCTAATTATGTCTCCTTTGTTTTCATTTCATCATTTTAAACAAAGCTTTTAGGGACCCAGCTACTCTGTGAGAGGTGTTGCCAAGCCGAACACATTTCCAGCAAATCCCAGCTGGGCTGCATTCATTTCATCTGATGATCTTTGCAACATGAAGTAGCTTTTTGGAAAAGAGAAAAAAAGAAAAAAAAAGAAAAAGAAAAAAGAAAGAAAAAAAAAGAAAAAAGATAAAAAAGGAAAAAGAAGAGGTAGACGAAGAAGAAAAATACCTACATCCAACCTATAGTGCTCTTACACTGCTTTAGTGCAAAGACAACTTCTCACTGGGGAAAAATCCATCAGGATGTTAGTGAAGAAAGAAATATGATGTACAGCAATTCTAAACATCATAGCTAAGCTATGTGAATGATCAGTTCTATCAGGCATTTTCTGAATTCTGACAGCATTGCTGTTTTCAGATTACCGCAGTAATGTTTCCAAAGTGTATTATTACATTCACGGCAAGAAAAGAAGGGGAGGAGGCCTGAAAATTACTTCCCTTCTGGCAATGAATTGTCATTTATGTCCCACATTGAGCCAGCTCCTCACATTGCCTGGGAAGCCAAGGGAACCAACAAAAAGACATGATTTCCCCAGAGCTGGGGAGCCAAGGGAAATGATCAGGCATCTGAAGACTCCCCAGGGTGCAAAGAGCAATAGCAAAAGGCTTTGCTAAAGAGAGATACTTTTCAGTATCTGTGCAAATAAAATCTACATTTAGATTTTATTTTAATTGCTCATTCTCATCCATGATACACTGAATTATCAAAGTAATCACATCAGAAATGATAACAAGATTTGTTACGTGTGTTTCCATGTACAAGGCAGAATGTTGTGCCTTCTGAACAATGTGTAAGATGGCTGGCCCTTGCTCCACAGAGCCTTAAAAGCCCACAAGTGTATGAGTCTCCTTTTCTCCTCCTTTTCTCATGGGCATTTCACAGCACTCCTTTAACTTTTTCTGCACTGTTCTTCCATCCTTTTAAGCCTTCCTTGACCAGGTAGCTTTGTTGCCCTTCTTGAGCAGATGGTACTCAACCAGCCCTCGAGGGGGAGTCTTGCATCTTCCTGTACCAACATTCTTTGGGCTTGTGAGTCCCACCCTTTACTTGCTATATATTTGCGGTTTGAGTCACATGTAAGGCTTTCTAGGATTTAGGGGGGATAAAAATCCCAAAAGACAGTAAATTTGAAGATCTTCTATTGCTATGAGTCTAGAAATCTATAGAATTCTTAAGGGACTGTTAACCTTTCTAAAAGTTTTCAAAAAAATATCACTGTAAGGAATTCAGTAGGAAACTGAAAAGACTGAACACTTGATCTTATCTCTACAGAGCAGAGTAGATGATTCACAAAATATGTGATGCTTTTCAGTGACCTACAGTACCACCATGTATTCTCACTACATACCAACAGGAAGCCTTTGCCTCCTGAACACTTTGTCATGTAGACAGGGGAAGAAATGAGCTGCCAAAGGCAGTAGATACAACAGCCCTTCTTCAGCCTTCATGACTTGTAAAGAGGATATGCATGGATGGTTTCGTTCATGCTTTCCCATCTCAGTTCTAGGCCTTTCTTCAGCTAAATAGGAGCCAGGCTAACCACTCTTCCCAAAAATTAGCTCTAGCTGCCTAAATAGTCCACTATTGCCCTTCATCCCAAATATTGCCAGAGCAAAATAACCAATACGTTCATGAGATCATTGGTCATTATAAAGTATGCACTCTACTCCAGAAAAGTGCTTCTCTCCACCCACTTCACCCACTCTTCTTATTAACACCAAAATTCATGGACTGTTTCAAAGAGACCTGTGAAGTGAGAAGGCACCTTTATCTCCCGCCGACAGAAGGCGGGAAGCCGCCTCCTGTTCTATTAATCCACAGACCTCCAACCCCATTTGCCTTATAAAACAGTAAAAAGCAAAGCACAGTTCCCTCCACTTGCATCAGATCCAGGATATGAAATAGGAAAATGAAAAATGGTTTAGCAAAGATGTAGCTCTGCAAGACCCTTAGCCAGGTTACCTTTCCAAATCATGCTTGTTTTTCAGAGATATTTGTTCATGGAATAGAAAAATACAGAAAACAACCCATCTGCCCACATAGCTGTGGCCTTCATTTTCCTCTTTAAAAACCCTAACATTTCTCTCCCTTTTCAGCCCAAGAGGAGAGGGCTAATCACAAAAGGGGACCCCCAAAACCTGTCTCCTTGTCACTGTTCCATAGCACGGGCTTTGGCAGAAACGCAGCAGGGGTCCGATGCAGCTGTTGGAGAGCCTGCCCTGCCTGCCGAGCTTTGCCTCTGCTCCTGCTACTTTGTTACTATATATGCAGTATAAATACCAAAAAGAAAAGCCTGTCAGGCAGACCATTTCCCATTATTTGGAAATTAGCAAGCTTTATGCTGTTTCTAAAACTAATTATTTCCATTATCAGAACACTGCATTGTTGTATGCATCCACAAGAAATCATCAAACAAATGTATTTCTTTCTTTAATATACTGGTCTTTTTTCTTTTTCTGTGAACAGTTTTCCTCCCTTTTTTTTGGAGATTCCATTCAAGAGAAATATCATAAAAACTCAGGTAAAAACAGACTGTTGGCAATTATTTTCTTGTGCCTTTCAGAACAAAAAAATTTGTTCTCCTTAATTTCAAAAGAGAGCAACAATTAATTTAGCTAATGAGAATTACAGAAAAAACAAAAACAAAAACAAAAACAAAAACAAAAACAAACAAGTACTTCAAACGATTTCTAAACTGTGAAAAAAAATTCTTATTTTGGTCCTGATGCAAAAAAAAGTCTTTGCATAAATAGTCTTACTGAAGCTTTATCCTTTAAAACTTATTACCAGGATTGTGGATTTGGCAAATGCAGGCTTCAAATTGCTGTTGTATTGATGAACTGATTTGCTTGCAAAGTCCTTTTTTAAGGGAGGATATTATTACCAAGCTGGAAGCTAAGACATAAGCCCGGGATGCTACCCAGGAGCAAATGGGGCAAACATTTGTATTTTTTGACAACAGCACACATACTCAGACTTTTTGACTGTCGCTTTACTAAGGAGACGAAGAAAAAAGAAGTGCATTCGCTGGTTCAAACATCCCCCTTAGCAGAAAAAGGCCTGCAGGGAAAAGAAAACATATAAAAATGCACTGAAGCAAAGTAATGCTCCTTGAAGCTGGCTGTGCCCCTAAACTATGCTCCTGAGATTATATCCCGAGGCAGCAGGGGGCATGGTTAAGAGCAATTCTCCCCGGCTCCGAAAGAATGAAAGAAAGTGTCAGCACTGCCATAAAATCAATGCATGGATGATTGCTCCCAGGATGACTCGAAGCAGCAGTGACATGAGTCTGGACATGGTGCTGGTGAGGAATCAGCCCTAATGGCTTTCCATCTGATCCCTGGCTGCAGGGGTCAGTTCAGCTGCACGGGGCTGAAAAGCGAGGTCACAGATCTGATGTGTCAGCGTGCAGCCAGCTCGTGACACTTGTTGCGCTGTAAAGAGAAGATTGCCAAACGGGATGGTGGAGCTTAGGATACAACACAAATCTGGCAGGCTTCCATGTGCCCTGTTAATCCACTGTTCCTATACCTTATAGAGCTCTGTTTAGTGGATTTTTCCCAGTTTCGAGGTCTGAATTACAGCTTGTTCATCAGTTAGGTGCTGTTAAGAAGGGATAGATTAACATGCACCATCATAATATAAGGGGGACTTTTAACCTTTATATTATGGTAATTACCTTACCTTGTGTCTGATACTCTTTCCAGGACGTGCGAGCCTGGTCTAGAGAGCATGGACCAGAGTTACACAACACTAATAACACCCCTTTCCTTACCACCAAGGTGACTGTGTGCTAGCTCAAAAAATTTGCACTGGAGTAATTAAAATTGGTTTTCAAATTGACTCAGCCTTTAGCTAGCACAGCTTCTTTGCACAGGGGCACTTTCATCAGCTTACCATCAGGTTAGAGTAGACAGCATGGGCTTCAGTCCCATGAAGCATTCAAAGACTGCCCTGCTCACCAGTTGCCATCTGTCATCTGAACCATGACAACAGATTATAAACTCATTCCTGGCCTGCCCCTAGTGTCTAATAGAATGCTGTTAAAAGGCCCACTCTCACTCCTCTGACCGGCTTTTCAAGACCACACAGCACCCTGGGCATATCAGGCGTAGCTGGGTCTTCTCAGAGCCAACAGAGCAGCTCCCCTCATTCCACCAACAAGCTTAGTACCTTCAGCCCTTTTCCTCTTCATTGCACTATGCAACAGACCTGGAAATCAAGCCTTTGATGGATACCAGTGACTATTAGGAGTGAATGAGAATTCTAATTACAAAAACTCACACTGTGAATGGGGTTAATTTCCCTACACTCCCTGAAGGACATCAGGAGGTGAAAGAAGGGAGACATATGCCCGAAATCACAAAATGGCAAAACAATTCCCATTCTTCATTGTATTCTGCCACTCCCCATGAAAGAGATGACAAGAATAGTATGACCGCTGGTGCAAACAAACTTCTGCACTCGGCAGCACAAGAAGGGCAGTGAGAGATAGATATTTACACCAGATGTGTAAGCAGGAGACATGCTATGGGTGGGTAACAAGGCTTCTAGCCTTCTGGTACTGCCATATTTCTGTTTTTTTCACTCTTCGGCTTCTTGCATGTTCCTCTGGCCACTCAGAGCAATCACTGATGGCAGTTCAACCGCAGGCAGCAGCAGAAGCAACAGGAGTCCAAGGGGGAGTATCAGAGACGAGGGCGAGGCTGTTTGGGACCATTTCTTCATCATACATCAAAATCCTCAGCACCTGGAGCAAACTCTGACATCTCAGCCCGCTGCCTGCACAGCAGCAGGAGCCAGAGGGACTGCTGGACAGCAGACAGGAGCAGGCAGCAATGGAACAGTGGCAGCAGTACTCAGCAAGAAGGAACACATTCCATATGTGTGTGGGCTGAAGCAGATCTCAGATTTCAGCCACAGCAGCCCACAGCAGTGCAGCCCCCAGCTGCACCGAGAGCATCTGCCACAGGATGATGCCACACAGGTACTGCAGGGCTACCTGCTGTCTACAGCTGCACTCCATGGCTGCAACGGAGACTTTGGAATCTTCCCAATAAGTGCTCTGGAAAGTACGAATGTCAGAGTAGAAAATTCATCCTGGTACACAAGGGATTATACTGAGGAAGGATCTGTAGTGGGATCGTAACATGATACCAGTGAAAATCAGCTGAGACTTATTTTTATTTAAACGGTCGTAAGCATGGCTTAGATCCTACGAGCAGTGAAATAGTCACATGGGTTTTACTCACATGTCCAAGTCCCACGGGGCTGGAAGGTCACATTTCCTACGCAAATCAGCAGCAACTTTTCCATTAACTTTATCTGTAATTTTTAAATAGCAGTACCTACAGACTAAGAACAGGATTCATCCTACTTAATGCTGAATGTCTAAACCCAAAGTGTCTAGTCTGAGCTCACTGCTGCAGGCTAGCCTAGTCAGTGGGAAGAGTTAAGCACTTACATTTGGGCGAGTCATCTCTCATGGAGCAGGTGTTGAAGACATGCCCTTTAGTAGTGCTAGTTCACAAATAGACATCATTTAAACTGCAGACTTCTAGAGGCAGGTGAGATGAATCCTTTGCCATATTTTCAAATAACTGGGCCTGAATTCTTTGCAAGTTGCCCCTGTAGTATCAAACCTTTCTGTTTTGACATTTTCCAAAAGGACAAGCTAATATTAATGTTAAATAATTTATCTGGAGATAAATTATTTTCACCTGGTGAAGGTGTTCAACATTTTTGAAATAAAAGAGATTTGCAGCACAGCCACATCTACAGTATGTCCCACCTCAGTCCTACCCAAATGGCTTCTCTCAGAGATCCTGCAAGCCTCTACCTTTGGCAAGCAGGATGGCATACCACACTTCCTTGCTTGTGACAGTAGGGTGCTTTAGGCGCCCTACACTGTACTTACAGGATCACAGCTCCTCTTAGCAGCCAACAGCGCACTGATCCCACTTCTGATATGGCATCCAGACACGACACATGAATGCTGAACAAAAAATTGCTGTGATGCACCACGACCATTCCCTAAAAGGACAATAAGAAATGAAGTTCTTCTTCCAGGCATGCCAGAGAGAGCACTCACCAAATCTACATCTGACAATCTACATCTGGTCTACTAAAACCACCAACTGGAGTGTTTTTCCCTTTCACAGACATGCAACAGCACCATAACGGGAGAGCTTTACCTCAGCTAATTCTAGCTGCCAAAGAATGAAGCATCTGATGTAAGCCAGTTGCTCCCTGGGCTTCCTCCTCCAGTCACTGTGGAGATATATTTCTTGGTGCTCACCAAAGGTCACTGGTTTTTGGGAACAGCTAAAGCTGGGTGAAATGAATCTCACCTGAAATTTGCAAAGCAATTCAGCAAGATTTACTGGAAGACCAGGAACAAATATGACATTTATTATACTGTGTTCACGTGTCTCCACATTAAAAAGACAAACCAATGTCCTCTCACAGAAAGTGGAGACCTTAAATACTAATATAAAATTTTACATGAACCCTTAAGATTACTATGTTTATGCCTATTTTACTTAGTCACTTATCATAAGATGTAATACTCAGAAATTCTCACTCTGTTCCCTGCATATGTCTGTGTTTGTTTTCATAGCCTTTCAGGAACAGGAGGCTTTTCCAAGCAAATGATTACTGCAGTAAAAAAAAAAAAAAAAAAAAAAAAAAAAAAACAATCC